>JAXIUT010000024.1:2089536-2102236 GCA_035586675.1 Eurytoma californica
CGTAGGTCAATTAAAAAAAAATTCGAACTAACATAAACAAACGGAGCGAAATGGTCTTCTAATTTGGTCTCTTTTTTCACCCGCCAGTCTCAGAATGGACCTAACTTTTGCTAACCTGTATTTGATCCATAGTGTAATCGTTTAATTACTTTAAACTAACTAAAGTTTCTTTTGATAAAGTTTTCATCACATGAAAATAAAATGTCGAAATCTACAGAATAACGTTAATTTGAGTATTTCTCATTTTTATTCAAATAAGTATAAATTAATTCCTTTTTTAAATTCTTCACGCTACCTTCACAACATTTAATCGTCCCTTTAACCGTATAAGCGTGTACACCCAATGCCAGCCTCAATAAAAGCGTTTGATTAATGCGAATTCGGTGCACGGCAAAAAACCTTGCACGCCTTATGAAAATGGTTCATATTACGAAGTCAATAACCGACTCTCCCATCGGGCACTCTTAAATCACGGCGAGCTAAGCTTCGGAGGCGCGTCATACGAGCGGAGCGCCCCGCTGCTAAAGCGCCGTGCGCGCCTGCACCTCAGATCGGTCCATCGACGTATTCGAGCGGGTGATTGGTGTGACTCCGGTATTACCCGGCCGCGCCGGCGACGAAAAAACAACGAAGGCAGCGGGCCGCCGGGATGAACAAGGAAACGCGCGGATTAAAGGCCGTTATTAACGGACGGACTCGGCGGCGGAATGCGGCGCGCGGGAGTGCGCAAAACGCGTAAATAAAGCGTGCGTTTTACGAGGCGATCGCGCGGCGCGGAGAGTCGATCGGAGGAAAAGCTCGCCCCCGCCGCCTCGCGCCTTTCTCGCGGTGACCGGCGCGCGGGTCTTTATACGCCGCATTATCGCTCCTTTCTATACCTTTTCCGTTTGTGTTTTCATTTTCGTCCGCGATACTCTCGATGGAGCATTCCATGAAATCACTAGGATCTGAGCTGATCTGGAATTCGTTATTGTTATCTGCCTCCGTTCATAGCTTTTTTTTTTAACAATAATGTCACTGCGATATTATTGTTTTTTTTTCGAGAGGTATTGGTGCAAATATTGTAATTTGATGTTTGACTTAAAAAACTAATTACTTACTTGCATTGTAATAGTTAAATGAAGGTTCTTAGATGTAGTTTTTGTTTCGAATATCGAACATCTTGAAAATGTAAACTACAACATTTGTAATAACAAAAATGAAATTCAAATCGTTAAAATTGTCTTCTGAACCTGGAATTTCAAATTAAAATTTTCGAAATACAAAAATATCTGCTTATTTTGTACCATTGCAATTTTCTTCAATTAGAATAGAATAGCTGTTTATTGTAAATTGAGGTATTTACAAAATTAAAAATTATACATGTTAGTAAATATCTTATATAAATAATATTGCTTTAAATTCTACGATGCATTTTGTTGATATCACAGTCATTTCGTAAAAACTGATTGTACTGAAAATTACGTCAAAAACAATAAAAGTAACATCACAGTGAAAAGGATTTTAATTGTACAAACAAAACTATTAACGTCAAGTTAATAAAATAATTGCAACAAAGAGAGAAAATCTTCAATTTGCAATTATTTGAAACAAAACAAATAATACACTATATAAATATACGACTTGCAGTGTATCTCTACCAGCATAATTCAAGCGCATCACAATTATTACAATCTCGAAGTTAATTCAAATTCAAAAAGCCTTTAAACCAGCTCATGCCTCAGCATTCCGGGAATTCAAAAATCTCTCCATCCTCCGGCGCGCTCAGCGAGCAGGCAGCGCAAGTTTATTCACCGGGGTCGCGATTCTTCTGGATGCCTCGGGAGGCGAGCGCTTGGCGCAAACCGGATGCTCTCGCGCGCGCGCCGACAGCCTCGCGCACCTAATGGTAATGATCCCCCGCGCCGGCCGGACCTAATGGCATTTACATTTACTGAAAATCAATGGGACGCGATGGGCGCGCGCGGGGCGAGGAGAGCGGCGGAAAAACACAATTATAAATCAACGCTAAAGGGGGGGTCGAGGGGGGGCAGGAGGCAGGCCGCGCGTGTACGCGGCGAGCGGAACGCGCGCTCGCGAGCGAGGGATAAGGGCCGGGCATAAATAAAGAGCGGGAGGGAGGGAGAGTGACAAGTTGACTGGCTATATGCAAATCTTAATATGCTCGACGCTTTTGCGCCTCCTCGGCTCCGGGTATCTTCTTGCCTCGCAAATGGTGAATATCGGTTGCCAAGCTCCGGCGCATTGATTAGGGATGCTTTTCGCGCGCTTTTTATGCATGGCGCGCGACGCCGCTGCCTTTCTATTTGTGTAGCGCGGTTGCGTACCCCAAGGAATTCCCGTCGAAGTCGCTCGTATTGTTGTAAAACGGATATTGGTAGCGCTGTTAATTATGCAATTTATTCAATTGACGATTGCATTCTTTTTCTCCGTTTGTTTATTAATGTCTTCGTAATGTATAATGTAATCTAGATCAGTATGAAAATTCAATGAAACAGATAGTATTGAATCGAATAACCTGAATATTAACTCGCGTGAAACACTTTATTAGTAGATTGAAGAACAAGCGAACAGCGTGCAGAGTCTATCTAAAATTAAGTCAACAAATAACAAAATGCATATCCAAATGAAAAAAGAAAAGAAATTGAAACTTGGATATGCAACATCAAGTTGCAATTTTCTCTCTAGGAGCGGTGTAACCGAGAATCTATATCTACACACGCATACCTAATCTAAATATAAACATTTCCATGTAGTTGTTATCGAATCCGGGGCAGATACGGCAGCGCAATTGGAAAGCCTTAATGAAAAGGATAAACAGTCGTGCAGGAATAAAAAAGAGCTGCGGACGGTGGCAAAGCAAGGCCGCGAAGCGCTGCTCGTATAGTACGGCGGACGAGCGGTGACCGCCCTGCTGGACTGGTGGGCCGCCACTAAACAATCCGATGAACGCGCTGATATACATACACACCGCAAGAGTGCGAACTTCGTCAGGTGACTCAGGTAGTGCTGCGTGTGCTCTTTGTTAAATTAACTAAATTTTGTTTTATAACTTTATTTTTGAATTTTATTCAGACGATAAGGTACTTACGGGAAAGATCGAAAAGTAAGTATTTCTAGGTAACACAGTACAAAAGTGGTGATTTGAGAACAGAGTAAATGGGCTTAATATAAAATTTAAATTTCTCGTAGTAGATTGTTTGAAAAGCCTGAGTTAGATATAAGGACAAATTGGTAGAATACAAATGTACAAATGCAAATACAATAATAATCGCCAATAAAATCCTAAACTTAACGGGGCAATCGCTGAGGTCTCGATTGTATTCTCGTTTCTTTACGATACCTCTATCTCAATCACTGAACAGGTTTATGCAACTCCTCCTTCTTCTTTTATGATTCACTTTCAACTTTTCTTTGTTTGAAAATAAATTTTCCAAATGAATTTTCGCAATAAATCAAGAAACGAGCAACGTATAAAATTGAAACCCAAACAAGCGGAAAGTACATAACTCACCGTCAAAACAGAACGCATCGTCACATTAAGATAAAACACGGCGGAGCCGCGAGCAAACGCGAAACTCGCTTACAGCAAATCCGGGCGCGCGAAAACGAATTATCGGACGATCCGAGGATCCGGCTGTACTTGGGTATGGCGCGTATACGCGCATACTTGCGCAGCCAAGGGACACGAAGGGATGAGGAGGTCGGGTGGGGGGGAGGAGGAGGAGGCGGAGGCTGTGCTGCACGGCCAAGCAGCGACGGCCCAGGTCCTGGGTAGGATGATACAACAAAGTTGCGGCTGCTGCACTCGATGATTTAGTCCCGTCCTTAATGGAGCTATAAATACTAGCTTTTCGATAGCGGAGGATGAGGACGCCGGCAGGCGCACGGCCTGTCCAGTCGATACACTCGACTATACATCTAGTGTTTTCGGCTCCCGCACACTGCCCACGAATTACAAGCCCTTTAATCGGCCAACTGTCTGCATCGATGGCCTGGCCGTGAAGTACACTGTACGCAGTTTTTTTTTTTTTAATTTTCCGCATTTTTCTGCGTTTTTGAATGTATCAGTCATTTTTAAAGTGCTTCTCGCAACCGCTGTATTGGTTTTAAATATCTGAAGAATCAGGTCGAACAGAAACGACAAATGATTTTTTGCTCGCAAATTGTCATGATTATTTTTACTGACTAGTGAAGTAAACAAAACTTTACGTCTTAATAATTCTTTTTTCATGAAAAATCTAAGAAATTCGTGATTAAAACTATATCAACTAATGACATCAAGTCTTTTTTAATGAAGAAAATGAAGCTTGTAGAAAAATGTTCTATTCATTACATTTACGAGTTTCGGAAAACGAACTGTTAATTAATAAATCATTATTGCATATCGACAGTAAGCCAATCTGAAATTCAGCGATCAGTGCCTCGTCGCCGATACCGCATGAAATATACAAGAGGTCGAAAGAGGGAAAAGCTCGGTCTTCTTATAAAGGGTAAATATTTGCTTGAAACAAAAGGCTTCGAAAATTTACAGCATCGGGCCGACTGGAGCGTGCGGCAGCCGAAATAAAAACAATCTATAAATCTCGCGGAATCTTATCTATAGCTTTCCCACGCGCTCCTCTCGCCGTGGCGCGCGGCCGCTTCCTCTCTCTCTCTCCTTCGGCCGTGGACTCGCGCGCGAGCGCTCCACTCGCGGCTCTCTAAGCCCTAATCAATCTGCAAATATTTTACTATGATAAATATGCTCGGGCTCCGCTCTCGTTCTCTCCCGCGGAGCTCTCTCCCTCCTCCGTCTCTCCAGGCGGACTCGATACTTTCCCCATTAAAAGTCGCTTCTCCGCTCGCGTGCACGCGCCCGGGTGGTTCAATATCGGCCACGTTAATCGTGAATTATTATTATTCATAGACAGCTAAAACGAAAGGCCAGGGAGAGCGAAGAGAGTGCGAGAAGGAGAGAGAGAGAGAGGCCAGGGCGTAAAACGCGTTTGTCACCGAGGGAAACTGCGCTGGCACTTTTCTCCCCCGCGCCACCTTCCCTTCCGCTCTTTCTCTAGCGATCGCGCGGCTGAAAGGGGGGAGGAAGGGACATAAGCGGCGAGCAACCCTCCCGCGAGTCTCGCGGGCAAACATTCGCACTTATCTCGAAACCCGTAAATATTGCTCATAGAATATTACAGGGCCATAGATCTCGCGGTGACGGTACGCACCGACGCTTCGCACCGCTTTCTTCTCCCCCACCTCTTTCCGACCCTCCCCCTTCCTTTCTTTTGCCCGTCCCTTTTAACTTCTCGTCTATCACTTACATTGAAGGTTTGCTTTCGAAGTCTTTTACGAATAAACGGTTTCGCTTAATAACTTAGTTAGTTTAGCACTCAGTGTAACGCGACGAGAAATCGATCGTTTTCATTTTAGAAAATTTAATATTTTGTGTTAGGTAGACAAAGCATAATTACCTGAGCCGATTTGGGAAAGGAACAGTAGGAGTAGGCTAAGCTTCAAAATCAGTAGGGTACGTGATGATTGAAGTATCGCAACAATTAAAGAACCGTCTTCACAGACTCGAGAATGCGTTTGTGAGGTAGATCACATTTATGGAAAATTTTACTCGAAATTACAAGTAATGGTAATTCTGCCTGTAATTGTGTCATTTTTTATTTTAATGATAGTTGTGTATCATTTTATTATCTATTAATTAATTATAATTTATATTATAATTGTCAAACAATAAATCTATAGTAATTAACAGTTTATCGACTTGACAAAATTCAGTGTCTTAAAAAAATTCAAGGCCTTGTGCCACGTACAACCCTTATTTTCTTTTTCTATTACCATTTTTTCTAAAAAAATAAGGGTTTCTTGAAAATATCCAACTAGATATTTTCATTAAATGTCGCGACAGTGCGATTCACGCCACCTCAAAGACACGAATATCGCCTGATGTCGAGCGGTTTGCACATGTCCAGCGATAAATAACTCATAACTAAACGCGCAGTCAGCGTAATTTGCCCTGGCGCGAGCTTAAAACGTTATTTACAAGCAACAATACGAGCAAGCAGAGCCTCAAAACGTGCCGCTCGCGTTTCCAGGTCTTAAATTACGGAATTGTCACTATTAGTAACGGTACAGAAGGTATTAATGGCACGCAACAGAACAATTCTGGCCGCGCGCGCGCAAACAAAAACTCCCCCCAAAAAAGCGGCCGTCTCACCGAAATCCAGGACGGCGACGCTAAGCAAAGCTACCCGGTAAATCAAAGCAGTTTTCAGCGCCGCGGCGCACAATGAGGCGGGCGCGTCCTCGGAAGATCCAAACAATCGCCGCTCGAAAATATCTTTGGCGGGGTCCGCGGCGTAATTGAAACGTGCGCCCGGGGAGCGGGGCCCCCGGCGCCGAGTGAAATATCATTTCAGCGGGTAAATTATTTACGCCGGAAGCGCAATTTTTGGCGTCTAGAGACGCGAGCATCGGCGCGCGCTAAGCGGCGCGTATATACGCGCGCGGGCGCTACCCCCGGTGAGCCGCCTCGTCGGGCCTATCGACTCTATTTAAATACACGTCACTGCCGGGTGAATTATAGGACGGCCCGCGTGATTTGTGACGAGCTCGCGCTCCCATTAATTACCGCGCAGCATCTTTCCTCGCCCCTGTGAGCTCTCTCTCTCTCCTCTCCTCCTCCTCCTTCGTACGCGCCATTTTTATCGCTCTTTCTCTCTCTTTCCCGCTTCCGAGAGAGACAGAGAATTTCGCGAGAGGGAGAAGGACGGATTTTCACGGCGAGATGTTTGTTTATGATTTTGCATTGGCGAGAGGTTTCTTTTTCGACTTTTCGTGCTGTGTACTTGAGTTTTATCATCGACCGAAGTTAAAACACATCCGCGTTGTTTGCGCGTCTCACCTCGGTATGGCGTTTATTTTTGCACCGGTCGAGCAAGTCCGCCGTGCGATCGGTAGTCTTCTACATTCTCCTGGTGTTACAGTAACGCTGTAATGTTTATTAACATCAGTCAAGAAAAAAAGCAAGAAAAGCTGGTAGTTTATTTGTGTTTCTCATGTGCGAGACTGTCATCTATATCTTAGTTTTCTAGGTGATTATTTATTTTATTTAATTAATGTAATAAAATTAAAGAAATTATTTATTGCTCAATAATTTAAAGTTACGAAATTGTCCTTCGAAAGTTATTGATTATTTTTGCGTACCATTATTATTCCATTTTAATTGATGATCATGAGATGCGTCTTAAAAATCGTAGAAACAGCTTAATGTATAAATAATAAATTAAATAAATTAGAAAATGTTAATGGAGTAGGTATTGCCTTCAAAATTTTTTTCGTTTATTTTAATTATGATGCTTTTTAATTTAAAAGTTGGGTGCATGTGCACCAAAACAGTTCCATTTTATTACAATGATTACAAGAATTCAAGTGATTTTTTCAGTGATTACATGATTTCTTATAATCGAAATCGTTAAATTATGGAGTACTACTATGCATTAATTATGAAGTAATATTATGCACTGTATCTAAACCAAGTGCGTTTTAATTTAAAAAAAAAGTTAACTTGGAGTCAAATTTTTAAAAGATTTTTAATAGTGATGCAGAAATTCGAATTAACTGTCCAAATATTTTACGACTTGGGTTAAAAATAAATTTAGAGTTGTTTATTTCAACCAATTATTAAGTTCAACTACTTTTAGTTTCAGTAAAATCGAAAAGGATGTGTAAAAAAGATTTACTGCCCAAAAACTTCAAAGCAGCAATAAAAAAGATGCAAATTCTAACTACTGCAATTAAATAGTTAAATAAATTATGGTGATAAAATTAGTGGTTAAATTTGGTTAAGTCGCATATTACGATTATGAAATTATGAACTGATTAAATAGTGATTTCAAACTAAGTTATTCAAAGTGTCATGTGATTACCCAGAATGAATAACTTACTTTATACCAGTACAAATTTTCAAGGTATACTTAAGTTAAAAAATATTTTTCTGCAATGCAAACGATTATCTTATTTTTTATGAATTTTAAACACATTAGTAAGAAATGTTCTAGTACTTTCATGAAAAGAGATAAATTAACAGGTTTTCTAATAAAAAAAATCACGATGTTTTACCAAGTGTAAAATAATGTATGAATAAAAGAGAAAGAGTGCATGCTAAATTACATTACATGAGCTTTTTACTACCAACACTGCGTACTTTCCCTCGAACAACTTAGTACAGTTAACAACGAAGCTATCCACCCAGCTGTCAGCGTTAATCAAACATTCAAGCTTACTGTTTAACTTTCGCAGCGTAAAATATTGTAGACATAGCGAACGAAATTAAACAATCCTTCAAACCTACGCAGACAGACAGTCGCGCAAATATTAAGGCGCAGCGCGGCCGCAAGCGCGCAATATTTTGACTCGCGCCGAGCCCGAGCACCCCTGGCTACTCTCCCTCTCTCTCTCTCCTTCCCTAACCCTCGGGACAAACGAGAGAGACGGAGGAGCGCGAGGCAGATTGGAAATCCGTCGCGGCTGATGATGGACCGCGCGACCGTTCCGCGAAAGAGATACGAAGGAGGGACAGAGGAGGAAAGAGAGAGGTGGTATGTAACCTGCTGCGCCTCCACCGCAGGCGACGCGTGAATGATGCGGGGGCGGAGGCTCGGAGTCCCGGATTATCAGCGAGCCCGATAATTTGAAGGTGGAGCGCTCGAGCTCTCCTTCCCCTCTCCTCTTATCTCCGCGAGCGGCAGATTCGAATCTTCAGCGCGCCTAATCTGAGCTATCGGTTTTATTATTAATTATGAGCGCGCGACCGCCTCTAATGGGCCGCGGCACGGAATCGACGCGAGGCGAGTCCTTTTTCTTTCTGTCGTTTTTATTTCACTGCGGTAGTGAATGATCTTAGCACATTGTATCGCAGGTATTTTATTTTACATTTTTTAAGAAATTGAATTGAGTTATTCGTGGCTAGTATATTTACTTAGCTCCGTTATTGTAAGGATAACAACAATAGGAAAACGTTGATTTAAGATTTTATCTGTTCAGCAGGAGAAAAACAACTTGATAGGAGTGAAGTGTGAGCGATTCTGAATCGGAGATTGGCTGCTTTCACATACAATCCTAGCGATAGGTCACCCTTTTAATTTTGTTTTTAATTTCATTCGTATTTAGAGAAATTGTGATGCAAGTCAGTTAAGTAATGACTTTTATTAATATGACTTCGTAGAATTAATTAATTTATTTATTTTCTTTCTAAACAACGATTTTGATATTCATCAATCCATCGATCGATTAAAAACTCAATTAATTAAAATCCCTAATAAACGCCTTCCTTGTACGGATCTCATCCATTTTCTAGGCCATTCCCCAACGAAGCGCCTCGACTTTCTTCAACCCATCGATTCTCCCGTGAGCGCCAATAATCATAATTCTCGCGAGTTCCCCGCCTAATCCCGATCCTCCCGGTCACTCCCGCCTCGGCCGACTCCTCTCCTTTCCCACCGCCTCCGATTCGCGCCGCGCGTCAGCTCGAATAAGACGATATAACATTAACGTATATTGCACATCTAAACTCTCGGGCAGCTATCTCGCGGGATCGGGCCTAATCGTCGCTGTGCGCCGCACGATATGACCTACCTCGGCCCACGTAAATCGCACACGAGGGCGCGGAACAATATTTTTCTAACGCGCAGCGCCAGGATTTGATGCCGCTAATCGAGTTGTAAGATGCTTGCTTGATACGCCGCTTGCGAAGTGCGCAGTTAGCTGGATACCGGATTTTGGATTTTTTTTTTCGTTTGCGAGGTGTTAAGGCGTGATCGGATGGGTGGACGCGGTGAGATGTTAGAATTTCGTTTTGCGAGATATGCGATTTAATGAATATCATAAATTTTAGAAGAAATAAAAAAATATTCAATATATTTACTTGATTGTTTTTGATAACTATTAATTTTTTTTAAATTTTATTACAGTACTAATTTATGTAGTAAAACTGACAAGTATAGATACGAAAATTAGAGTTGTAATAGGCAAAAATGTGAAGTAAGTGCGACGATAAATAAAAGCTCTGCGAACGGCCTTTCGATTTTCAGTTAAAAATCGACACTGAGAATCGGTAGATTTATTGTCTCTCAGTATTCGCCGAGCGGAGAAATAAATAGTAATACTTATGCTATTAACTGTTGATTTTCCCTTCCGTTATAAACCTGTTAAAACGCAATGCTCCGTTTCCAAGCTTTTCTCAAGCCAGCCATGCGTGGACGATCTAATTTACTCTTACATTTTGTCTCGTTGCACCGGAAAGCCGGCTCGACAGGCCGAGCACCTGTAGAAATGTTAAACTGACGAGCGCATTTACTTTATTCCAGAAACTTATCTCAATTTCACGCATCATCAATTTCGCAACAATATTAAAATAACCCATTTAATCCTACGTCTCTTAAATCACGCGTTTGTTTTGACATTGATTTATTGCACTCTATTTCGCGTACTTAAGATTATTCCAATCGTCTTTTTTTTTTTCGAAAATTTTTATTTAAATAAACCAGACTTACACATAATCTGCGCGCTTATTCTTTTAAGAATTGCCAATAATATTAATGATTATAGGAAATGAAAAATATTTTACACATTTATTACATTGCTGCTGTATTCGGTAAGTGTATTAAACTTAAACTTTGATTTAAATAAAAAGCGTACTACGGTAATAAAGTTAATAACCGTTTAGCGCAATTTATTACATCCGCGATCCCACACAAGAATATCCGACTCGAAAGGAAAAAACCAAAAAGACCAAGGTAATCACCA
Source organism: Eurytoma californica (assembly GCA_035586675.1). Lineage (NCBI taxonomy): Eukaryota > Metazoa > Arthropoda > Insecta > Hymenoptera > Eurytomidae > Eurytoma > Eurytoma californica. The sequence goes on from JAXIUT010000024.1 coordinate 2,100,337, forward strand.
AGCCCGACCGAAGTATATGTAAGTACGGACAAAGCGTTCGACTCCCGTGCGGCCGGACTCGTTGCGATTTACCGCGATGATAATCGCCGGGGCAGCTACGGTCTTTATCGCTCGCTCGCGATTAGAAAACGTCGTTCTTCTTTTGCATGGCCGCGCTGGCAATTATCGCGAGCACCGCCGGTTCGCGCAAAAAGTAAGAGAGAAAAAGAAAAAACGGCGCGGCGTGATTTTCGTCGGCGGTGAAAGTTCGATAAGTTATCGGCGGGCGCGGGGGCGGACGCGCTGGAAAATGCCCGGGCCTTCTCCTTTGAATTATTTAGCGCGCGATCGCCTCGAGGTGGAGCGACCATCCATCGGCGAGGGTACGAGCGATCGACGGATTGAGCGGTTCCAGGAATCGACGCCTGGACGTACGTATTTATTACGGCGAGTGAGTCACGGCGAGAGAGCCTATCGGCGGATACTTTATTACCGTGAATTTGCACTCATAGTTCGAGTTCGAGCGAACTGTTCTTCGTGCGTCGTTGTTCATATTGAGATAATGGATTGTTTAGTAGGTATCTATTGCATGTTTTTTTATAAAAGAATTAAATAGTTATTTAAGCTACAAGGGCGTAAAGAGTTTCTTCTCGCACGAGTGCGTTTTCGCGTCTTTACGCACGAGTTTCCAGTGCGCAGTGCGTAAAGAAGATCTTTACACACCGCTTGCGGAAAGTTATTTCACACAGACATACAGTAAAGAACATAATATTAAGATGAGGTTTGTTGAAAGTTTCAATCAAAGTTCAAGTAAAGAAAACTTTACACACGATTGGCTTTGCGTAAAAAATCGCCGTGTGTGAAGTTAAATTTACGCACTCGACAGATGCATCCAATAGTAGTTTTCGATACTAGTGCGTCAGATGTGATTTTTGGACGAGTGGGAGTTTAGCGCCCGAGCGAAGCGAGGGTGATCAGTCACACTAGTCTGAAAATCACTTCTGACACGAGTATCGAACACTACTTTATGCAACGATGGCGTAAAGTGCTGATTTAGCACAGTCAAAATTGCGCACTAGTGCGTAAAGCAGTGCTTTACGCACAGAGTTGCATAAAGATTTTTACGCACTAACTTTACGCACAGAATTGCAAAAAATATATTATTAGTTGATTTGTGATCCTTATTTATGTTTTGTGTATATAGGATCAATATTGTACCAATCAATTTTCGAACAATATTATGTTTAATTTTCATTTTGCAAAAATCATCTTGTAGGTATTTGAAATATTAATTATTATTTTCAAAAATTAATCACAAAATGTTTCGACTGATCCTGCGCTAATGTAGAAATATTAAGTTTTCCTTAATCAAAGACGCAAAAATTCTAATCAATTCATTCTCTTCCAAAACTAAAATGAATTATTTTCGAAAGTTACTAAATGTTTACGACTGAACTTGAGAAAATTGACTCTTTGCAAACGGCAAATTCCAAAAAGTCGGCAATTTTGAGTTGCAAATATTTTACTTCTACGACGTCGTCGAAGAAACCCGCCCGCGGGCACGCGGCTATTCGTCTCCTCGTCATTGTTCTCCGGACAGGCTCCCACCTCTCGCGAGCGCGCGGCTACGGCGAGTGGCGTTCGGACTCGTAGGCGGAGGCAGAAGATAAGGTGCTCGCGCGAGCCCCCGCCCGACACGCATCCATCCTGCCGCGCTCTGCAATTATCCGCGTCCAGGAGGGGCCCACGGGGGAGGAGCGGCCTGGAAGTCGCATAAATAAAGCGCGCGATCTAGTCCACCCCGCGCCCGCACCTGGGGTTGCGTTCGACCTCGCGGGTTCTTCCAAGCCGTTTTTCCTTGCGTGCCGTACGACTGGACGGTCAAAGGACGCGAGGTCGGTACGGGTAGCATTATTCATTC
>JAXIUT010000024.1:2196171-2212091 GCA_035586675.1 Eurytoma californica
TTACAATGCATTTTATGTATTTTAAGATTGTAATTTAAACCATTTGTAAATACGTTTTACAATAATAAACTATTCTAAACTAAAATACATCACGCGTAAAATCTTCATTTATAAAAAACAAAAATTTGCTAAAATACGAAGGGGTTTTAGTACAGAGGCTGTCGCTCTACGAAGCGAAGCTTCTCGGTCCCCATCCGGCGTGCCTCGCAGCGGCGTCGCCCGGCGCCTTATTGATTTCCCGAGATTGTCCGGCGCAGCGCGCGCGGACTGCACTTAGCTCGCGGGACACGTGCATTGTCCGCCGGCTCCTCGCGCCCGACCCCCTTTCTCGCGCCGTCGGGGCTGTCCGGCACGTCCGCGGCTCGCGCCTCCACGGCCGCTGCGCCCCGACGTGACCGATCGCGTCGATGCTCCCGCGACGTACGGCCCCGTATAAATAAAATCGCCCCCGCGCACGAGACCACGGCGGAATCGTCGCGTCTCGAGGAGCGAGTCCCTGTCCGCGAGATCGCCGTTTGGTATTTATTCCCAGTGGATAGTGTTTCGTGTTCACTTTCATTGTAAAAGAGATCTTGACCAAAGTCATGTTTTTGCCTGGTAGTCGCATTTTGCTAGAAAGAAAACTGATCTTATTGCGTAATTGAATATTATTTAGTGTACTATTATAATATATATTAAGTTTGTATTTGCTGAATTAATTTTATTGAATCACGTTAATTATGTTTTTTTTTTGTTAATTTGTATTTGTACTTATTGAACCAGAATAAATTTACATAGTAAATCCTATAAGAGGTAAACACAGTTACTTGTACATAGGCTGGCACATAGGATAACTTAAAAAAAACTAACTTAACACTAAACATAGATTCTTTTTGAATAAACTATATTGTATAACGAAGTTAACAATTCAAATATCAAATTTTTATCCAGAAACAATATAATTTTTTAATTTCTTTTTAATACTCGTATTTTTTAGATTTAGATTCTTTAATTCATTTGGCAGCAAGTTATAAGTCTTAATTGCTACTATGTAGCTGTTCTTGTCACTTATCACTCTTTTCATTTTTGGTAATAGTATGTTCTTATTTCTAGTTCTTGAAGAACTTTTTAAGTACATATCCTTTAATTTAGAATAATGATATGTTATTGATTCTAATATAAATAGTTGATTTATATTTAGCGGTGCATTTTTTCCTAAAAAACAATTTTTACTTATAATTTTTAATAATTTTGATTGCACATTTTGTATTAGATTCGAAATATTCTTATATGAGCCTCCTAATTAATTAATAACAATGAGCCTAATAAATTAATTAATAACAATAAAATGAACTTACAAGTTATCAGCAAAGAACTACGTTTTCTATAAATTACAGTTTATTTCTGCTCAAATCATTTAAAGAAGCCTGAAAACTGAGTAGTACAAGATTTGTTCTAAATAAGCAAATTCCAATACTCAGGAAACACTTAAGAAAAAGTTGAAATTGAGATAAAGTAAAACATATTTCAACATTTCAATAAAACGTCTTTCTTTAAACCTTCTTTTGAAATGTCAAAGAAAACACGCACATTAAAACCTTAAATTTAATAAAACACGAAATGTATAATATTTTACATATAATTAAACGTATATAAAAGGTATGATCAGTAGTATACCGCAAAAAAGAGATAAATAAATCTTTTCAAGGTCTCGAATACTTTCTTGAAAAGATGTATTTAATATCTTTTCAAAATTCCAGTTCTTCAATACAATCAGAGTGGAAGAACGCTCCGATCAGCACAAAGTTCCGTGCCATATTTATGCGACTGCTTTGTTGCGGACCGGCGGTGATATCTCCCCTCTCTCCTAATTTTGAAAACAATATCCCTTAAATATAATAGACTGCGCTGACAATATTTTAAGTGGGGCATTCTGCGGAGCAAAGTCCATAAAGCATCAGGGTCAAAACTGGCGAGCGAACGATATTATCCTAGTTAATAAATCGGCATAACCTCCCGAACTCGCCTTTCAGCGCTCCGTCGCATTTCTCGCCGCCGCCGTCTCTCTCCTTCTTCGCCTCGACAAAATGTAAATCCACCTTTTTCGCAGTAATAAATCCATACGCAATGGCTGGGAAACTATGCAAAGAATCGATTCTGTCCGCTTGTCTCCTCCTCTTTCTCTCTCTCTCTCTTCTTCGACGCTTCTTCCTTTTTTTTCTGTCGCTATCCATTCTTCTTACTCTGCGCTCCTTTGTGTTTTATCCATTGGCTTTGTTCTTACGTCCCTCTATTCACTTCAACAAATAATTATTTTAAAATAAGATTTCGCTAAGTCGTCCCTCCGATTTCGCTTTGCACGATTGTTTAAAGTGTTCAAACGAAATGCCTTTGCTTAAACATTTTGCAAATTTTACATTCTTAAAAAAATCTTGTAAATCATTAAAAATCTTTATAAAACTTGTAACCTTGTTAGTGTTGTAGGTAAAAGAATATTTTACACATTGCTAAAGAATTTCCTGTATTTCATAAAAAATTAAAACTGAATCCTACATAAATTACAAGTTCATAGGTACATCGGTATCGGCACTTTTATATAGCGGAAAACTGGTCACACCTTTTACTACGACATTCTCTTTGCTCGACGCATTCCAAGTGCGCCTGGTATCGCCCGGCAGCGACTCCCGTTCCATCCGCCCTTCAAAGGGGTAGCCGCTAAATAAAACAAGCGGCAGAGGGAGGCAAATAAAAAGTCGGGTAAATCGGCGCTCGCGAGTTCGGCGCTCTCCGCCGAGGCAAGACGCACACCCCATGAATAATGGAATGTCCTTTCTTTCGCCGGGCCGCGCGCGGGGGCCGGCCGCTCGCCTCATTATGCAGGGTGAAAGGGTCAAGGGCGGCTCTGCGTGCGCGGCCGCGATATCGCCTTTGTTGCCGGGCGATCGCGAGGCCGCGCCGGCCCTAAGGTGGGTAGGAAGTGCGGGTACTTAACGAGTCGCGAGGGGAGGGACGCCGGAGGTGGACAATAAGGGCCCCCGGGAGGTGGGGACGGGCTGAAACGAGCCGGCTCGTCAATGATACAAGTGGATACGACCCGGTTGCTTGTTGCGAATTATCAATGGATACTTGACGTTTCTTTAAGTGATTGTAATTCTCGAAATTTACGGTAAAATTTAATGTATTTGATGTAAATAGTTTTTAGCTGAAAATTAATTGGAATGTTGTTTATCTCACCTGCTGTAATTAACAGTCTATTCTATCTATATAATTAACTGAATTTTAGTACAAAAAATCTGGTAACTGAAGAATTGTTCCGCATGCACAATATTACAATGTATTATAGACGTCGTATTAATTTCACTATTTAACGTCAAATATTTTAGTAGGCAATCCAGATAATGGAAATTATTTCAGATATAAAAGTTGAATGGATTTCAATGATCAAGGTCGTTTGAAGGTTAACTTGTGCTTTTTTAAATAAGAATTATTATTGTTTTTTTATCTCAGAACCTTAAAGAACAGGGTCAAAGTGACCCATACAGATTAAATCTCTTCTAAGCACCACAATTTACGATCATGAAATTGCAAGTAGATAAAAAAATTGTCACTTATTTAAAAGTACTTAAAAGCATCACAATTTGACGATCATGAAATTGCAAGTAGATAAAAAAATTGTCACTTATTTAAAAGTGGTTTGTGTTTACGCGGAAGGAATAATCACTCGAGGTAATCTCATCGCAAACTATTACACGACGTTGACTTTCCGAAAAAATCTCCGGCCAACGGTGCAACAGAGCGAGAGAGCGAAAAAAATGTGCAAGCCGCTGTCGCGCAAGGAAGCTTAATAATGAAATTACGTTTTCAAATTTCCGAGATAACCCCCGCGGCCGTAAATAAAGAGGAATACAGAGGGCAGAAGGAAGCGGCGGAGGAGCGAGGGAGGCCGGCCGGGCGAAGAAGCGCAGTAGAAAGCCGCAATAATGGGACAAAACGCAAAAACACACGAGCCCCGGGGAGAAAGTTCGCAGCCGCAGTCGCGAAGGGCAGGCGAAGGAGCGAGCGAGAGGAGCCGCTGAGCTTAGCGGCACTCGGCGTGTGTCCTGCAGGATCGTAAATATCAGGGTCGGGGAGAGAAGGAAGCAGGGAGAAGGAGGGGGGGGGGGACTCGCGCGCGATGCTAATCTGAATGCAGATGCGCGCTCCTGCTGTCCGCCGGGCCGGCGATCTATATGAAGGGCATTACGTCGTCCGAGAATGTAATTGTGTTCTCCAGCGCCACTCTTCACCCTTTCGACTCCCTCCCGCCCGGGATTTAGGGCTCCGCCGAAAAACGCAGTCCCCGGCCTCGCCAACTTTCCGCACACGTATTATCTCCGCGCAAAGGAGGATGCACTCTCGCTCTGCTCCTTTTGCCCACCTACCGACCGTACCTCCTCCCGCGTTCGACTTCTTCCTCTCGTGACGCCTTTCCCCCCTCCGCAGGAGCAAGAGAGAAAGAGAGACAGAGGACAAGAGAGAGAGAGAGAGAGAGGGGGGCTTGCGTGGAATTCAGTAGCGAGCCCGCGCGAAACAATAGCTAACTCGGTAATGGGAATTTTCTCCTGGCTCGAGTCGCGCTCTCGCAAAATAACCGGGCGAGCCGTTTAACGACCAGAACTTTAAGGATCAGATGGATAAAGACGATAAGTGAGTCTGTTTAACCGATATAATAAATTCGTTCGCCGGTGTCGTCGTCGCCGTCGTCTGCGAAAGAAATCGCTGACCCACGGGAGGGAAGGGGGGGCGGCGTGTATGCGCGCGCGCGGGAGATAATGAAAGGGCTCGTTACACCGGACCTCGCTGTACTTTTTGACTTATCTTTTAATCGTGAACCTGCGCGCATACCCGATCCTCCGAGGGTCTGAATGCGAGACCGAGCATAAGAGGCGCTGGCGTCTCTCAGCCTGCCCTTTTAAAGGCGTCCACTCGCTTTTGATACTCAAATTTATTTTCGTCGCCGTGGATCTTGTATTTTGTTTCTTTTTTTACTTTGGCGGCGTGATTTACGAACGCGGAGGTACTCTCAGGCGATCAAAAATGACGATTACGATTGGTGTCTTTGATATTCAATTTTGTGACTTTAATGCACTACAGTGTATATCTTGATCGGCAAATGAAGATTTAGTACTGATCTTCTGTTCAGAGTGAACTAATTAAATTGTTAAACAAATCTTATGTTTGAATGTCTAAAAACGAATTACTAAGCGCATATGAATTTTTGGAAATTCCCATTAAGAAGAAACCACAATAGAATTAATTCCTAATTACTGACGCAAATGGATTTGGATAGATTTTGGCATCGTGACGAAAGCAGTGTTGTATAGTTAACCATCTAAGTTTCTTTAAAACTTTGAAGCATTAGAATCCAGTTGTAACTGTACTTAAGGCTATTTTTAAATTTATTTTTGAATGCAACTACATTTTTATTTTCATTTTTAATATGACTACCATTTATTTTGTTGCACGACACAAAGATTTTGTAACTTGCATCATTTATGAATTAGAATTAGAGGGGCAGAAATCGGATTTTAAGACAAAATTCTTTACTTATAAAACATTTATCTTTTCAGGTGTATATTAGGGATTATTATCCTGCATTGGCGCTCAGTACTTTGAAATGAAAACAGTATTTTAAGATAGTCCAGGACTAAGTCAGTGATAACGAGTAAAAGTGACGTGAAACGATCAGCGATATCAACCGAGCGCAACATCCGAGTTGGAAGAAAAAAAAAACGCTGAAACAGTTCTGTGTCAAGTCATTCCCTAATCTCAACGCTTCCAGGGCAAAATCCCTTGTTGAATTTCCACCATAAAAGTCGAGTGCCCGGTATATAGCGTACGTGGCGTCGTCTACGTCGTCGTCGTCGTCGCCCTCCACCTCCTCGTCGGGCGACGCGTAAAAAGAGCCGCATCCTCGCGCGAGCTAGCGGCGTGGGGCGGGAGAGGAAAGAAAAGCTGAAATCGCCTGACGAGCGAAGATAAAGAGGTCTTAAGCAAAAATTACAGTTATCTCAGCAAATCAGCGACGTCAGTTCCGGTATAAGCCCTCGCGGGGACCTCGAGAGCAGCTCGGCGCGGCGGAGGATCGAGGAGCCTCTCGCCGAGGAGGAAAACGGCCGACGAGTGCCTGAGCGGTGGCGAGCGAGCCTATTTCCCCACTCGTCCTCGCGCGACTACCTATGTACGTGTGTGTGAGTGTGTGTATGTGTGTATGTGTGTGTGTGTATATATGTGTGTGTGTGTACGTGTGCGTGTGCATGTGTGTGTCAGCAGCCGGTATAATTAAGGCAGGAGCCGGAGGTCGTTGGAGGAAGGCAAAAAGGAGCGAGCGCTAGGCCAAGAAGAGAGGCGCGAAGGGAGAGGAGGCGGCAGACGGGGGCAGAGAAAGAGAGGGAGCGAGAACTGCCCTAGATCACCGGACGTCTAGCCGGAGCTGTGAGCGCAGATAAGGACCGCCAGGACGACGTCCAAGATGGACGGCCGGCCGCGCGGTCTCAGCGCCACTGGTCCGAGGCTCTTGCCTCCCCCCTCCTCTCTCGCTGTGTCTCTCTCTGGCCTCTCTTTCTGCCGGAGACGCGCGACCCCAGCAGCGCGCCCGCGCGAAAGCTCTTCCTCTGCGGGGATCCTTATTTATACGGCAGCGTCCGCGGAGCCAGACGCTAACGCCCATTGTCCCATTTCACCCCGGGGGTAATCTGCCGGACGCAAATCTAAGGCTCTGATCCTGCGGGCTACCGCGAAAATCTATGACGCCCTTTAATTTACACACACGCGCGCCCACTTCGCCCACCCCGACTCCGAGCACCGCCGGCTCTCCTCGGGCCTATCTTTACGGCTCTTTTCGCTCTTTATGTGTCTCGCGCGCGAGCGCGCGCCTTTCTCGTTTTCGTAATGATAGTTTTTCCCCGCCGCTGGACGGCTGCTTTTTCGCTCTGGATTCACGGCAGTGCGTTTATCTTCGCCCGAGGATCCTGTTGCGATGCGACTTCAGATTTCGCCGGCGCACCTAATGCCCGGAGCCGCCTTTTATATGAATATTCTCCTCGACGATTGAATTAAGCTCGCTCTCTTCGTGTGTGCTTATTTTTACGATGATTTACAACGCTGTGGTTTTTATTCTTCTGCAGTTGGAGACTTATTGAATTGTTTAATGGTTTTAGAAAATTTATCGGGAAACGAGCGAGTAATATTGAGACATCAATAAAACTTTGTGCGAGCTTTTTTTGTCGATTTGATATAAGAGCGAAATATTCAAAATTCTATTTAAAGCGAAGTACAAAATTCTATTTAAAAAAAAAAATGAGCCACTTGTTTCTTAATCGAATCGAGTGGTTTTTCAGTCTTCAACATTCACAAGAGATGTGGAAGTTGAATTCTAAAAATTTATCAGCGAACACGGGGGAAAAGTTAATACATCAATGTGACTTCATCTTTAACGTTCGATCTCAATTTTAACGTACTTCTCTTTTCACCTGGAATCGATTGTCAAGCGTTTGAATCGGCAGCGCCCCCCGGGAATACCCCGACCCGATCGACTTCGATTTACTTCGTGTCACCTCGAATGTGAGTATATCGCGGGAATCTGGTAACTGTCAGATTCGCGAAACTATACAGACCGACGAAGCGTGCGATCTAAGTGATTCCAATTGCAATTGAATCCCAACGCCATTTTTAACATGCACCCTTGTTATCGAGCCACTCCCGTACCTTCGCCGATACATTTCTGATAAAAAAAAAAAGAAACCAGCAGCCAAGTCGATCGAGGCCGGGTCGAAAGCTGTAAAAGTATAAAAATTGTAAAATCAAAATTCGAAAAATGTCACCGGCTATATGTACATACGAGGCATCCGCCGTCGAATTACAAACAGCCCAAACTCATCACGTCCAAGGAAAAAGGAAAACTTTCTTCAGTCCGAACGTCAAGAGGTCGTTGGGCGGGCTGCTGGAAGGAGTGGGGGGGGAGGTCGAGCAATAGTTGCTGACGAGTTCTCTTTCCTCGCGATTTCAGGATCATTCGAATTCTCGACGCGCTCCGTAAAGCGGGGGGAGAGAGAGCGAGCGACGGGGACGAGAGCGCGTACACACGTCCGCCTGGGACGGGACATCAAGCGAGCGAGATAGAGAGAGTCGCCGGGGTCGCGGCGAAGGACTCCCCGAGTCCTGGGTCAAATATTAACGTCGAGTCCGATAATTGCCAAGTAGATTGTAGGAAAGGTGCGGCGAGGGGCGACGAAGAGGGAGAGGGGGGGGGGATGACGGGTGGGGAGACCGAACGACGGCTCGGCGGTAGCTCGCGCGATACCATCTCACCCTCTCCATAAATATGTCGCAGCGAGCTTAACCCCCTTGCCTATCTCTGTGTGCCCGAGCGAGCGCGCGGCCCGAAGAGTAGGGGAGGCATTAATGTCAAACCGAGATGGGAGTTATGGCTCCCCCGTCAATTCCCAATGAATTCAACGCTTTCGCCGGCTCCAATCGATATAATACGTTTCGAGGTGGCTGCAGCACACAGCGAAATTCCGGCTCCTCCTCTTCTTATCTAACCCCGCTGCTTTCTCTCTCTTTCTCTGTCTCTCTCTCACTCTCTCTCTCTCTCTAGCTTGCTCGCCTGGGCGTTTACGGTAAGACGTCTCCTTTCTTCTTATATCTTCGATGAACTCTTGAAGAGAGAGAGAGAGAAAAAAGTGCTCCTTGATAAGGAGATAGAGAGGGAAAACAAACGTGGAAAGAAAGGAGAGGCCAGCGTGAGAGGACTTCATTGTGGATGAGATTTTCGTTTGAGTGGATGATAAGGGTTGAGGGAAAAACAACCTTTGACTCATTCTGTACTTTCTCTCTCGGTCCCTCTTCTTTTTTTTCAAAGCGCCTTCTAATTCCGGAAATTAAAGAGTGGGATTTACGAGATCGTTGTGGACTTTTTCGACGTCTAATAGCAATAAAACGTATAGTTTTTTCAACGATAAAGAACTTAGTGCGACGAAGAAAAAACCAATTTTTCGTAACTCCACTTTCAGTAGAATCCTGACATTTTTATTGTCCCCGCTATTCCTCATTTCTCGATCCTGATAAACAATATTTTCTTGCTGTCATAGCATCCCCAAATTCACTTAATCCACCGCATGAATAACTTCAATCTTATCTCCAATCCCCTCCGTACGCTTCTTCGAAAACCTAACAAACTCAAAAGAAGTCTAAACGCACAAAATCCGCGCTCCATTATTTCCCGACGGGAGAGCTCGCCCGAAGAAAAAACGGAAAAGCAAAATCTCTCGACCGACTCCGTTTATCTAACCGCTGCATCGCGCGACGAGCGAATAAGTAACAAAGTTCACTCCGCGCCAAGACAGCTCGAGAGTCCAGGGAGAGGAGAGAAAGCCGGGGGCAAGAGAGAGAGAGAGACTTGGGCAAGTTGAACAATGCGAAGAAGCCCGGGGGCCGGCCGCGCGTCGGATCGTCGGGAAAACTAGTCGCAATTTGCCGGTACATAATCCACGGCCATAAATTTGCCGGGGCGCTCGCGCGACGACGACGTCAGGAGGAATCACGCGACGTCGCGGCCGCTCGCTCGCACCCGTGGCTTGATTTCTCCCCCGGGCGCGAGACAAAGGTTCCCGCAAGGGCGAGAGAGAGAGGACGAGTGCACAGTCAAGGAGGATTTCACGCCGACTTCTCTGCTGCTGCGTAGGTGATACAAATAACGCAATCAGTATGCAGGCTTTTCATACATATTTCAGCGCAGCCGAAGAGAGCGGGGTGCCGCTGCCGGGATTATGTTTACGAACGTGGCGGGTGGAGCGGACGAGGAGAAGCGAAGGGACTAAATTCTGATTGACAGCTCGTGCATGGATCACAGGAAAGGAAATAATTTGAATGTTACGTCAAGTAGCTAATGTCACTTTTTGCTCTGGTTTAATCTTTAAGAAATTGGATGAACATTTTTATTAGTATTCCCCTACTAAAAAGGATAGCGGGATAAAGTGAAGCAATTTGATTGGCTAATGTATAAAGAACCTATTGAAAGGCGACAAAATTCAAAAAGTTTTCATATGAGTTTAATATTTCAATTGGAATAATTAGCGAGTTTTTGTTTGTTTAAAAGATTAATGAAATGAAGTTTAATTTTTCTTATTAATATGAAGTTTATAGCGAATAGATTTCTTAAAAAATGAATCCCATTCTGATTTATTTTTTAACATAAAAGATTCAAATGCATTACAACCTATTATTTAGTAATAAATACACATCTTTTTTGAGAGAGAAGATTACTTATAAATTAAAAAGAAGAATTGGAACATATTCAACTGAATTTGGGTATTTCACTGAATTTTATTAAAAGGCTAAAAAAAAAATGAGCTGGCAAAGCTCGATGGATTTTGCTAGTTATCTTAATATTTCAGCACAATTACTACCTACATACATTCTATAAAAATTAATCTTGCAAATTGCGTACTCTCAGGAAAAAAGGGGAGCAATGAAGAGGAGGAGGCGGAAGAAGATAATACCGGCAGCTCGGCGACGAGAAAGAGATAACTCCGTATAAAGGGGTAAGGTGATAAGGGCATTCGGGTTGGAGGGGGGGGCGACGGGGCGGCCACTAAGAAGGGTTTATGACGGGGTCGAACCTCGGATCCCCATCAAACCGCACCGCTCCGAATATCGAGGCACAGACTGAGGGATGAAAGGGCGCGGGCGGCGAGATCGCGAAGTCGAGAGCCGCGACAGTGGGGGTGGGCCGATATAGGTGGCTGGAGAGCGGCGGGCCTCTTAACTCCTGCAAACTCATTACAATAAATCAAGCTTTGTTCTTCGGCCCCGCCGAGGAGACCCGGGGATACCGGCCCGAGTGCTGCGGGTGCTAACCCTTCCGATCGAGCGACGCAACGGCGAGCCTCCTAACGATGCTTCACTTTCCTTTCCGTAAAGTAAGAGATTTCTCTTTTTTTATATGTATATATATATACATATATTTTTGAGGATGAATGAAGGTAAAGGGATTGAGTGGTTTAAGATTCGTAATTGGGCTTAGTAAGGTTGTGTTTGATTAAGGGCTTAGGAGGTGAGGTTGTTAATGGAATTGAGGAGGTAGAATAATTAAATTTTTAAATTATATTTTTTTCTTTTTATATAATGATGTATGATTAAAGAATTCTTTTCAGTGGGTTCAAGTTCAGTTCGTTTAAAATTTTGATCCTAAAATCGCATTTGATGTACTAAGGTCTTCAAATAGACGAAGATAGAATAGGGCAAAACAATAATTTTTTGATAAAATTGCAATTTAATCACCCATTAAAAAATCGCAAAGACACAAAAATATATACTGTTAAATTCACAGTTAAATATTTCAATCAACGAAGACAAACTCAGTAAATTTCAAGATGGTTTTGAAGAAATAATCTGTGAAATTTACCCTAAAACTTCGGAACTTAACAGGAGAATAATTAATATTTAAACAAATTACCTCAATATTTTCAAATGTAATATTGTTTTTACTTTTAATCAATAAATCTTTATATCAGAGAATCAATAATTTCAATACAGAAAATTAATGTGGCAGAAAAAAAGGAATCATTTCAAACAATCGCGAATAACCCAACGAAAAAGTTGAAAGGAAATAAATAAGCATAAAGAAAAGAAGCGAGCTAGTAACGGTTCGCATTATTTTTTTCCAACTTTTCATTATCTTGACCAACCGCCGAAAAACGTATAGCGGAGCAGCATGGCCACCTCGATATCGCGGCTAACCTAAAATTGTTTCGACCATAAAAGTTTCAGTCCAGGATGAATTCACCCTCCCCGGCTCGCGCACGTGTATCAGCGGCGAATGAAGTGACCGTGCGGTGGACAAAAAAAAAAACGGAGAGAGGGAGAGTATCAGGGAGCAAGCCGGAGAGCCGGTCGCGCTTGCGAGCGTGAAAAAAAAGGCGAAAAAGAGATAGAGAGAAAGATCGTCGTCGCGCGCGTTTTCGTGGGAGAGTGAAGCGAGTCCGTAATCGCTGGGTGATTTACACCGGACGCTTAATCCTGGCCGCTCGCTGCGTGAACGCTCCCGCTGATTTACGCGGTTGACAATAAAGGCCGGAAGCACTTTTCGGTCCTGGCAACGAGTTTTTGTGACGCCCCCCGCTCTGCCCACCCTCCGCCCCCCGCGAAGGGGAACACCGCGGAGCTCTCCTCGCCGTGGGGGCTGAAAAGAAGAGAGAGAGAGAGAGAGAGAGGAGTTTCGGGGGATCTCGGGGAGAGAATGGAAGGAGAGAGCGGAATTTATCTCGCGCGGCCGAATTTCTTTGCGCGGGAGAGAGATGGGACAGCCCGACGTATACCGCTTGAAGAATTATCGCGTGACGCCCGGGCGAGGGGTTGGAGGGGGCGGGGGGCGAACCTGCGAGCGCTCCAACTTTTTCCGCGAGCGGGAAAAAAGTCAATAAGAGAGAAAGCGGAGTGAACTTCCGAGGACGACTTTTCTTTATGGATTAAGGTGGTTAACGCGCTGACGAGCTGTGTACGCTCGCCGCTGAGCTGCCGTCGTTAGTTTTATGAAATTCCTAGCTCTCGCCGCTGTCGATTTTCTTTTTCAAACACTTTAGCGCCGTTTGAATTTGCCTGGTCGTAATAAATTTCCTCTCCGCGGTGGTTAATGATTCACAAAGAGATGCAATTTAGAATGTTATTTTTTTTTACCTACTTTAAAAATTTAGTATAAAATGAATAATCTGCGCAAGTGCGTAATTGGGAGTTATTAACATAAGTCCATTAATTTTCTACCGTATAAAAATAAACATCTTCACAATCGTTACTTGGAATAGCTAATGATAATTAAGTTTGTTATTTACTTAAGAAATTACGTTTCTTCGCAATGCATTAAGTACACCTCCTTTGATTATGATAAATTACCAAGTAATTTAAATAATGTTTATTAACGCTATAATAATCGCAAATGATACGTTTGCCTTTTTTAAAGCAGTAGAATTAATTTGTAACAGTCCACATCTCAGCCAATAAAAAATGGTTAGAGCGCAAGAATTTGCATAAAAAATCAATATAAAGCGGAGACCCTTTAAACACCAGCCGAGATGCGTATAACGATAATAAACACATTCCAGCAGGTGATAATGACCCACTCAATCCGAAAAATAGTCTAACCGACAACTCCCAAGTAGCAGTCAGCTATCGGTGCCGGATGACTCAAGGAATCCGGCATACCGTCAGCTTTATCTCCCGCGATATTTCGCCCCTCTCGGACTCCATATTTTCCGCCTCGCTTCGTGGAATTCCATTGAGCGCGCCTGGGAAAGCCCCTTACGAGCTTGCGGACGGACTCGAAGCTCGAGAAATAAAAAGAGTATCGCGGCGCTCCTTCTGCGCGCGCGGGGAGGGGGGGTTTATAAAGCGAGGACAGGCCGCGTAATGCAGGGATTTGTCGGGCGAGATACAGGCAGGCGATATCCGGCAGATGCCTACATTCAGCCGGGGCTCTCTCTCGCGCGCTCGCTCCTTCTCCCGCCGGCGCGCGCGCGCCGACATTGACTAATGACGGCGAACCGACGCGCGCCGCCGTGCGTGCGGAGGCGGCCGCTCGCTCCCGCAGGAGAGAGAGAAAATTCAGCCAAGTTCACGCGACCTGTTGCACCCCCCGCCGCTCGCCGTTTAACCTACAACCTGCACCCCCCCCTCGGCCCGGGCCTGTAACCTCGCCTTATCGCGTTATCGGCGCAGCCGAGCCTTTTTTTGCACCCCTCGCGCTCTCTCTTTTTTTCAGGAGGTCCCGTCAGGCGGAGATCGCTGGTAATCCGGTACGAACGAGAGATTCGACGGACGAGCTGATCGCCCGGTTTTTCCTCACGGAGACGCCCGCGGCAGAGTGAATTAGCCGTGACGCGAATTAATTCGTTTGTCGAGCGTGTCGTTTGACGAGTGATTAGCTGTACATTAGGCTTGGAGATAGAGGCAGTGCTGATTAGCTTTTTTCATTTTAAGTGGGATAAATTGCTTCAGTTAATTATAATTTATGAAGTATTTTCAGACAACTCGAGCTTTTTTAATGTTTTATTCTGTTATATATCCTATATAATTTATAACTTCAATGTTAATTAAAAAGGTATGTCGATTTGAATTGAAAATTTTATTCTCTTATCAAAATCTGCATTGAAAATATATCATTTTCAACATAGATTTTGATAAAAGAATAAAATTTCCAGTTCAAAGAATTACAAAAGTTTCATTATATAAGTTAATTAATAATTTACTTCATTATTTTTCTAAATAATCTATTTATAAAGCCTTTAATCCATTCGTATCCACAAGATAAATTACACTAGTTTATAGTTTCTTCCGTTCTACCTATTATACGTCAGTACGATCAGTATCATTAATACAAAAATATATGAAAATTATAATTGAATATTAATATATCTAATAGTGAAACTTTATAAAGAAGTGATCATTTTAAAACTGCGACATTCCAATTTAATAAAAAATTTGATTTTAAAATGCTGTTGGTTAAATTGTGGCAGTACACAATTCACTTTAATAGATTCGGAAAAGCGTACAAGTGAATGGTCGTCGATCGCAGCGGCTGATAAAACTTTAATTATATGGCGGACTTTCTGTTTTCCAGTTAAATAAATCGCCGATCGCGCAAATAAAATCAGCCGCGAACGGCGAAATCCATTAAAACGGACGCATAATTTTTTGTCAAGTACACATTTTAATTTCGTTATAAATAACGGCGAAATGAAGACCGCGAATTCGCGCGCCGCTCACATTTGATATGCATGCGGTGCGCGGTAAGCAATTTAAAATTCAATCATAATAATAAAATTGAATAAATCAACCGGACGCTCAGCCCCGGGATATATAAACTCCCGCGCGAACAAAAAGAGTCGGCGAAAGTAAAACAAAAAAAAATAAATGCAAGAGAGACCGAGCGCGCTTGCACGTGCGCATCACAACATTATTCGGCATTGAAGCCTAATTAATCAAAGTACACCCGTGGCGGCGGCGTGTGTGCGCTCCGACGCGGCCGTCCCCCGAAATTGACATAATTTAAGCCCCAACAGGGAGAATTGCGCCCACGCCCCTCCCCTTCGGCGGCCAATCGCTCACGGGCCCGGCGCCGCACATAATGAAGCCGACGAATAAAAGAAAGCGCGCGACATAATGCACAAAATCGCAACGATATTTCGTTCCATCGGGTGCGTCCGCTGTACAATCGGCGAAATCTCTTTTCGAGGCTGCTGAAAAATTTCGAGCTTTGCGCATAGTCATATTTCATGGGGGGAGCGCAATTGCCCGGTATTTATTTGCGATTGATACAGGAAAATGTTGCAAAATGTGGCTTCCGTCGATGGGGTCTTTTTTTTTTTTTTTATTTGTTGGATGCTTTTCATCGTAATGTACCGACAGCAGGATTCAGCGTAGTTCGAATAAATTTTTCAAGCCTTGTATCAAGTTTATTTTTATTAGTTAATCAATTTTTCATTTACCTAATTCTACATTAATTACCACTAGTACTCACTAATTTCATTAAAAAACATAAACACAATTAATTTTCTTAGAATCTTTTATATTGATCCAGAAATTTGTTTTTAAAAAAAATTACTGTTATAAAAATGGAATACATTCAAAACAAATCTAAACCTTTTGAAAACTGGTGCTAATTCAAAATTTATCAAATTCTTTTATCTAGAATTTTTATTAAAAAATATTGTTAATAACGTAAAATAAATGGATGAAAGTTAAATTCCATGTGATTTAAACAATCTAAATACCACCAATTGACTCTGATAACTACGCCAAACGATAAAAATGGGTGTATGGCGATTCATCCACGGAAAAAAATGATCGAGTAAAAATTACTATACTGTTTAGGAACGCAGGGACAGACTCGACCAACCAAAAATTTT
>JAXIUT010000024.1:2212191-2230585 GCA_035586675.1 Eurytoma californica
AAATTTTTGGTTGGTCGAGTCTGTCCCTGCGTTCCTAAACAGTATAGTAATTTTTACTTGACCATTTTTCTCCGTGTCGTTATCAAACCTACTAAACGTGCAGCTAAAAAATTTCAAACAAGCAGATGATTATTCAACTATTTCCTTTTCCGCGTACAATTGAAAAAAAAGCAAAGCTCTATTCACCCGCAGAAATAATCTATACCCGTGTAAAAATACGCATTGCGCTAGTATGTCATTTAAATTTAGCCCAGTTCGCTGGACGCCGCGACACCAGCACTTATACGCGCGGAATTTCGAGCGGCGCCGTCGCCGAAATTCGGCCGGGCTCGCGACTGAAATATTGAAAACGGTGATTAATTAAAAGGTACACTCGTTAAGCGGGATTACACGTGCGATTGATATTTTTGCGCGAGGCGCGGGGGCACGTGCACACTAGCGCGCGCGCTCGCGCCACGGCTCCCGTAATCGCGTTAACCTGCCCGCCGAATTCAATTTGACTGTCGCTTCGAATCAGCGCCCGGCCGCAACGCCGCCGGCATAAATAATATAAACAATTAGTAAGATAGCCCCGCCGTCGCGCTCGCCGCCTTTTTCATTTGCCCGCTGCTTTATATATCTTTTTTGCGCGCGGACACTGCGCTCGCTCGCTTGGCTTCCGATTTTTTTTTTTCACGGCGGTATAGATGTTCGCGCGCGCCAGTTTCGGTCTCCGAACGCTTTTTGACGTTACCGCTGTAAAAGCCATTTGGAGAGATTAGTTTCCGAAGTGGTTTACTTTTTGCTTCAATCGGAAGAGTGCCAGTTATAGTTTCCAAAATTTGAATAAAAAATCTTTAAATTAAAAAAATTATATGATGTTTTTCTTGCGCGAACTCTTAAATGATTAGTAAGTACTTAATTGTTTCGCTGAAGCATTTGAATAAGATTTTGTTGTGTGTAAAATTTTTAATTCCAGAATATGAAGAATTTTATCTTAAGCTTCCCACTAAAGTTTAATAAGTGAAATATTCTAAGTCAAAGATATTTAACGTTAATTAAGTGTCTATTCACTTATTTACATGAAATTTCATTTATTCAACTTTAGAGAGTTAATGAGATAGGTATTAATTTTTCTAAATCTCTTCCTTGAACAGAAATTAAACTACTCGTACAATTAATAATTTATCTCGCTCCGTGAAGTACTTCATTCGAAACACTAATTATTTGACAACACGAGCTGCGCCTCCGATTTCTCATCCACCGCCGGGGGGGCGCAAATGAACTCGCTGCAAAGAGTTACAGGGGACGTATAAATAAAACTGTAATGCCGGGGAGACATAACTACAGGTGAAAATATAAGATGACCGGGCGACAGGGTGAAAAGCGGGCCGCAGTGTGCAACGGGCGAACGAGCGAGCGAGGCGGGGGGGAGGTCAGGGCGGCTGCGCTCGCCGGGCACTTGTCGCGGAGCAGCCGTCGAGTCGGTGTTTCATGAATATTTATGCCGCTATATAATAACATTTTTGAGCCACTGTTTAGCTAATCCTCCGGACTCATTTATCCTGGAGGGGCTAGGCAAGGACTGCTATAATTCTTGAAAACGCCGGGCGCCAGCGCACGCCCGCCCGACGCCATTATTATTATCGCGCGAGGTGCGCGAATAAATACCGCGGGGATTAAGCGCGCGATAGGTAGCGGAGACGCGGAGCGCGCCGCGGCTGGCTATAAGCGACCCCGAACCAGCGCGGAACGAGCGATTCTCGATAAAAATATAACGGGACGCTTCCGCGTCTAGCTGCGCTTTTGGCGGTGTGATTTGTTGACGTCAGACCCGGGTACACTGAATAAATCATGGTGCAAAGACCTACGGCTTCGCATAAAGTTGTTAAATTAGTGTTCTGTTTCATTAATCATTTAATAATTATTTATTATTCTTTGCATTAAAATTCAGCGCGGTGTGACAGAATTGAACCTTCAAGTTTGATATCGAAATTCTTGAATCTCGCAAAATTGATGACAGGGAATAAGATCGCAAATATATATTTTTGTTTGCAAAAATTATAATTCTCAAATCTCGAAACTTATGAGTGTGAAAGTGATTGCAAAAGGACGTTTTTATGTTTGAAAACAAATTTTAAGAGTTTGTTTGTTTCTTTACGAGTGTTACGTATAAAGTTAATTATGAAGAGCGTAACCGTGACATACTCCTATACTTTATTGGGACATAGACCCCATACACGGCTCTGACGGTAATCCTAACAAAAATTCGGATGAGGAAAAAGCTTCCTCTTCTCCCCTACCTCTTCGTTTCCTTGCTCCCTTTCATGGATCCACATTACTCAACATCCACTGCAAGATGTTTTGCAGTCAAGTGATTAGTCAGTGTTTGGGCTGTGAGCGGCAAATATGAAGATGATGTCTACGATCTGCATTGAATCAATTGGGATCCTCCGTGGGGAGAATGTTATTAATTTCCACGCCAGTTAATATCCTATCACGCAATGTATGATGAATAACTCGAGTAGTCCATTTCTGACTCCACCGTCATCAAAAGATTCATCCTATAAAAAAAAACTTTGATAAGAAAAAAATATAATTTCATTACACTCTTTTTTATAAGTAGTTCAAATTTCAAAATCTATCACAACAATCGTATCATGACACGAAAGTGCAAAGAAACTCTCAATCAAGTCGATCGCTACTTTCGAAGCTCACACGGAACAATGCGTTAATCCCAGCTAGAGACGTCTCCTCGGGGCGCCCGGGCGAATCTCTGCCTCCTCCGCAGCTAAACGGCGCGGGAGATTCGGCTAATGCCTCGCGAGCGGCGCCTCACTCGGCTGCCGCGCGCCGGCGAATCGCTGATAAATCGCTAAAGCTCGCGGGCTCGAAATTCCCGCCGGCGGCTCGTGCGCTCGCCTCACGTACGCTCGTGAGGGGGGGAGGACGGGGGGGCGAGGGTAAACACGAAGCGCAAACGGCCGCGTACAAGGGGCGTATCTCCGCGTTTAATGTTACCGCAGTCAGGCCTCGCGCCCGCGCCGGAGATTATGATAATCTCGGTTTACGTAGCGTCTCCCGCGCGCGCCGCGCCGGTTAATTTGAGGAGGAAACTTCCGTCGCTCGGATACGCGACTCCTCTCTCTCTCTCTCTACCACTGCCTCCAGCGAGCTTCCACTCTTTACCGCCCCCTCTCACATCTACACTGTCGCGCCGCGGCGAGCCGCTCACCCTTCATTTGTTTGCCGATTGCGCGACTTCGCTTCCGTTGTTTGTTCTCGCGAACCGTGTACTTCGACGATTGTCGGATTTTCACACGGTGCAGGTGTTGGCGGACTTATTGGTTTTCCTGTGGTTTGGAGGTTGAAGAAATAAGAGGAGGTGAGAAATGAAAGTTTCGAATTTCTTTGCTCATGTTTATCGGTGATAAGTTAACATGCTTTTGATCTTATGGCGAGACGAATTTACGCTTATAACTGAATAAATCTGGTTACTCTGGTTAACTTTTGTGAAATTAGTAAAATTGGATAGAATAATCGCTGCATACAGAATTGAGATTGTTTCTGTTGGTTAATTTGATTAAAAGTACATATATCTGAGCTTTAAGTAGATACAGTGAGCTTTAGTAAGACGACAATTACTTTTTCGTACAATATGATTACTGATTTTTTGTATACGGAAATTATTAAGATTCAATGGATTTCCAAAGTTGTATTTGTTATTACTTTGCAACACAGTGATAAGGAATTAAATGAGTTTTTGAAGCATTTAGGTAACAATCTGCATGAGATCAAAAATATTCTTTTCCTCTCTTAAAAAAGTGATGACCTTTGTTGTGAAGCCTTTATACGTGAATGTGATTGGTCGACAAATTTAGGAACGCACAATTTTGAATTAATGGCGCCAAAAATCAAACATTTTTCTTAAAAATTTAATATTTCAATTTAAATAATAAAGGAATTTTTGTTAAAAAGATTAATCAAATAAATATTAAATTTTCTAATTAAATAGGTTTCTTAAAAAAATGAATGCCGTTCTGGTTTATTTTCTGACCTCAAATCTTCTGAATTTTATCACAAGAGTATAAAAATACTGAGCGCGTGAAGCGCGATAATCTTGTTTATTAAAATTGTCATTTTTACAACAATCACTTTTGATATAAAACCAAAGTTTTTCAATCTCAAAAAGAAATCCATTTACAAGCTAACAGATGCACACGAGTTCAAGTAGATCTAGATAAAGCGCAGTTGAAAAAAATCAATGACATTGAAAAACAATCCGTCCACTTCTTTATCCTTCGCTTAATAAATATCCTCTCCCACTTTGCCTTCGCCGTCCGCGTATCTATCCTCTCCCTCGCAGCTGTAGCCCCGATAGAGTCCCTCTCGCTCGAACCGTCTCCACGGCTCCTCTCTTCCCGGAGTCGCGCGCAGGCAGCGGCGGCGTGACGGCGCTACTAAGCTGATTCGTAGCTCAACCTGCCTTAATCCCTCGTAAACTCCCGACAAAATTTCAAAGTACCGACTAACGCGATCGTAAGTTGACTAAATTGCCTAGCGAGAATCGGGATCATTCTTGCGCGAGGGGGGACGCGGGAGGGCGGCAATGCTATAAACAAACCACCGTCTCACTCCCGCCCCGAGCTCGCTTTCGCGCCGTCTCTCTTTTCCCCTTAACTTTCTGGATTTTCTTGAGATTTAATTGATCGCCCTGCAATTAGCCAAGATCCTGAATTATCAAGGCTATCTTTATTTGAATGCCGAAAAAATATCTTCCCGATTAAGCTCTCTGCTCCTTTTTTCGCATAAAAGGTTTAGTCAAATTTAAAATTGTCTTTCAATCGCCATGATTATAGAATAGTTCATGATTATAGAATTCCGCAGTACTCTAAGTGAACGAAAAAAATGCTCTACTAAAAATTACAGTAGTAAATTTTAATGTTATCGCAGATATATATGGACACTGAAAAAATTGCAGCAGTTTCTTGTAAAAATGACTGTAGTTTCTTTTAAAATTTCCTGTAAATTTAATAAATTTTACTATAGTTATAGTAAATTTTGCACGAAATCGTTGCGATTTTTCCAATAATATTAGTTTGTGAGAACATTAAAATTGACTACGACAATTTTTAGTGCTTTTTTCTTCAATCATATATATTTGTTGCTTAATCACAAAAGCTTACAATCGGTATTTTTTATTTAAAAAATAAAATAGTATCTTTTAATATATTACAGCATAAAAGAAAATAAAAGTCATTTAATGACTCTCGTTTAAAACTTTATTTATCACTCGGTACTATCCGGCCAAACACTCTGAAAAAAGGAC
This sequence comes from Eurytoma californica, assembly GCA_035586675.1. Taxonomy (NCBI): domain Eukaryota; kingdom Metazoa; phylum Arthropoda; class Insecta; order Hymenoptera; family Eurytomidae; genus Eurytoma; species Eurytoma californica. The sequence continues at coordinate 2,217,500 of JAXIUT010000024.1, forward strand.
CCCATTGTCCTCCGGTTGTTCGCAAAGTTGCCGAAAGCGCGCGCCGTCCATGCAGAGTTAAAAAAAAAAGCCCCGGCAAAACGACTCCGACGCCGGGCCACTCGATAACAGACGGGAGACTATCAACGCGAAAAGTTTCGGAATTTCAAATCGTCCGATCGGGCTCGCCCGCGATTGACGCGACTTTTCTGTTTTCCCCCCTGCCACCGGGCGCGGCATTAGCGAAGCCTTTGACGTCGCCGGGGAGGAAAAATTCGGCTCGCGCGGGGAGAAAACAGAAAAATTAGACGGGACGGGGGTGGGAAAAATATTCGCCGACGGAGTGCGCTCGCCGGGCATCTCTCGGTCCATTGGTCCGACAGAATGATGTAGATTCGTCGTCGTCGCAGTCGCGCGACTTAGCAGCGCCATCCCGGGACCATTCGTTTTCCTCCCTGCGCCGTGGCGGTCCCCCGGCTACCCGCGACTCCGGCTTGACAGACCGATGATTTGTGGACGGACTCGCGTAGTTTCCTGATTTTTATGTAAGAGGAGGACCGGAGGGAGAGATAGAGGAGTCCTGCGGCGTGAGCGCCGTGGCCGGCTGCGATCGTAAATTGAGCCTGCCCGAGACACCTTTCAATTTCTTCAAGTGGATTTCATTTTCCTAAAGTCGGTGGCCGCGCGTCTGAATAAACGAAAATAACTTACAGATTCGCGCTGACGTATCTATATCTTTAAAACTTCCTTATAATTACTTTTTTTTAATTGAAGGTAATAAGTTACGTTTAGTTAGAATAATTTGTCGATCCGTGTTCCGCTCAATGAATTAAATTAGCTTGTCTAACCATATCCTACTGTTTCCACTTAAACGTACCTTAACGAAATAACAAATTATTCATTAAAAGTCCATTAACTTTTGTAAAAAGAATTCAAAAGAATACATATTTCTTACAAATTTAACCAGTGTATAAGGATGATTTTATTATACGACAAAAGAACTGTTTATATCTTAAAATAAAAGAGCATCCATTTCGCTAATTTAACTCGAGTCCGCGTGCGTCTAGCGCACATCCCGCGACATCAACGTCACGCCACTCTTCTCGCGAAGTCACAATCACCGGCGCGCCAACGGCGGAAATAACATTTACTTAACGGGCGAGAGTCTGCGCGGCATTGTGGGCTTGACACATATCATCTCGCGCCACGGAACTTCTGTCGCTCGTTCCTTAGTCGCGCGAGGCGCCAGTCGCTTTAACTCGGAAAGAATCGCCCGGCCGGGCGAGCTTGCACGCGCGCGCCTCGAGGCTGACGTAAATTGTTCTCCTTTTCAACGGAGGACGCGGACCGCTGCCACGTGACCGCGATCGGGCAAAATCGGGCTGTTTTGAGAAGCTGATCGATATTTTTCAGATTGTCGCGCAATATGCTTTTGTTTGAGAGACCATTTTTTTAAGCAGAGACATTTTTTATTTTAATTGAAAACATGATCGAGATATGATACTTTTTTTCAAAAAGAAAAACTAGTCAGATAAAATATGATAAATATAGATAACTTATTTATTAATTGATTGAGCATAGAATAAATCTACACGAAATTTGTCTGAAGAGAAACCAAGTTCGTCTCGAAAAATTGATGCACAATGGAGCGAAATATTATCTTCTCTCGAATAGGTGCGAAAAAAACAAATGTTTGCAGAAAATTGAAGATTTTTTGTAGGTATTCGAAAAATACCGTAAACCTCGAGAGATATGTATAAGATTCAAATTTTTCAGCAAAAGCGAAATTTCAACAAACAAACTGAAGCATTACGAGAAAATAATTATGTCGGGTAGAGAACTCACCTTTATTGTACCTTAATTACTTGAGAATATTACGCGGATGAACTAGACTAGACTCCTTCTATAGCTTATTAATCTACAGAATGCATTTTAAACTGATAGTAAATAGAATAATAATATAAGCAATTTACATTGGGATAATACTTTAATTTATTAGCGTAAGTGATGCGTTTTATTCTTCTCTGCAAATACACAACAATATGTGATTAGAAAAATTTGAGCAAACGTAAAAAAAAACTCTAAGAAAAATAGTACAACCATTATCAGCAAAACAATACAAGAGAAATTCGCAGAATTGACGCGGCTTAAGCGCCAGGCAGAGCTGAAGAACAAGCGACTGAAGCTTAAATTCGGGGCGTCGCAAGAGTGACAGAAACCCAGTTTCCCGCGCGCGCGTCGAGAGCATTAATGCCTAACGCATTAATTATTTCGAAAGCGACGTTAAGCAATTTTCCGCGGGGGCTCTCGGCACCTCGTCTGGCGGCGGCGGCGGCGGCGCCCGCGGAGAAAGAGGCGAGCCGCGCGAGAAGTCCGTAATCATCCGCAGATGAAAGAGCTGTTGGGGCGCCGAGACGAGCGAAAGGCAGCGAGAGCGAGCTTTGGCCCGAGCGAGAGAGAGAGGGGCCTTCGCGCGTCCCTCTCGCGCCGAGCCTATCAAGTCCCTCCTCTCGCGCTGCCACCGTCAGCGATCCCCCCCCGTCGGATTCCCTTTAAATTAACCGATCAATCGAAGTCGCCCCCTCCCCTCCCCGCGCCCCTCCCGACATCAAACACACGTCGCTTTGTTATAACTAATTATCAGTCTTTCGCGCGCGCGGGGGACGGGGGAGCCGCGAGCGGGGAGTTGACGATTACACAGTCAAGGAACTCGTCGGGGAGCCTGATGAAAATCCCTTTGTAATCGACGCGTTGTTTGCGCCGCGAACCTCAGAAGAGCGCGCGGGACCGCCGGGGGAAAAAAAGCCGGGGCTAAAATCGCCCGGCCCGATGAGCTTCAAAGCAGCCGGAGCTCGCGCGCGCGCGGATTGATGTAACGGGCCGTGTGCATTGCAAAGTGCCTGCGCGTGAAGCTTCACTTTTCCTCGGTGTTTCGACGGAATTTGCGAGTTAAACGTTTTCAGGGGGGATTAATTAAACCTGTCGTATTCATTAAAACGTTACATAGTAAAAGTAAAGTAACTGCATTCAGAAGTTAATGAAAAGGTTTATGTAAAAATAATAAGTTTTCATCATTTTGTTTACTGACACTTATATCAATTTTAAATAAGTTATTAGCAAACAAATTTTGAATAAGCCACTTACACGTGTAATATGTCAATGGCCCAAGAAATTAACTTACTATGAGAGAGTATGAAATTTGGATTACGGATTCTTACTAAACTTTGGAAAATGTTTTGACATACCAAACAAAATTTAAAGAAATCGAAAGCAGTAGGATCTAAAATTATGAATAGTATCTTTTCCAAATGAATTGTTCGTTAATATCATCTACAAAGATTTATTTTGATTATATAGACCAACATTTTGTATTTACTTTTTCGACAATAAGTCATCTTTTATAAAACCTAGAAATTAAAAAAAAAAAAAAATAAAGAAAAACACATTTGCTGTATATCTAAAAATCTTATTTTTCAAAAGTTAAGAAGAACAGTACAGTTTCAGTAACTCCTGATATCGTATTAATTTTTCCTTTTGATTTTTAAGTTATCATTGGTGCTCATGTGCAAGTACTTCTGAAGAGAAATGAAGATCTTTTTATCGGCTTTTATTATTTTTTTTTTATTGATATTTTCATCGTCTTTATTTGATTCATTATACAAAAAGAACAAGCGCAAAATTTTGATCTATGCAATGAAAATAAATTTTCGAAGACAAATCTAGTAATAAACCACCTGGTAACCACTTGCTCATTTCAGTACTGCACACCCGCTCGTTACCACGGAAAAGCCAAGAAAACCGTTGATTTAAAAAAAAAAAAGGCATAAATATCGGATTCGCCGGAGAGGGGGTTGACGGGGGCCGCGCAAAAGAAAGTTCTAATTTCGGCAAGGAGCGCTTGGCTCTTGGCGCTGGAGCCATTAGCTCGGCCGCTAATCCGCTTATGCTCGCGCGCTTATAAGCCCGCAGTAGCGGTGCGGCCCCGCGGCGCCCCGTGTTTGATGTGCTTAAAGACGGCAAGACGCGCGCCCGAGAGATTCTATAATTAGTCGCACCGCGGGAAAAGGACGCTAAGGTCGCCCGGCTAATAATGGCCGCGTCCGGCCTGCGGTTGCGGCGCGTCGTACCGAGAGGTCTCCTCGCCCCCCCTCGCCTAATCCCGCGCCGCCCCGGCGAAAGAGGGAAAGAGGCACACGGCTGCAAAGGGGGTGACAGCTCCGAGGTGCTCCGCGGCGACGTTTAATTTGCCGGCCGCGCCGCTTCAAACGGAATCGTCAAAGCTCCATCGGGTGCATAGGAGCGCGCCGCTAATCCCCTTGTTACGCCGGGGCACTGGCCCAACGTCGTCTTCGATTCTCGCGGCGATACCGCCACTTATCCCACCTGCACACTGTGCACCAGTACTGCCTCTACCCGGCTTAGTATAATCAATGAATCACTCGCTGCGTTCGGGAATTTTTTAACGCGAAAGAAATTTACGAAAGGTGGATTCATGATATTTTAATGTATTATTGTTTAGATAAATTTCACGGAACAAAAATTAGTAAAAGGGGAATCATCTCCACGATTAATATTCAAATAAAAATTGCATTTTTTAGATCAATACCTTATCTCATAAGCATGGACATCCCGTAGAAAAAAGCCTGCACAATATTCCGCAGATTTTTCGCTTGAAGAAAAATCTACAATAAAATCTGTAGAAAATTCTGCAGAAGAAAGATTTGCGCTGAAATTCCTTCCGAATTTTTTGTAGGCAATGACTTTTTTCGTACGGTCTTATCAAATTTTACAATATAAAGTATAATAATTTTTCAAAGGAATGTTATATAATATTCAGACTTAAATCACAAACCCTTAAAAACTTAATAAATAAACAATTATCTAACGCAGTTGAAGAAACGAAACCAGATCTCGAAAAAGTAATTAGCGGCCGAACAATATCTCGCAGCTGCAGCCGTAAAAACGGATCGGCCGGTAGCTCCCTACGTACGAGCGTATACAGCGCCGGGGCGACAACGCGCGTCCGAAAAGGAGATATCAAAGCCATCGGGAGAGTTAGAGGTCGGCCGGAGGCAATAACGAGAGGACAAATCGCCGCGGTCACAGCAGAGTCCTACTAGCCTCCCCCTCCCCGCGCCTCGCGCGCCCCTGACTGAGCGCGCACGTGCTACTTCCCCGGCGCCCCCGCGCGTACATGTTTATTATTTAATAAAAATGTTATTGCGCGTCGGCTGCGTGAGGACGAACCTCGGCCGGCAATAATGCGCCGGACGCCCGATCGGGGGCTGGCGCTCGGGATGGGATGCGTCGCGGGAGACGGACGGAGTATTGGATCGTTGCCTCTCCACCTCCTGTTCGATTCTTGAGCGCTTTTTTTCTTTCGGAAGACGTCGCAAGGGTGGGAAGAACACAAATTTGTGGTCGACCCTCGGACTTTTTTTCGGGCTTGGTATGTTGGCTGGTGGGAGCAGATGGCAGCAGTGACCGCGACGAACGCGAGTGCTTTAGCCTTTCCGAGCTGGAACTGATCGTGTTTAGTGGTCTATAAAGGAATAGTAGAAAAACTTTATCATTCGTTCAAAAAGTAGGATATTCCGATGTATAAATTATTAATAATTGAGCTCACTCAAAAAACTTGCTTCTCTGCCTTTACGCAAAACGGATTAGAATAAGTAGAAACAGACGGGATATGATCAGACATCATAAAAATTACTATTTTTTCAAATTTACAACCCACGAAACAAATATCTTTGCTGTCTCATACATAAATCTCTGTATTTCATTCTCTAATATAAAATATTTAATTACTAATACCTATGTAAAATTCCGAGTATTATTCCTAAGCGCAGATTCGACATTAGACTTTTAGTCAATATATCGTAAAAATTAACTTATACAAATTTGTTAGTCATTCAAACCGATCAATAAGCATTTCGCTGCTATAAATTGGAGCAAAAAACTTTTCACATTACATTAAACATAATTATTATCGAAATATTTCCTCCCGTCGCATATACAACGATTTAATTTCAGATAAGGCAGCAACTGAACGACGCTTGACATGTTTACACAAATATCTCCGTATCAATCGAAAAGTTTCTCGCGTAACATAAAAATCCGGGCTCACGAACGAACTGAAAAAAGCGTCATTATCCATAATTATTCAAGTGGATTCTCGGTGGCGCATAAAAAGCGAATTTTCCGAAAGCCTGTAGCCGCGCGGGGTCGGCAGCCTCTCGGGAACAACAAAATCCCACCCGGTGAACCGGAGCGTACGAAAATCTTTGATCTACGAGAGTGAAGCTCGTGGGAAGGGGGGGGGGGGCTCGCCTCGCTCCAGCGGCGCACGTACATACATAATCGCGCAAAACTTTATCCATCCACGGCGGGATTAATCATTCGCGCCAGGGCACCTGGGGGGTGGGGTTTAATAAATGAAAGCGAGGCTAAGCGGGCTAATTCCCCGCACTAGCGATCGGCCAATTCGAAAGTCGCGCGCAAGAAGAAGTGGCGCAAGTCGGCGCGCGGCCGGCCGCTTTGAAACACGAGCGGCGCGCGCTTGGGTGGGCGGCCGGGGGCTGGGCTGCCTGCCGTTACGCGTGATTTAACGCGGGGCCGATAACGACCGGGATAAATCAGCGGAGATGTCGCGGCCGCGAGGCGCGCCGCCCGAAATCAATAATAATGGGCAGGAGCCATTAGTAAAATTAATAAATTACGCCTCACATTATGTGAGCATTGTGAGTCGCGGGGGCCGCGAGGACCGCCGCGCCGCGGGCCTGTAATACGCCGTAAATCATATTAGTGAATAATCCGCATCACCATATAACCCTTTCGCAGGCGCGCGGCCGCGAGGTGCGAACGATGCGCGCGCGTTTTGTGCGTCGTAAAAGGCGAGCCGCCCCCGCTCATACACTGCCCCCCCCCTCCCGCGCGAGCGCGGCATTACGGCGAGAGGCGCGAAATCGCGCGCGTATGGACCGCGACATTGTCATTCAGCCGGGCGCCGGCATCTTTATCTCTCTCTCTCTCGCTCTTTCTCTCGAGTGCATATCGATTTATATCGGGGCCGATTTATTGCGCGATTCGGCCGAAAAGTCATGCGTAAACAAAGAGCTCGTGGATGCGGAGCCGTGCTCGCCTCGTTCTCTCTGCTGCTCCGCGCACTGAATGGAATTCGGGCATTTCGGCCGGGCTGTTCGCGAGCGGTGTGTTGCTCGATTAAAAAAATTAAACGGACCCCACTCTCGGAGATTAGTGAGATTTTTCTCGGTCCAAACGAGTTATCGATTTAGTAACGATGAAAAGCAACTGCGTCAGTCTTAGATTTACCATTGTAAATTACGCGTTTGTTAATTTTGTATTTCAACAGTAAACTGTGTAATGTAATAAAATTGAACAAAAAAATACGGAATTATCCTATGAAAATTATGTAATTGCTGGAAGCTTTGTTGTACTAGAAAATTTTACAAAAAATTTCTGTAATTTTGTTGAGATCAGCCATAAAAATTTTGTTTGAAAATCCAGAATACAGGAAAAAACCACTAAAATTTGCAAGTATACATTTTACTGCAATTACATTTATTTATTTATTTATTTTACTAATTCCCAGTAATTTTTCTTGCATTATTTTTCCAAAAAAACAGTTAAGCATCTTAAATTATCAGTTTAATTTAAAAAATACCTCATACCCCCATCCTCGCTTTAATTTAGTAAAATGAAATTCAATTCGATAAAAAAAATTGGTTAAGTCCATCATCAATTAGTCCGAATTTACGAAACCAACGAGCACGAATAAAACAGCTCGTCCTTCAACGTTAAAAACGCCGATGCATTCGGCACGCACTTTAATCGCGCAAACGACGCGAGCCTCGCGTTTTCATTACTCCGCGCCGTACAAACAATCGCATTAACATCGACGCGCGGGGTCGGCTGAAGTGGCGGCGCCCGCGCGAAATCCCCCGTAATCCCTTCCTTCGAAAGCCGGTATCGCAATCGCGTCTCGCGCATCAAGGACCCCCCTCTCGCCCCCGCCCCCCTTGGCCAAAAGAGACGAGAATAAGCGGAAGAACGGAGGGAAAGAGGAAGGACCGTTTTGCCAGGAGGCGAGGTATCTATCGGCGAGGACATAGGTTCCTATTAGCGGGGCACTTCATGCGGACGGCTGATACCCCGGGGCGGGTGGAGGGAGGAAAGGGGGGGGAGAGGGCCTCCGTAGCTCCGATATCGTATAAATGTGTCGTTAATTACTTACTCCCGGGGCGGGCATTTTTACAGGGCCGTTCGGCGTAACGCGGCCCCGTATATACGGGGGCTTCTTTCTCCTCGTTTTAGAGCGGGCGCGTCGGTATCCTCCGCGCGCGGCCATCGGCATCGAAGCCTCCCTCCTTCGCACGTTATGGCGCGGCTCGTGTTAAGGAAACTAATGTTTATTTGAAAAACTAATTGAACGGGACTCTCGCTCGCGCGTCTACAGCCGGCAATTAAACGAGATTACTGGGCGCGCGCGCCGCCGCCGCAGCGCCGCCTGGCGCTCGCCCCCGCGACATCGACCCGCCGGGAAGAAAGAGGGAACGAGAGGGGGAGGAGGGGGGGGGAGGGAAAGAGAGGCAAAGAGGGAGGATTAGATAGCGCAGTAAGATACGGGCCGCGTAATGTTTAACTACGGCGCGCCCGGCCGCTGCGGTGGACCTCTGAAGTGCTGCCAATAATTAATTGTTAGCTCCCCCCTCATACGGAGCGCGTATGTACGCGCGACTTTGCTGCGAGGTACCGGCGGCTTAAGTTAGTAGGTATTAAGTGCCGCGATATCGGAAAAGAATATACGAAGATAACTGCGCTCTCGGGTTCCACCCCTCGTGTTTTTTTTTTCTTTTTTTTTTTTTGCAGCGGCGCCATGCCGATTTTCTTATGCGGTAAGCGGCTTTAACCGCGCGGAAGGTCGAGGCGTTGCGCTGTTTACATTAGCGCCGGCGAGTGTTACCGAGCAAGGATTTTCGTCGGCTAAGGCGCCTTATCGATGTCGATTGCTGCCGGACTTGCTCGGCTGCGGATAATTTTACTTGCTAGTCGGAGTGGAAGGGTAGTTTTCTTTCTTCTTCTTTTTTTTCGGGGCTTTGATGAGAATGCAAATTAGGCTTGTTAGCGATAATGCGGCTGATGCCATTGAAGGTATTGCTCGGTTTTTCTTTTCGTTTGCCTTTTGGACACGAGTAGCGTTAATGAGTTGGGCTAATATTGTGCAAAGAAAATTCAAAAGCGAATTTGATTTTCTCATAGCAATGCGGCTTTTCTGCTAATTAAATATTGTAATATATTTAACAAATAGTTATAATATAACTTGTATACGATATGGAAAATATGTAATGCTTTAAATTAGTTAAAGTGCACATCGAAACAGAGTACCTTGTAATATTTTAACAGATAGAAAAAAATTTGTAATGAAATACGATTTGCCGGTTTACTAGCATTTTCACATTTCACTTCACAAGTTTTACTTCTTAAATCTCACTTTACGTAGATGAGAACCCAAAAGCACTTGTAAGAAGGAAAAGGGTCGCTATTATCACAAACCCCAACAAATTCACGTTGTCATGCGTAAAAGAGGGTTGGCGCTTCTCCGTATATGCGACACATAGCGTAAAGGCATGTACAGCTCACGCTCAAAAGATAAGGTGTACACGATATAATGTCACTTATTATGTCACTTATAAATATACGTTTATATAGGATACATCTGAATCGATGGTATCAGGTAAACGATTGCAGACATGAAGCTATTACACAGTGTAAGCTGCATGATCTAAATTTTCTAAATCTAACCAAATCATCAATTACTTATTCATGAAAATGTTAGCAAAAAGACTTTTATAATGGAAAAGTTTAATCCTGCCTACTCATAATTGAAAAATAAAAATCAACCCTCATTGAATAAGTATAAACAACAGAATAAATGTACCAATAACCACAAAAATATTTAAAAAAAAGCTGAAATAAAGACAAGAAAAGATAAAAACCTTCAGCACTGCCGTTTTTCGATAATTTCGGTCAACCCTTATGAAAAAATCTTTCTTGCAGGATTTCGTCAATTCAATTCTTGCAAGATTCCTGTAGGAATTTCTTGCAAGAATCCTGCAGGAATTTGTGCGAATTTCTTGCAAGAATCCTGCAGGAATCCTACAGAAATCCTGTCGGAATTTTACTGCTTTCGAAATTTTTGCAGAATTCCTGCAAGAATTTGGCTCCCTGTAGAAACGCTTTCCGTCGAGTGTACCTCATTATTTAAACGCTATTCCACTTTTTAACCAGAAATTCAGGAAATTACTCGAAAGCACAATGAAACACGCTGAAACCTCTACCTATCGCGCCAACAAACGAAGAGCGTTAATCCAGCGACGATTTATAAATCTTGCCGAGGCGGAGCCTCGCGCGCGAACGAGCGAGCAAAGAGAGAAAACAGAAGAGCGCGCTAGCAGAGGGCGAGCGCTCGCAGGTGGAAGAAGGACGCCGGCGGGGCGCTTCCGGGCCCCGGCATCGACATTACATTCCACATTAACCAAATTATGATTTAAGATCCCGCATTGTCCGGCCGCCGCCGATTGTTCGCGTCCAAATAGTCCTCGTTCGGCCGCTCTCGGTCAGTTATAAATTGTAACGCCGCGGCGGGCCAATTACGTTGATGCGAATGGCCCGCGAGCGGCTCGGATGAGCGCGAGAGAGATGAGACGGATTCGCCCGCGCGAATTCCCCAGCCGTATCTGCGCGCGCGCCTCCGTCGCCCCTTTCCTGGGCTGACTAATGAATTGAAAATGATGCTGGGAAGTTTTAAGATTTATGCTGATTTTTTGCGATGGAAATTACTTGGTTTATTTTCGCTCCAGAGCTATTGCGAAGGTTTTTAACTTTTTTTATTATGTGCGTACGTTTATAATTATTCGACGCGATAGTTCCATTATTTGAAGGATATTGTATTTCAAATGTCTTATTATTGAAATGTTTTTTTAAATTTTGTTGGCTTAATATTAGTCTTACCTTAAGATAGTGAACAAATATAATAATAGGAGGTAATGTGGATCAGGTTGAATAACAAAACTTATTTATTATAACGAACTAGATCTATTTATTAACTAAAAGGCATAAAAACCCCCACAGAAGGTGGATGAAAAAAGCCAGCAAAGATTTACAAATTATAATGATATATACAATTAATACGCGTGGAATTAAACTAACGAACGAACAATCAAGATACCGAAATGCGGCGTAGTGAATGCATTCAACTTCTTATTTATTACTACTTACAACTGGCCAGTTTCGAAAATGTTTCAATATTTTTGTTTTTTAAATAAAGAAAAATTCTTTAGACCCTCACTGAAATCTAGTAATCGACTACTTACCAAATTAATTCCATTTCAAGATCACAAGTTCAGATTCAAAGTGTTAAAACTACGGACATTTAACTTCAAAATTATAGTTAGTACTACCAACAATTTTTAGTAAAATTTTTATTTTTATCATAAACCTATACTTAAGCTTTTTTGTCCTGATTACAAAAACTTTTTTTCATTTTTATTAAAAAAAATGTTCAATCTGCTAACAATCAAAAGGAAAATTAGCGAACACCTAGAAATACGCGTGTAATAAAGCGATTCCTAGAAATTTTTACTTTTCCGGCGCGACGGCACGTGTACACCCGATTCCGGAGGTCTAGCGCCGTAGATGTGTCTCGCAGACTGGGCACAAACGCGTGGTTATTAAATTCTGCGATGGGATTCCCTGTGGAAATCACCGTGTGGCCTCGATCTTTCCCTCCCCTCGCGGAGGCTTCACTCGCGCGCACGCACAGACACACACGTCACCCGCTTGGAAATCGTACAGCCGGAAGTTCGAGGCGGCAATAAAAATGATTTACGGATCTGCGTCGTGTCTACGAATCGCGACGCGGCAAGATGTACGCCTGAAGGTCTAACCGGCTCCCTGCCGTTTGTTCCCCAATCGTTCAACTTTTATTTATGACATTCGTTGTCTGATTACTTTAGAAATTGCATTTAAAATTCGCTACGTTATATCAAGTCTCCTCTAACATAAAATATGTTATATTTATACACTGTAAAACTATAGTAGTCGAAATGGGCTCATCATCAATTTTTTTTGCGTTTGTATAAAAAAGTAAACTCGTCACAACCACGCGCAAACAAACGAAACACAATCTCAATGATAATCCCCAAATGAATTCCGCGACCTCGAGTTGAAAAAAAAAATATCGAAGAACGAGAGAGAAGTAAAAAGCGGGGAAAAAGAAAGAAGGCGTCATTGGGAGCCATAAAACTTGCCCGTGAAAGCGCTTTTCGTTACACGTCCCGCCGGCGTCCCCCCGGCCCTCCCACCGGCGCGCCGTCAGTTTTAACGCCGGGCGGCGTTCATCATGGGCCGACAGGCTTCATTGGCCAGAAGCAATTTTCCCTCCGTGTCCGCGCGCTCGAGGAGGAAGCGCGTCATCCTCCCCCCGGCGGCGGAACGCGCGCGGACGACCCCGGGTATATCTTGCGCGCGACGTGATCTACGAGGCCGTAGGAGCCACGGCGTCGTCGCCACCTTTTCGATGCTCTCGACGCCGACGACGCCGCGGCCAATTCAATCGCTCCCCCCGGAGCGCGCCGAGCCCGGCGAACCGAGATATAAGGGAGGCGACGGCAGTGGCCGAGACTCGCCCCCCGATCGACTGCCGCGCGGCTAACTCCGCGCGCGGCGCTGGCTGCGCACTTAAATGCTCCGAGTCTGGGCTTTTGAATGATGGGGATCGCAGGCTTTTCTTTTACTTTACGGAGAGTGTAGCTTTTTATTCAATGTGTAATTTTTTCATCTTTAGCTTTGTTTCTTTTGTGAAATAAACTCACGTAATGTAAAAGAGTGAGAAATTCAAAAAATCACTATATTCGAGTGAAAAATCATTGTAAAAAAATCGAATGTAGTAGTTTTTTACTCTTCAAAATTTTGAGAAAATAGATGACATCGATTTTTCAAGTGAAATGTTGTTGGAAATGTAAACAAAAGTGATAACATATAAATCGTGTGGAAATGAAAAAAGGTCACAACCGTAAGTATACGTTT
>JAXIUT010000024.1:2232269-2245870 GCA_035586675.1 Eurytoma californica
GCGCGCCGCAGCCAACGGAGCAAGGAGCGACGCCGGCCGGCATCGAGGTGAAAACGGCGAAGCTCGACTTGCAAAAAGCACGAAGTCGAGGTGAACGGGGGTCGGAGGTAGGGGAGGAGTGGTTTAGAAGTGACGAGAAATAGACGGACAGAGAGGGAAGTTGGCAAAAATAGGGTGGTTTTGGATAATGGGGAAAAATCTTTTGTAAGAGCCAGCACGCAGAAATTTAATTTGGAGTCGCAAAAAGTAGATTTTATAATAATGAATTTACAATAAATCGATTGCCTTTCATTTTCTTAATTATTCCATTTATTAAGTAAGAGCTTTCTCTTTAAAAATAAAGCATTTTCTTTAAGTAGTAATACTCAGGTTTCCGTCAGACCATTTTTGTCGTATAATTATTTTTAACTAAGTGCAAACTTACTTTACCGCAATTAACATATACATACACTTTTTTGTAAAATATAAATTATTAGAAAACAATTTTGTAATAGAAGACTTGAATTATCTCTTCAAGCACTTTATAACAAATTATATAACAACTACACGCAGAGAATAAACTTAACAAAAATTGCTATTGTGGTTAGGAAAGGAGTGACAGTCTTGACAAGCGAGAATTTTTTATATGAAAAATAGTAATTTTTCGTAGTAAAATTATAAAAAGTACTATTTTAATATTAAAAATTGCTATTTTTCGTACTAAAAATTCTCGCTTGTCAAGACTGTCACTCCTTTCCTAACCATAATAGCAATTTTTATTAAGTTTATTCTCTCCGTGTAATAGAAAAGAAATTATGAAATCCATAATGAAACGCCTTAAAAATTTTAAAATCCAGATAAAATTGAATTATTTATTCCTTATCATTCAACTAAAGATTAATAAATCCTAAGTATAATAACAGTAATCGAGCGAATCAATAACAGAACTATCGAAAAAAAAAGAAAGTTTTCAAACAAAGAAAACGCAGAGGAAAAAATAAGAAGCACAAAGAACAAGAAAGGCCGAACAAAAGCATGGAAAATACGATCCAGCCGCGGTAAGGCCGTGGCGGGGAGGAAAAAAGAGGAGAAATCGGAATGGAGAGAAAACGCGAAAAATATCGAGGAAGAAGAGGGATAAAGGTTCGGGAAAAGCGTCGGTGAATCAAAAACAAAGAGGGCGAGTCCGAGCGAAAAGAGGGGGGTGGAGGGTGGAGGCGCGAGGTCGACCAGAGGCGAATGAATGGATTAGTCGGTGCGGCGCGTCGCGGCCGAAATTATGATCGGATTTCGACGCGGGGGGACGCCGCGCCGCGCGCGGGAATGCGAAAGAGCGCCGCGACATAGACGAATAACGCGCGTCGGTGCTTTAATTCTCGCGCTACGTCCGCTCGTTCTCTCTCGCTCTTTTATTTGGTCGACTCTTTTACCGAGCCCGGGGTATATCGGGGAGGCCGGTGATTGAGATATTATTTCCCCTGTTTCCCGATCGCAAAATGCTTTCCTGCTTACGCTTGTACGTTGTTTATTTTCAAATTTGCTTTTAAATTTCATTCTTTTCATTTGTTTACCTTTTTGGCAAAGTTTTTTTTATGGAATTACTCATAATTGCATCTGGAAACGCTGTGTAAATTTAAACTAATTACGAATTACTCCATTTAATAATAAAACCATAATGAGACGGGACGCTTTTGGAAGTTATATCTTGTCACAACTTTGATAGTTTTTATCCAAAATTCTTTTGACATAATCAGCTTATAGTACAGGAAAATAACAAACGACAATTGTATACTTTATGAAACGACTTAATTTATTTAAGTTAAATATTACTGTCTATAAGTTACTGCTATGTAAAATACAATCGTTTTTTTATTTTAACAACTTAACAATGGAGTATGCATAATATCAGAGAGCCCAAAGCTGAAATTTCCATCTTTAAGTTGATTTTTAAAGGATTGAACAAATTCATTTACATTTGAGTAAATTGGTTTCGTATGAGTTTTACTAAAATCTACGTAAACAGTGCTAAAATAAATATATTGTTTTTAAATATTAAGTTTAATTGGAGACATCTACGGAGTTGCACGTAGAATAATTCTTTTACAAATCTTCCCGACGGCAAAATTTGCAGCTTTTGGAAGGAGCTCGAAGAACATAAGACGGAAAAGGATGTGGCCGCGCGCGTCGCTGTGGCGGCTCGATGAATCTCCCCGGCCAGCGCGGTATATAATGGGAGGGCAGCGCGGTGCGCGCGGGGGAGGGCGCGGGTCCGCCGGGAGCAGTCCCGCGTCGGTTCGGGCTCTTCGCGGTGCACCTGATTGGTCAAGGCTTCGGGATTCCGCTCTTCGGGTCGGATTGATCCGACGGCGGCATTACTTCTGGTTAGCCTCGAGCAGCGACGCGCTGTTAGTCTTCATTCCTCGCTCCTCCTCGCTCCTCTCCCCCCCTCTTCCTCCCACGGCGGCACGAAGCCCCGCGGCCGCTCGCTTGATTGCGTCTAGTTAGAGCCACACCAGCCCCATCAGTCGCCCTGCCGAGCTCGCTCCACCTCGATTATTTGTCTTCTCATTTTAAGAGAGCCCCGCGCCGCCCTCTTTCCCTCCGTCTTCCGCCGAGCGCCTCCTTCCGAAGGGATTACCCTGCCGAGAGGAGCCGGAAGAAAGCGCTCTTCATGCTTATTTATTTCGATGCCCGGGAGTTCGAGAGCAGAGGCTTAAGTATTCTATTGGTACGTCATTTTTTTTTCAAGTGTTTATAAAACTATTATAAACACTTCGTGCCTTGGATTAAAAGTTTCATTTTATAGTAATGTAGTATTTCCCAAAAATAATAATAGTCAAAAAAAAAAAAAAATTGAATACAAAAGCATAATTTACTTAAATAAACAAAATTCTTTTCATTTAAAAAATTAAATATTTCATTTCATTTGCTCGTTTCTTTCTTCGAGTCATTACTCAAATTTAAGCTTGAAATACCGACCAGGCGAGGCTCTTAAAATGCTAAAACTTGAGTAAGGTAGTACTACAAGCTGGACTAATTGTAAGTCACCGAAAATTAAATTAGAATCAGGGACGCGCTCGCAAAAACGTCCCAGCCTGAAAATTATCCATCCGCCGGCAAATGACGCGAGTGGCGCGATCAATTACGGAGCGGGCGACGGAGTCGCGCGGATTATCGCTCGCTCCTCGGGATTTATTCGCGCCTCCATTGGGCGCCGAGGAGGAACGAATTCCCGGCGGGGGAGGAAGGAGGGCGCGAGAGACGGGCAGAGGGCGAGGGGTTTTCCAGCGGACGAGACGACGCTTGTCAGCGGCGCCGCGAGGCCCGGAAACGCCTGCACGTCGGAAGAGAGACGAGGAGCCACCCCCGGGGTTGATTTAGCTCGGACACGTAGCGCCAGATTTAGCGAGTTGCAGGAGCGCCGGGTAGAAAGATCCGGGTCATCGGGCGACTTCGAGTCTTCGGCCTTTGTGTCGGACGCGCCGGGGAGGGATTCGAGTGAACGCGCCACGACCGCAGCCTCGATCCCGGCAATTAGCGTTATTTATTGCGCTGATTCGACTGACGTCGATCGAGTGCACGCGCGAAATTGAATCGACCCCGCGCGCCCTTCGCTCGCCCGGCTCTCCGTTCAATTCACGCTGTTTGCTTCGAATGTTTTAGCGATTCTTTTTTCGTATTTATTTTTAAATAATTTATTTACTTTATTAATAAGAAACTTTTAGCAATTATTTTGTTAGCTATAACGTTTATTTTTAACTACATTTTAGTAAGTTCTATTACACAGCAATGACACTCTTTTAAAAATACAAAAAATTTATTTGTTGAATGCGCTTTTTTATATTAATAAATACTTTTTATATTAATAAATACTTATACTCTAATTTAGTTCATCATTGATTATTCGAGACTATTTTCCTCGATCAACTATCCATGAAAGTTCGTGTCATCTTTCTCGAATGAATATATTTTTTAAAGAAATTCAGGATTGGCTGTTAAGTTATTTTAAGTAATTGAATTACGAATTGATAAACCATTTCAGAAACACGTACGATCGATATTTTGAATAAACAAAGCTAATCTACATACGAATTTAGAGTGCAATAAAACTACCCCCACTCGACTTAGCGACTTTGCTGCGGCCACTCTGATTTATTCGAAAGCTGCTCCCTAACACGACGCACCTAATCATGCGCATGGCTATGCAAACGCGGCATAATAATAAAGGTTCACGATAGTCCCATTACGATCACCTGTTCATTTTCGGCTCAGTGCCGTAGAGGGTGAGAGAGAGATAGGCGAGGACCGATGCGTCGGCGCGATTCGCCTGCTATTTATCGCTATTCGAAATGCATTAATTTTCATTTCCATATTATACCAGTGGTGAGTATAGTGGTCATTCAGCCGGCAGAAAAGTGAAATTACCGCCTATTCATAGCCACTCGTGAAATTAACTAAGAACCCTTTTTTAAGTTTATTCTATTTTTAAGAAACGTGCGCGCTAAAGTGCAGACAAAAAAACCACAAAATCAAGTAAATACATTAAAGCGATGCGTTCATAAAAAAATCTGATGAAACAAAAAGGGTTCAAGTTGTAAACAGTCGATATGCGCCCGCGCGAGCGGACGTTGCTTTAATTTGAGACGTAAGCTTAAACCCGTTGGAGTAAATAACGAGTCGCGTTAAATAAACGGCGAACCGACATAAAGCAGATCTCGGGAGAATTCACGCGTTGAAGAGCAGCGACGCGACGTATCAAGCGGGTTAGATACGGGGCTGCCGGAGGCATAAATTCCTGCGAAATAAGCCAATAAGTTAATGAAGGAGAAACTTTATGTACGCCCTCGCCGGGCCAGCGCACAGAGACAAGAGAGAAGAGAGAAACGAGGGAGTGAAAAGCGTCGAGCGTAAAAGCGGGAGAGGGGGGGTGCATGAGGGGGTGGCGCACGGGCGAAGCAGAGCGAGCGAGAGAGAGGAGAGAAGAGCAGGGTATTAGCGAGAGCCAATGATATAGTGACTATTACCGTCACTACATACCCCGGCGCGGAGTGATGGCGGGTGACTGCGTGCCTCGATAGCGCTAAGCCTCCGGGCAGTAAAATATATTGGTCCGCAGAGCGCGGCCGTGTGATCCGGCCGTATCAATGCTGCCGGCCGTTATGTGGCGGACGCCCGGAGCTCGATCCCGGGGCCGCGCGCGCGCGGCCACGGTCCGCGTCACCCGCCCGCCGTCCCGACGGTTATATAACAAGGATTTTTACTTCTCTGACCGAAGGTTTTCGGCGCGGAGCGCCACCCTCGATCCCGCGCTCGCTGAGCTCCCTCCCGCCAAATTGTTATTTACAACGCCATCGCTGCCCCTTTTTTCTCGATTTCTCGATAGATATACGCCTGGGCTTGCTTTGATCCGACTGCGACTCGATGAGAACTCATCACAGGCTTATTTGTTTGTCGCGCGTCGTTCTGTTATTTTTTTAGAGAAATAAATGGTAAAATATTGTTTTCTCCACTCGGGTCTAAAGTACCACATTCTCTCCCGATGTGAGAATGAAAATATGGTAATTTTGGCTCGGTGGTGGAGAAAAATCGTATGTGCACTACGGGAGGAATGAAGGAACGCCCCAGACCGTTTGTACATACGATCTGGGACATTCTTTTCATTTACTCTCTAAGTGAATAATCTATTATAATAAAACAACGGAGTATTTTCAATAACAATTTATTAAACAGTTTAAAATACATATTTTAAACATTGTTATTAGCATCGTGGAACACTAGGCGGAGCCAGTGGAAAATCTTGTACCTCTCCTACTTTAAAAACAAGATCCAATCCACTGCGTGCATGACTCTCGAAATGGCAGTGCAATAACCAAATACCTGAAGTATTCATTGCAGTTATTAGCGTTAGAAATTTAAATGTAAATAAATATAAAAAAAAATTATTTTTTAACTAGAAATTTTTCCAGACAAGGGAAGAAATTATATTTATAATAATAGTAAGGAGCTCCTTACACTGGAAAAAATTTGTTAACAACTATCACTATTTCTCATGTTAAAGAAATTTTTAATAATGGAAATTGGTAGTACTGTATTCTTCATTTTTTTTAAAGTTAATATAATAAGAAGTAAGTATGGAAATGGGCTCCACTTTTTAGCACTAATGCTGCGTAGCATCCGATAAATCGACAAGAAAAAATTATTTAAGTTACCAGGATTATCAGCGTGGAATCGGACAACTGTGTAGCCGTTGTAAGGAACCATAGTCGTGTCTTTTAGAACAGCAGATTTTAATTTTCGTTTAATTTTTCCTTGTTTATCTAATGTTTTAAACAAGTCTATAGATGCTGGCCCATCGAAAACTCCCATACCCACAACACGAAACCAGAATCCATGCAGATGAATTGGATGATTAACTGGAACAAAACCTAATGAAATAGATTGAGTATAGTTTAACATCAAACGATGTTTAAAGTAATAATGGATGAGAACTACAAAATCATTTTCATTCAAATTATTATTATTATAAAATTAGATGTTAGGAAATTAATCTCACCTTTATCTATTAACACTAATTCTACAACGCTGTTAAGACGCACTGGCAGCATATGTGTACATTCGCAGAACTTGGTAATACACTGGTTTTCGTTTACTGTTAAACTATTACAAAATAAACTAGGATCCACCATGTGATATTGAGTCAGTAAAGGTACTGGTGGAGCTTTGAAAGTGATGGAGTTGAAACGCCACAAAGTTTTTGTGTTATTATTATTAGGTGCTGAAACATTTTTGTGATTTTTTTATTTAAACTTGCATAAAATATTCTAAATCATATTTACCATCAAATTGACGTCCCGCTTTCAAGGTAGCATTTGATAATTCGTCGTTTAACCCCTGACCATAAGTGGAAAAAAACTGATAATCTGGTTTATGCGTATTAGCCTCACTATCGGGCCACAGAGTATTCAGATGTACTATACTGAAAGGATCTTCTATGCCTTTGTTAAAAGGATTTATTTGCTGAAATTGAATGATTACAAATTATAAAATTAATTATGAGCAGCATGTAATGCTAAAGTTCCATACGTTGATGCAATTTTAAACAATCGACTATTAGAGTAAATAACAAATTTTATTTTGACAGGATTCGTTATATATTTTTTCAACCTCACCTGTGCATCTTTTGAATCTAACATATGATAACTCGGCTTCCTTGGAGGATCTACCTTTGGCGCACCCTTATATCGAAGAATTGCCAGTTGATAAACTTCGTTCATTTTGCAACCGGAGGCACTTAATTACGTATTTAAATCAATTAGAATAGAACAAATGAAACTCATTTTTCCGTCGTAGGCAATAAATTATGATCGTATTCACTTACCCATCAACACCCTTCACTTGTATCCAATAATTGCCCGGTTTTTTATTAGCCGTCAAAAGAAAATCATATCGTTCGCCAGGCATTAAACGAATGGATTCAACTAAAAAATAAAAGTCATTTAAATTATTATGTTATAAATTAAACAAGAAAATGTATCATTATCGATCCACAGACTTTTAACGGGTGCAATATCAAGCCCATCGGTACTAATTAAAATTAAGCCATGATGTTCGATAGCCAACGACATTGTACATAATTGCGTGCCGGCATTAATAAGACGGAATCTGTACGTCTTACCCTGATGAAAAAACATAAGATTATTCTTGTTAATTAGTGAAACTTGTATTACAAGTATATTCAAATGGAAAAAGAATTTACCTCTTCAACTTCAAGTGTGGACAGTATATTGTTTGTTGAATTTGGTGGATATCGACCAAGTCCATTTATAAGAATATTGTACGGTGTAGGAGAAAGTTCACCTCGGATATCCATAGCATATATTTCTGTAGATTTTTTTCTCGACCATTCATTTACGATAATAACGTGATCGTCACCGTCATATTTAAAAATCGTGGTTGGCTCTCGAACAATTAAAGCACCAAGAAAACCGTCCGCTCTCTGTTCATCTGCAAAATCAACATCAATTTATAAACTACTTCAAGGAAAGTACTGTTGATGGGATCATCTGTTTCGTGGCGCAATTCTCTACTTCAGTTATTAATTTCTAATAAAACTCTTACAAACAAAAGAAAGTAAAATAAAATTGATAAAGCAATAAAATATGGAACTTACACGAATGCGAATGCCAGAAATATGTTCCAGCATATTCGACGGTAAAGTTGTAAACATAGGTATGCGATGGTAAAATAGGACATTGTGTTATGTCAGGAACTCCATCCATCCATGGCGTACCACGTTGTTCCATGCCATGCCAATGAACTGTTGTACTTTCGTTTGGCAAGTTATTTTTAACGTTAATTATTAGCTGATCGCCTCTACAAACCTATCAAATTAAAGTATTTTAATAATTTAAATCCATAAATATGGTACTGGAAATGGTAAATAATTGAATTACTTCAAGCATTGGACCTGGTAATTGTTTATTCACTACATATATTTCTTTTTGGGTTCCATCACCTGGTGCACATAATGGAGCGAAGCAATCCTTAGTATCTTTTGGACAATTATTACACTGCTTGCTCTTTGTACTCCATAGGCCAACTTCAAAATTATATCCACAAACCATAGGTGCTGCATACTTTTTACAAGTTCTACGACAAGGATGTTGGAATTGTCTGGCAAATACACCTAATATTGTAAAATTAATATTCAATCGTTAACGACTATTGTATGGATAATCGTGACTAAAACAGAAAAGCTCGCGGTGATTGATGGCAGATTTATAGACCTTATTTAAAAAATATTAAATGATACTTACTATTAATTATAAGTAAAAAAAGTAGCCATGTCCAGATAGGAAGTACCCATTTCCGGACAGATTGTTTTAACATTTTCAAGTGTTCAACTATGACGAACCCCACACAATTTTCGGAACACGACTAAAACGTGTTCCACCAATAATCAAGAATAATGACTAAAACATTTGTGCTTTCTCAAGTACTTGACTAGTGCAAAGTGCAAAATTTTATTCAATTTTGTTGGGAACTAGTATTGTTATTGAAAGGATCAGGTGTCGTTTCGTAAGTCATTCAAATCGCGCACTTGCGACAAAATAAGTATTATTTAAGACTGAAATCTGAAAAAAAACTGTTGTTTTCATAACACGTGCCATTGCAAAGACTTTTAAACAAATGTATCTTAAAATGATATCACATACCACAAGCTATTGTAGTTAATCATGAGGTATTTCAACTTATCGCTGTTCATTTTGTGGTTTGTCTATGCAATGTACGCGTACGTACGTGTTCAAAACTTCTTAATTAATATTAAATTCGTATAAAGCAGAATAACTAATACAAAATAATAAATTTTCTGATTAATCATTTTTAAAATACGACACAAGCATGGTACTATATCATTGAAAAATGCGATTAAAATTAATATAAACGTAAATAAATTGAATTTTAGCAATAATTATAAGAAATCTTTTTCTCATGCGGAAAATATAAACCGTAACCCATCACAGCCACGCAAAGATTCCACTAGTAAATGCATAGGAACGAGCTAATTATTCGATCGCCTGCGCCGCTAACAAATCAGCAGGCGAAAAAGAGACGCTAATTTGGTGCACGTCCAGCGGCGCGAGCGGGGAGGGGTGGGCGAGTGAGAGATCGAGCGAGCCTTTTATTAGGGACATTTGCCGAATCGCAGCGGGACCGGTGTAACACGTATACACACAGCGCCTGGAGCGGTGTAGCCGCGGCTGGCGCGCATCCGGACGAGTTCGCGCGTCGGTGGGCGCGAAGAAAAATTAATGGCATTCTTCCCCGGGCGGGCCAAATCCGTGGCTCTTTACCCGTGGCAGCGCGAATGCCCCCTCGTTTGTCAGCGAACGCTGAATTAATGATGATTGCCGCTCGACGTCGCTCCTACCTTCGTCACTCGGGCGCTCCGCCACTCGTTTACTTTAATGCAATCGTTAAGGCGAAGAGACCGGATCATCTTTTTGCCGGAGCCACGGCAGCCGGCATCGATTTTTAATTCGGCCACCGAGGGGGTGCGAATAATTTAGAGGCGCCCACGGCAAGTTTTGTTCTAACTGAACGCCCGGTCATTATGGCACTCGTGAATTATTACGCGGATTACTTTGATTTGAGGGTTTTTTTCTTTCTATAAGAGATTGGACCATTTCGCTTATTATTGGCGTATTATGTAGCATCAAAAATTCGGTGGATGCTTGAATTACTTGATCACGATTGAATATTAGATTTATTAACCCGTTAATTGCCCGCACGTTCCAAAACTAGTTTCATCATGCAAAATTTTTAGTTATAACTTGGTTAATTAGTGCTATTTTTTAAGAAGAAATTTTAAGATTGATTGTACTCAATATTGTCAATATTTTTCTATTACAATTTAGTATAATCTATTCATTTATTTTACTTTATATAGTCGATTGTTTTACTATTATTACCAGAAAAATAAACCTTCAGACATTAAAGGTTTAAGTAATAATACGATCTCCCTCACTAAATTTCAAGGCGATTTATTTCTACTAATTTAAGTACTTAGTAATTTTATTTACAAGAAACTATCTGTTAGATCTGTTAGATACGTCTTCCAGTTATTACACTAACACAAACCTTTTTTAACACACTAAATTAGCTCTATCCTATCGTTTGTCTGTGGAAACAATTACTAGTAGTGCACTGGTTTATACCTAAAATAAACACCTAAAATATTAGTAAAAAAAATTAATTTTTTCCGTAATTTGACTGCCACTGCGCTTCTACAACTACTTTCAACAGTTGAATAAATTTTTTTAAAAACAAATAACTATGAAAGAAACTTTGCCTACCCCAAGTAAATTTAAAAAAGCCCATCAGAAAACGAAAAATAAGATCAAACGACACAAGGAAGCGCTGCATCTGAGCCTCGTAAAAAGCAAAGGCCCCGTGGAGTCATACATAAGGAGTTGGCATCGCAAGAAAGTGGAAGCGAGACAACGCGGGGGAGGAGTGCAAAAGAGGCAAGACGTCCAAGCGCGCGGGGCGCGCCAAGTCGAGACGAGTTTTGATTTCAATTGTCGGGCGTAAAGAGGCGGTTTAGCCTCGAGGGCCGGCCTCGGGGTGGGCGCAAAAAGGCAAAGGTCCACGGCGGCTCCTGTCGTTTCGCGAAAACTTGAGCAATTTCCGGGCGTCGCCGGCTCCGCCCGCGGCTCGCCAAAACTCGTTAAATATGCATGCCGCGCGGACGACGAGAGGCGGCGCGCCGCAGAAGAGATGCTCGGCGGCGGCCCGCGTCTTTCCTAATTATCTCCGCGAGAGCGCCCGTTGGCCGACGCGCCTCGCCTTCTTCGCTCGCCGACAGCGAGGCCCAAGCTGGCACCTGCGAGAATCGGATTTATCGATTTTCACTTTGGAGATTTAGCTTCGTCGAATTTAAGGTAAACTGCTACAATTTTACGTACACAAACTTAAAGAAGTGTTAACTGTACCCTCATAATCTTCCAAATGTGGAAGAGTGAAAAACCACTCGAAACGAGTGATAACACAGCCAATTGAGTTTCAAGTGGCTGTGTTTTTTCTGAAAAAGAGTGATTTTCTGAATTTTTCACTCTTCTACATTATCAGAGTATAGATCGGTTAGATCCAGATCCATCGATTGGAATAGTAATGGACCACATAATCCGCAGGAGTTGAGAATGCAGTAGTAAGTAGAATCTGATTAATAGCTAGAAGTCTGTATATCGATGTCACTTGAATAAATTACAAATTTAATTGTACATACATTTACACCACGTTTATCATGCCAAAGTCAAGTAACATCTAAATAATAAATCTTAATTTTTTCATATATAGTCCGTAATTGATTGTTATGTCGTTCAGACTCAAAACTGAATTCTATGTCATTATCAGTGCTATTAGAATACAAGAGTGCAATCGTTTAATATCTAATCAAATAGTATACATTAATTAGAAATTACCATTGAACTCTAATCTACATGTTCAAATACTGATATCAAACTAATTACTTCTCTAATATACCTCAAGTTTTCTGAAATACAACTGAATAATTATTATTCAATTATTCTGATAGAAAAAGTTGTAAAACATATAGTGCAGTCTACAAAACACGTGATCCGTGTACCAAAACTTCTACTTCGTGAAAGGGTTAAAAGAAACTCGACTAAAAAAAAAGGGGCCGAAGCCCCGCGAACGAGGATTAATCCCCGCTCATGATTCAAAGAGTTAGAGGCTCATTCGTCAAGCGAGCGGGTGGTCCCGTCAACAGCCGCAGCCACTTGATCTCTCCCACGAGCCGCGGAGATTCAAGCGGGGGCTTCGACACCGGCGGCGAATGCATTTGTCAGAGGGCGCCTCGTGAAACCGCGGATTTGCCTCGAGGGCGTCATCGCTCACTCAGTGAAATACCGCGCCGCGCGCGCGGAAAGAACGCGCGGATTAACCCGGGGGACGCGGCCGTGACGTTCGGATTTCGCGATCCTTTAAGCGTGTCGTCCCGCTAAACCCACTTCATTTAGCATGCCAAGATTAAGGGAGCGCCGGGCCTTGAGCATCCGCGGCGGGCTTGACGTTTGGCCTCGAGCGTTTTGCAATTTTGATTTTTTGGGCGTCGCTACGGGGTGATCGTGAAGTGTTTTATGGTGCCAATTCGCGGGGGTAAGTTTATTCAAGGATTGATTAAGATTTATATATCTTTTTCATCGAAGCAGAATAAATCTAGTGGTATAAATATTTCGGATTTCGACACTTATCTTTCAGTAAAGTAAGAAATAAACTTACAAAATTTGATAGTTGAAATAAACTTCGGTAATTTATAGTGAGTGTTACATAAATAATTTAGATCGTGATACAAATTTTTTTGATATAAAATAATGCAATTTTAAGTAGACTGATATAGAACGATATTGATATTGAAAAATATAGGTACTTTTTTAAGGGGATTTGTTGCATTTTAAAGCGACGTTCTTCAGACGCTAACTGATCATACAAGTCTTACGCGACCTCTTTAAGATTATTATTTCAAGATTGTAGTTTAATTCTTACAATTAGATATTAAATTGACTAAATTATAAAAAGAAAAAGTACATGCAGTAATAAACGCAATTTTATTAATCTATCTTTTCATAATTGAAGTTAGATTCAGGTGGAATATATTAAATGCGACGTCATCGACAACCAAGGCCAAGATGAATCGGTTCTTCCCAAAGACCTCTCGGGAAAGGCGACAACTTGGGAGCAGTTTCGAGTAGAATCCGAAGGATTCTATCCATTGTTCAACGCACTGGTCATGTGATCAATGTCGAAGAAACTATTTCGACTGCGAGGACTATGCGGTGAACTCAGAAGTGCTGACGCTGAAACCCTCGCAACTGTGACTTCAAATGCACTTATGCATCCGTTACATCTTTTTTATCTGTCAGTAATCGATGACTTACTGCTCTATCGGCGTAATTTGAACGATTATTAATCTTAGACCGCTAAAAGCTCATTTTTGATAAACACTTTTTTAGTAGTCCACTTTCTAACTAGGAGAGTATCTCACCTCCGGGTCATGGATTTTGCTGAAATTTTTACAAGAGGTTCCTTTCACCTTCGAT
>JAXIUT010000024.1:2268202-2280825 GCA_035586675.1 Eurytoma californica
TATTTACAAATGGAGAATTATATTCATAATGAAAACAATTTTCATATATTTAGTATTACTGAAATCATCACACCTCCAACAAAAATAAGCACATTTCATAGATGATTAGGGGAAACCCCCTTTTGTAACGAAAAGTGATACAATTCAATTTCGTCACTAAGAAAAGCACATTTGCAAAATTTTCCTAGAAGACAAGCCCTTTGATAGAAATTTTGCCGCGAAAAAGCTCATTCTTTGATGTTTATAGATAAAAGCTCATTTCACAGAATTTCCCTGGAAGAAAATCACTTTCAGGATTCTTCGGAAGCCTCCCCTGAAAAACAGCCCCTCCAGAAATCTTGCTCAATGTACTTTTTTCGTAGGAATTTTGCAAAATGTGAGTTTTTCAGGAAAATTTGTACAATGTTTTTTTCGTTGAAACCCTATGAGATGTGCTATAAGGCTTCACGAGGCGCTTGAAACGTGATTTTTTCGTTAGTGGTGAAGAATACACGTTATCAGGATAAATCGATTATTTGTATCCGATTTCAACTACTTATTCAAATCCACGTTTTATTAGAATCTCTCTCCTACAAAAGGCGACCCATGCAGCCATCATTCGGGTACAAAAGAAGCTCCAGTGCAAGTAGCTTTTACGGCAGCGTCGCGGCACCCCTCGGGCCGCATAAATTAGCAGCTTATTCATCAAAAGCTCTTAATACACCAAGCGGATCCAAGATTCGAGAAAATTCTTCCCGAATCCTGGCAGCGCCCTACGAAACAATATCCCCCTGCCCCTTCGCCCTCGCGCTTTTTCTCGTATTGTTTTCGGGGCCGACCCGGGGCGAGCTTTCGAGGCGCGCGTCGCTTATCTTGGCACCGGCGGGAGCGGGGAGGGAGGACGGCCTGGTTATTACGCGGCTCGCGCGCAACGTAGTCACGGGAATTAGCATATACGCGTACGTGGTCAGAGACGAGCGGCAAGAAGGCGGCGGCCTTTCATCCACGCTAATCCTCCAGCCCGCGGGCTAAATGAGGCGGTGGATTTGTTGGAAAGAGCTTTAGTTTAGCCAAGAGCGAGAGAGAGAGAGAGAGAGGCAGCCATTCCGCCAGGGGCGCAAAAGCTCGAGTGCGCGACCGTGTGACAACAATGGGGATTACGATTACGGACGGAGCACCTCCGGGGTTTGCGCTCGCGAGCCCCGGCCGAAGAAAATTCGCCGCGTAGGCCCCGCGAGGCGCCGCGTCTTCGCCAACTGCCGCCGTAAGGCGAGTAATCGCTGCGAACTTCGGGGCTTTCGTGACTGCTTTCGCCGCGGCATCGCTGATCCCGCTTCGCCAGCCCCCAACGCAACTAGTTAAGAAAGTGCGCCTTTTGTTGAGGGCTCCTTTTTTTCTCTCCCGCAGGGGAAAAAGTGCGGATACGTGACTATGATAAGTACTATTGTAATTCTCAAAAGAGGGCTTCGTACTTAAACTAAAAAAAGGACGTTGCTCTTGGAACTGGTGGCGAATGTTACAAACTTTGAAAAATAAAACAGTTAAATATGTAAAAATTGGTCGATAAAATTTCGTTTAAAAAAAAATACAATTCAAAGTTTAAGTCAGAGAGCTACTATTTATTTTTTGCATTCAAAATCTATTTTTAAATAAGTGATTTGTAATAATCAGTGAATCGATTTATAATGTCGTCATCAATAATTATTATTTTAATAATAATCATTTTTGTCCACAAAAGCCAACTGAAAATCGATAAGTCATTCATCTTAAATAAGAAACTTGATATTCAGTAATAATCAATCAGCTTATCATCATCTTCATATCTTTCTTTATGGTCGTGTTAACTTGCATCTCCTTTATTCGCAAAATACCTCGAGTTCTCTTTGTAATCAAATACTATTAAAAGTCCAATGCTTTTCATATGGTATCTTTTGTCTTTTTAGTGACCACAGAATTGGACAGTAAAATGTTCTAGTTCATTACAACAATAACCATTTTAAGACTTCTTTTGATTAATATCCATCGAAAACTCGTCGCCTAAACAATTAGCAGCGAAACGTCTTAGTAACAAGTGACTGCGTTAATTGACACTGACTCGATTCGCTCGGCTCCATTAATTTTCAAGGCAAGCGGGTCGCGCGTCCATTCGAATCCGAGCTCGCTCGCGCGAGCAGCGGCGGGCTCCATTAATCCGCTGGCGGTAGTCGCGCTCGCGCGATAACTCGCTAATGATTTTCAAATTAACTCGCCTCAAAAGCGGCCGGGACAAAATGATTTTGTCAGCGTCTGGCGACTCGACGCCCCCGGGCAAATGGCTCGGCTCGGAGAGGAGACGCGCGCGCTTGCCGTCGTCGCCGACGGAGCGTGGTGGGTACACAGAGAGCGAACGATAGAGAGAGAGTCGGGGCCCGGTGACGTTGACTAATGATGGTGGCGAGAGAGCGGCACTCCAGTCTAACCCGAACCTGTTGCACCCGCGCGCTTCCCCCCCCGTTCCTTCCCCCGTCAAAGCGCGCGCGCCGCGCTAAATAGAATCGCCCGCTGTCTTTCGCCGGATCCGCCCGACATCCGACACCCGCGACTTCCGCCCCCGGTGCCGGGAGAGGGTGGGCGCGCCGAAAAAAAAAGCGCGCCCATTCGACGCGGATTTACGGCGGCGTGACGCGCCGCGAGATATTTCACGCGCGCGGCGTTGACAAACGACTTAGTTTACAGGCTTCTCCAGTCACCGGGATGCTTTCGGCGACCCTCCATCTCTCTCTCTCTCTCTCTTTTTCAGCGTCATTGTTTTTTCGAGTGGGAGCGAGAGGCGGGAACAGACCCGAGTACTTCACGGGGATGCTGCGCGCGAGCTTTCAAAAATATGTTTTGTTGGCTGGCTGATGGATTTCGGTGAGAATTTGCTGGGGGACCGGAGGTAGAAAATAAAGTTTTTTAAGTGTAGGTGGTTATTTCAATTATTGAGCCATTTCACTTTTGCGCGCAATTCATCATTTTTAAATGTTAAAATAAATCGATTATATCCTAATTTTATTTTTCAAATATAGCGTTATGTCATGTATCTATAGGTTAATTAATTGTAATTATATCCTAATTTTATTTTTCAAATATAGCGTTGTGTCATGTAGCTATAGATTAATTAATTATAATTAATTGCAAATTATCAAATTTATTTAAAAATATATTAGTGATTGATATGATGAGAAAGAAGATAATAATTTGAAAAACAAGTTAAAAATTCTTGAAGATTAAATTTGAAATTTAAAAGTAAGGTATGTTTATGTGATAACTCCGATTACTTTATAATCAAGCAGGATACACTTCCTTTACTTTTCTCATAACATAAAAAGAACTTAGCCAATCAAGCCTACAGTGTTTCAAATTTTTCTGAAATACAATGATGTTTCGAATTTTTCACTTTTTCACTTATGAAAGTTTGAAATTGTCTTTAAAGATCTACGATCTATAATATCTTCTCTCAAGCTAATGCTAATAAAAATAATGATAATAAAAATAATAATAATAATATAAGTAAAATAAGGGAGTAAATTTCAAAGAATTATTAGTAAAATAATTCTTCTGTCAGTGTACACCTATAATAGTAAATAAAATATCAAAATTAAAAATCAACCAATAATTTTACTGAATAATATACGCTAATTATGGACTTGTCTGTGTAAGAATTGATCGTAAACAATCCTAAATTAACCAGACTACAAGTTGCAAACGTATCCGTAATCCATTAAGCCGAAAAAATTATCCCTCCCACTCCAACCGAAATCTTTTGGTCGGACGCCCGCGAAGCGTGCACGTCGATCGCAAGACGAGTGCGGCGACGCGGAAAATTGTCCGATTATTCGCGGGCGAATAAAGAGGTCCGCGGGCCAGCCGCCCGTGTCCCCCTGGCGCGGAAAAGAACCGAGGGAGCCGGGGGCGGATGAAAAGAGGTCCGTCGGCGAGCGGTCCTCGAGCACCCTTCAGCCCCGGGATTCAATCCCGGCGCGAGTCGCCCCGGCGCAAAATAATCATCCGGCGAGAGGGCCGCTCCACCCTTAGCTCGCCGCGCGGACGTCCGCACAAGCACCTTCGAGACGAGGCGGCCGCCGCCGCTCGCTTATTATATCCGCCGGGGAAGACCTCGGCTCGTCGCGATCGCCCCGTAGAGGATGCTCGATTCCGCCCCCGGTCGCGCGCCCGGCGAAGAATGCGACGACGTCGCCGACAGAAGTCGTTCGGAGGGACGTGTGAACCCAAGCCGCTGCGATATGCCGCCTCGAGGACTCGCCAATGAGTGCTTTCGCGAGATTGAGCTTTCTCCAGTGGGGATATTGACTTGGCCAACGCTTTTCTGAAGATAATTGCTTTTGTATTTCTAGCTATTTTGTTTTTATTGTTTTTTCGGGAGGAGGGCTAGTTGATATATAGTACGGGGTAATTCAAATAAATTTAAAAAAATAAAACATGTCTTCATTAATCCGTAATTTTGCATGTAAGGATTTGTGCATTGATAAATAAGAAATAGCAGAGCGGAATGAGGTAGAAAGTGCAATAAGTGAGCAAGGTATAATATTGACTATCTCGTAGCCTAAGTTTGAATTGCAACCCCGTGAACATGAGATAATAATACCTATAACACCTCATGTTCAAAATTTTTGCATGAATTTCCAAATAAAATGTATTAAACATTTGCACAATTGTAAACAAAAATTTAAAAAATGCACAATCATAAATAATTTCTTTTTATAAATTAACCTTAGTTCTGTACAATTTGTAGTTAATTTTCTACCAGGGTGTTTGCAATGTATCTTCTTACGATTAAAATTTGCCGCTTTAATCGAAATAAATTTCCAAAAGCTCAATTCAACACGGCGATTCTAAATACCCAAAACAAGGAGAAAAGTCACAAACGAAAAGACACACTCGAGAGGGGGCGCAAAAGACGCGTTCACGCTCGCGTGGGCCCCTGGGCGAATATTATCAAGAAACATGCCGGCGACAGTCGAAAGTCGCTGGAAGAGGAAGCCCGAGCGCTCGCGAACAGTCGCGGCCCGATGTCAGGGACAAAACCGCGAAATATCTCAGCGGCATCTCGCCGCGGTAAACGAGGCGAGCGGCAAATTTTGTACGCAGCGATAAAAGGGCCCGCTTAGCCCGGAGGACGGACTATAGCGCGATCCCGCTGGAATCCTTAATTTCTACCCATCGCGTCACTGCGCTGTCGCGCGAAAAATTCGAGCCTCCTCGTTGACAAGCGCTTGTTCTTGAAACGCGAATTCAACGATGTTTGACGATTATTTAATTGTATTTTCCTTTTTAAAAAGAGAATATTTTTCAGTGTGAGTTTTAGTACTGCATTTGCAGTGTCGATTTTTTATTTAAAAATAAATAAATATACGGGAGAGTGAGGCTTTAACCCCCTAAACATGAGGTATCATTGGTATGACACCTCGTGTTTTTGGGGGTCACAGTTCAACTTAGAACACAGTTCAATTTAGAACTCGGGGTAGCCTATTATAGTTCGTTAATCCATTGTATCGCGGGTACAAACGAATTATAATTAGGTACACATTAGCTTACTTGAAGCAACGTGAGACACAAGAATCAGTCCTAGATCAAAAATCAGTAGTCTTAGTAATTAATATGCATGTTGACATAGCAGACAACCGGCCCAAGCTATTAATCAAGAAAATACAGTAATCTTACTCAGTGAGATTTGATTGCAATGATTACACAATTAAATTATGGAACACTAGTAACCCCTACAAACGCCTAATCATATGCCCATATATTTACGAGAGGCAACGCACTCGTTACCAGGAAAGCTACCACAGAGTCCCCCTAGCGGTAAATGTACCAAGTAAGACTACACATTGTATCCAGATTCTAGTGTGTTTGAATTTGCATAAATATGCATCAAGTGAAATATTCAGCGTAATTAACAGCTAAAACGTTGTTGATAAAATGCAAAATTTTTGCACATTTATAAAATAATTTCGTTTTAATTTAAATATCTATCAGTTACGCAGAAAAAATTTCACAACGATAATGCTAGGGCAAACAAACATTCCATTTCTATTAATTCTCTACAAAAATATAGGATAAATAAATGTTAAGAAAAAAAAAAGAAATCGCGTAGTGCACGAAGCTCGCTCGCCGCTGAAAAAGTTACGCCGCGGCTCTTCTCCAAAGTGGAAAAGTAGAAAGGCAGTAGGGGATGCTACGGCGAGCGCACGGGGCCGTCGGGCTAAACAGGTGATTCGTATGCCGGACCTTTCCATCTCGGGAATCGCGGCAGTTTCTGTCAGTCACAATGGCCGGGTCTAGATTGTTCTCCAAGATCGCGGCTCTCTCTCCCCCGCGCTTTAATCAGAAATTAAATCTTAACCTTAATTCCCGCCGAACGAGACAAGGAAAAAGTCGCTCGCGGGCGAACGCACGCTGAATCCGACCAGTACTTTTCGGACACTCCTCCTCGTTATCTCCCACCCCCACGGATTTTCCTTCGAACAAATCGTTCCGTTGCAATTTGAAAAAATTTTCTCTTAACAGCGTAAAATAAATGCGGATAAATTGATACAGGCACGCAGAAAAAGAAAAGGAAACAAGTTGTAACGGCAACGATAAACGCGATGCAGTCGAAAGAAGTCGCTTTTACAGCCACAAATGAAACGCGCAGTTCCGCGCGCGCAAAAAAGAAAGAGACGCTCGGGCGCACTTTGATATGTAAACAGCGGTGCTCCTCGCCGAGCGATCGAGTCCGCTTCATTAATCGGGTAGAATGACGATCGGCGCTCCGGCGGGGAGAAAAAGTTCAATTTCCCCGACGGCCGACTCGATTAACCGGCGCGCCGCGCGAACTTTGATCTCGGCCGGCGTCGAAGCTCGGGGAATTATTTTATCCCGCGCGCGAGCTACCTCCCCTTTCCCCGCGTCCGTTGCAAGGGATAACGCGCGCTCGCATCCCGCGGAAAGGGAACGTCTAAGCAAATTGAAAGTTCCGTCCGAAAGGAAATACATTTGTAAATGAAAAAAGTCACGGGAGAGAGAGAGGGAGGGGCGATTCGCAAGCCCGCGGGGTCGTTCAATCTAACCCGGAGAAAGGGAAGGAGTTACAAAGCCAAATGGAAGAGAGAAGCATTTTTAATGCTTTGCGGAGAGAATCTGGCAAAGGAATATGACTGAGGATGCGAGCAATTTATTTTGCGCGATAGTTTGATCATTTTCAGTTTGCATTATTTGAAGGACTTGAACTTTAAATAATTTAAGATGATCGTTTTCTTGAATTAGCCGAAATAATTAGGTGAAGCCTTGAATGACGTTCTTTTACGACGACACGTGCCTATACCCTGTTCTTTATGATGTCACATTAAAATCACGGAAAATATAATACATTATTTAAGTGGAAAATAATGATACTAATGTGAAAATATGCCTCCGTACTTAAAGCTTTTCTTTAAAATTTATAATCGGTGGCAGTAGAAACAGCCGAATATCGACAGACACTGATTATCAAAAAGTTAAGACCTTAAAGTAATGGAGTTTGTTTTTTTGTCATTTACTGAAAATTAGTGTTTATTTTTTTATTTCATAAATAATTATATTTTTTAAATATATATCTATGATACATATTAACATTATAAAAACAATAGAAAGAAATAGTTCAAGTAGATAAATGTCATTATAGTCAGACAATTCAATTTGGGATTATTATCACATTATGAAACTTACGAATTTTGATTAAACTTAAGTTATCTTCAATCAATTTTAAATTAACTGTATTCATTAAATATCAAAATTTACGTAAAATATAAAAATTTATTAGCTTTAATTTGTGAAACTATTAGAAAACTGCAAGCGAAATGAATACTCTGCTTTTGCCTCAATCTTTGAAGTGAATAAGGCATTTATCCTTAAAACGAGCCTACAGATTACATTCATATCCCGAATCTCGGGCACATTAAATCAACGAAAGTATCCGAACTCCGTAGGCCCGCGAGAGCTTGGAACCAAAGTATCCCGAAGGACAGATCCTAAGGCCCTTAATTTCTCCAGCCCGAGTGTAGGCTCTCGCCTCCACATACATTAAGTCGACAGTCGAAAACCAAGAGGGTCTCCAAACCGCCCTGCCTCCCCGATAGATATATATAACTTCGAGCGGAGGAGGAAAGAAGCCGAGAGTGGATGCGAGCGGGGAGGCGCGATATTATCGCGCGCAGAAATATTATTCAGAAAATTGCCAGCGTGACTCCGTCCAGCCTCGTTAATTACCGTAAATTACCCATAATTATAAGGACTGTAAAAGTTTTTACTATCG
Source organism: Eurytoma californica (assembly GCA_035586675.1). NCBI lineage: Eukaryota > Metazoa > Arthropoda > Insecta > Hymenoptera > Eurytomidae > Eurytoma > Eurytoma californica. The sequence continues at coordinate 2,276,496 of JAXIUT010000024.1, forward strand.
TCGTGGGGGGCGCGCGCGAGTGAGACGGCCGTGATGCAGAGCCACGCTGGGGCTCATCTTGTCTGCGGATTCACCGAGGCGTGACCTCTATCTCTCCCTCCTCGGCCTTTTTCCTCCGTCCGCCCCACCCTTTTTCCCCCTCCCCCCTCTCCCTCTCGCTTTTTATTCGAGCCGCGACGGGCGAGACGCGGTCTCCTCGCGGCCGTACCGCGCCGCCAGGACGTACCTAATGAGATGCTTTGCTCGGGAAAGTTTTGCATTAGCCGCGCGAACGGCCGAGGGCCGCGGGGTCAGCCGTTACTTTCTCTCCAATGAAAATTTTTATCAACGCCGAGCTAAGGCTATACCGAGCTCGCTTTATCTCCGACTAACCGGGAAGTTTGCTGGTTCGAGTGCCAAGCGCTGAGGTGACTGCCGATGATTATGGGCGTGCTTTGCTAGAAATTTTTCTTTTTTCTTTTAAAACCTTTTAAAAACATTAATTCGCAAATTCTGTACGCTGCTTTACTATATTTTATATGATGGCTTGACTTTATTCTATTGTTTAGATCAAACACCTAAAGCTAAATTGAATGAACTTTATTAACATTTTCAGTTAATTAAATTTTCAAAAAAAAAAAGAAACTAATAATTGTATTTTAAAACAATATTTAGCGGCATCTTTAAAAACAATTACATATTATATGTCAAAAATGAAATATCACATAATATAAAAAAGCTCCACTAAAAACTGGAATAGTTTTAAGTTTAATATTTTCTCAGGCTAAAATTATTGAAAAAATTGCAATATTTTGGTGTAAAATTTATTTAGATTTTTTCATTTGAATATTTGTGATTTTTTAATACTGTCAGTCTGTTAGAACATTAATTATGACTATTTTAAAAAGAGCTTTTATCTTTGTGTACGTAAAAGTATGTAGAAAATAACAAAATTTAAAATAAAAATGTTTGCGTCCTACTAAATTAACAGAAATAATAAAAAAAAATTCTGGAAATAGTTTGTAGCTAACGCGAACACAATACCCTTAGTGTTTAACACCAAAGAAACAGCGCCACTTAGCCGCGACACTTCTCCGGCAAACGGCGTGAAAAGCGAATCCGGAAAAATCGTCGACTCTCGGTAAATTTACTTAACCGTCGCGAGCGATAAAAGGAGCAGCGGGGGGTGAGCGCGCGGTACGACGGGCGACCGATCCGTCAGCTCTCGGCGAGTCAATAACCCGGGCGTAACGCGCGAATAAATCCTCGGCGAAAAGGTGGGGGCTGCAGGGAAAAAAGGGAAAGCGGAGAAAAAGTCCGGTGCAGCGGCGCCCAATAAAAAGGGCTTACACGGTGCTTTCGACTCGATCAAGCTCGGGGGCTTTAATTCGGATAACGAAACCCTCTCGTCGCTCGACGGCCGTCCGCCGGCGGGGTGAGCTTGCGCGCGCGCCGATTCACCTTCCCAGCCATCAGTCAATCGGAAATGCACTCGTTCGTCGCAGATAAACGGACGTGCAGGGGCTTTATGGGCCACCTGTTGCGCCGCCGACGCCGCGCTCGCGCGCGCTCTCTCTCTCTGCCCGACGCAAGCGCGTGTGTGCAAGCTACGGAGGAGGGCGGGGAGGACGGGCGCAACGCGGGGAGGACAGCCTCGAACTTTTAGGATCGCGAAATCCGCGGGAAACGGGGGGACCGCACGCGCTGTTCGCGCCTTTTGCGAAAACGCGAGAATTGAGCGAGAGAAGGGAGTGAGTTCACTTTCTGTGAGTTGACCGAGTTGTTTCTAAAACACTTCGAGAGAAAAATATACACTGCGTTTTTGAAATGTCCATTAAGTTTAATAAATTTAAATAGGATAAAATAATATACCTATAATGGCTATGATGAATAAATAATAATAAGGCAGTCTGACCGAATCAAGTTTTAGCTACTTATTTGAAAAGAGAGAGATTAATTTCTTAAATTTAAAAGAAAAGAATCCTTTTAACATAAATAATATTAACAATTCAATAAAGTACTGACAGTTGGTATAAAAAGCTTTGCTGCTAAGTTATTGAATCAGTAGAATAACCTCGCAAATAGTCAGACACAATACAAAAATTGTTTGTGTAAGAGTTCATGTAAACGGAGACGAGTGTAGTATTTTTTTTAACTAAATTAGTTATAACTATATAATTCTTTAACTATATTATTATTTTTTAACTAATATTTCTTTAACATTTGAAAGATTACCCTTTATAATAAGTTTAGATGAATTTGAACTGAACGTATTACGGAAGTAATAAATGTTAATAAATTTATTCTTTTCTGTTTTAAAATTATACAAGTCAAATCACAATAATTGTTAATATTAGCGAAAAGAGACAATTATTAAAAATACTGTAAAAATAAAATAATAATTCTTGGAGCTTTCTGTTGTTTGTTTATTATAAAACGGTTTAGTAAACGGTGTAATCTAATATTACTAAATAAATAGTAACGTGTGTAAAAGAATTATCAACTGCCGATTAAACAATAAACAAATAAATTTGCCAAAGTAACAACAATAACTAACAATAATCCACACGAAAGCAATTAAATTTTATTGCTCAAGAGCTTCACTCACGCTGGTCGCATGCAGCAACTAAATCTCGAAACGGTTAGCTAGCCGGGGTAATCGAGGGCCGCGCCGCGTCCGTCGACGCGCACCTCCCGGTACCCACTCTCGGCACAGCCCGCGCAACTGGCGAAGGAAGCGAGCGGGGAAAAGCCGGTCGTTATAAACGCGGCGTCGGGAATATCGGCGTCGCCCAGCAGAGACGGCTTTATCTGCCTTGCGGGATAGCGAAGGTCGCCGCGCGTATCCGGTATCAGTTGTACACACACGTACGAGGAAATTTCACGTTTACCGGAGGACGGGCGGGTGGTCGTTTCGTAGGTGGAGAGCTCGAGAGAAAGGCGAGATCGAGACGCACACATTGGCTTCCTTGGGCGCGCGCGCCGCCGCTACAAATCACTGGCAATCTTGATTTACTTCTGTTTGCCCATTGGCTTAGTATCACTTCCCACAGTAGTAAGTGTAATATAGCCGGGCGCGCGCGCGATTTCCCGGCGGCCGCAGCCTAAGCAACTGCCGGGGCCAGATTTACCATTAGGAAGCGCCAGATTAGCTGGCGCCCGCGCGCCGCCGTTATAGATCGTATCTGTCGACGACGCGAGCTGCCCCGAGGAGCGAAGCCGCCCCTCCGCCAGCGGGTTAAGGAAATCCCGATTAAAGCTCTCCACCTCGGACCGACACCTATGCCGTGCTCACCTCGAGGGCCGACTTCACTTTCTTCGCTTTTAGGCTTTTCCTTCTCAATTCGTGGTCTTTTGCCCTTTTCTCGAAGACTCTCGTGATTTTATTGGAGACGAGTAGAATAGTCGATTGCAGTTTATTGTAAGTAACAGCATACGAAAGTTAAATACGTTATAAAATCGCTAAGGACATGTATATAATTATCAAACTTGATTGTATAATTAATTTAAGCGAATTTTATATTCGCTTTTATATTCAGCATTTTCTCATAGCACGTGTAGTAACTTAAAAAAAACATGAGCCATTTTAACAACAGAGAAATTTGGTGGTAATTGTAAGTCAAGATTTATACTTTACATAAAACTTCTCCGACATAATTATCCAGCGTCAAGAATGTACAATACATTTTTAATTTTTCTTGCGCAAACGTCAAAATTTATTTGCACTTCTTCAAAAAAGTGGAACTAAAAGAAACCTTACATAAAAACTAAAATAAGCTATCGTCAAAAATCTACATCAAACCATCCCCAATCAAATAGCCACTCGGGAAAACGAAAGCACCAAATCGCTCATCGAGGTTGAAGCCGCGCGTAAAGATGAAAAGCGGGCCAGCAGTCAATCGGCATTGACCGGCGAAATTTTTATCCGCGCGCACCGCAGCCGGGGATTCTCGGGGCTATGTTTTATCGGGAGATACGACCGCGGGATCTTTGCACACACTTTGCAGATTTGCGAGGGCTCGCGGAGGAGCTCGGGAGGGCCGAATTTATTTTATCGCCCACGGCCCCGGCGAATGACAACCCCCGTAACGAGACGTACACTCCCCGCCGGCCGACGGAAGTAAACAGAGCCATAAGTAATGCGAGCCTCTCTCCGCTACTCCGGACCGGGATTTACGCGCGCACCGCAATCGACGGGGAATCGAAGTAACACGCCTTATCGCGCTGGCCTCGGTAAGGAGATGCTCGCGCGTCGTCGGGTATATCGATTGAATGTGCCGAGGTCTCTTTTGTAGCGAGGAGGATACGCTTCGTTACATGCTCAATATCTTATTTCTTGCTCAATTTCATC
>JAXIUT010000024.1:2299842-2312114 GCA_035586675.1 Eurytoma californica
AGATAGATATAGAGAGAGAGAGAGAGAGAGAGAGAGAGAGAGAGAGAGAGAGAGAGAGAGAGAGAGAGAGAGAGAGAAGGCGAGAAGGAGACCTCTTAATGCCGGCTGCTTCGCGGAGCGTCCTTACGCACAGCCAATGAGCCCGGCCGGCTTCTTGTCGCGAGCTTGCGGCCACTAAGTCCTCGTTATGATTCAACGCCTTAAGCCGGCCTCTCGCGCGGCGGGCGCCCGACTCTCCTCGTCTATTTCCTAAGCACGATCTCCTCGCCTCGGTACCTCTCCCGGTGCATGTTATAAGCTCGCATACTCATTGCCGTCAAAATCCTCGTCGCGACCCGCTTCACGCAGATCACTATCGCAGGTAGTTTTGTCATACTTTCCAGAGCCTTTCTTGGATGATAAAATTCATTCTACAATGGATCCTTTCGTAAATGCGTAATGTATATTTCGACAGTAACAGTAAAATTTGCAAAAAATGTATAGAAGTAGTTACAGAATAATAAGACTAACTACTAGGAAAATACGTGATGAAAAAAAATAAGAACAATAATTTTTACAACGTATAGTAGCTGGTGCTTCTACCAGGCAGTAAACTACATACACTAATTTTAAGAAAATCTAGGGGAAATATGAATTTACGAAAACTTAATTAGTCGCAAATTAAAATTCGCTCAATAAGTTATAATTAGCTAAATATTCATAAATATGATCCTGTCGATCTTTACTTACTTAAAAGATGCATAACTTTTCAACCGCAGGAGATATTTTTAATTCAATAAGTCTCAAATAATAACTTTTATATTTTATTTAACTTTTATTATGTTCGCGTGTCAAAGTTTTCGTAAACACATATTATTTTCTATAAATTAAAAAAACCTATTTTCATTTCGATAGGCCTTATTGGATAAAATCGTGAAATAGGTGGTAATTATTTTATATCAATGAATTATTCTCCAAAGCTTGAGCGAAATCCAAGGTTCTCAGAATGTGGACTCTCCTTATCTTTGTAATTGCTTGTATTCTCATTTTATCGCAGTAATCTGCAATAACGAAATTCCCTCTCATTGCCATTGAACCGTAACGACGTATCAAGTTCCTGCAAGCGAAAAACTGCTGCATCGTCTGCCCCAGCCACCACTTAACGGCTCCACCTTACGCCCACCTCCGGTGCAAAGCCTCTTTACCGTAAGGCAAACACGCGCAATTGCAGATCCTTCCTAGGATTCGATTGGGAGTCGATTACGCGACTAATGCGACGCGCAAGGAAATTCGCGCGAGATTAGATCGGCCATCGAGATTACCTCGCCGGCTAATGTAAAAAAGAAAAGTCGGATAGCGGCAAAAGGGAGACGAGCGGCGCGACAAGGTGCGAGGGTGGGGTTCTCGAGGTGAGAGTGCCTCGCGCTCTTAGGGGGGACGCGACGGCCCTTTGTTCGGCCTTTCGTTCTCCCCCCCCCCCCCCCCCCCGCGAGAGCGCCACTTACATCCACAAGGCCGAGGGCCCCATATGGATTTTAATATGTCGCACATGCCGGCGACGCCAACGAGATAATTGCCGCGACGCCGTTAGCGTTCCATTAGGTGGCGTCTTATTGGCCTTAAGGCGTTATTGCACGCGCCGCTTTCTAACTGCGCGAATTGCGCTTTCTATATTATTAAACTCTTTATGCAACGATGATCTTGTCTCTACCGGGGGAATCCCCTTTTTCTGGCCTCGCGCTACTTGCTTTAATCGAAATAATAATAGAAATGTTTTGGTACTTAACAAATCAAAATTTTGCAAAAATGTTACGTTATATTTTAATAATTCCATACTACGTTATGTAATAAATATATAAAAATCCATTGTTACGAATCTTAAGAATTTTCGAAGCAAGAAAAGATGAATACGCGAAGAGAAATTAATTTTATTTTTGTATTCGATAAAGCAATTATCAATAAAGATTTATTAGAACATATATTACGCACTTAAATATTAATTTTAACTTCATAAGACAATTATTACCCAAAGAAAGACTGACATTAACATTCATTTAATTAAACGCATTAAACGTACCAATGGACGTCTAAAACAACCTCCTAATTAATCTTTAGACGATTCGCATCGAGTGCAAATTATATTATAATTGCACGCTCACTGTCGATTAAACTTAAATGATGATTCGGCGTGCGCAGTGCGATGCTCAAGCCAAAAGTATAGCGTAAAGTCGCAGCCAGCCGTTCCGCAGCGTCGAATCCGTATTAATATCGAAGCCGCTAATAGAAAGGCCCGCATCATCAAAGCCTCGCCGGGCTCAAATCTATTAACGACTTAACGAGCGGCTCTAAAAATCACTTTGAAGCGCGCTGCTTTGCGCGCCGGGGCTTTTCGGGCGCATCCGCGAGTATATCAGAGCGGCGGGCGCGCAGCAATTATTAGCCCGATTGCGATTGCACCTGATCGCGCAGGCGTTACGGCGCGGGATGGCGCGTTAACGAGGCGAGCGCGGGAAAAGTGAGGGCGAGCGATTTCATCCCGCCTGCGCGCTCTTCCTCCGCCGAGAGCACCGAGTGCGCGCACCATTCGCTGCCTGCCTTGGGATTTGCGAATCGGACCAGCTGCCGGCGCGCGCGTAACGCCGATCCAACGACATTCGTATTTCGAATTTTTATTTCCATTGGAAAATGTAAAATTTTTCAATTGATTGTTCTTCGATGTTTCAAATTTGGAGACGAGTTCTCTAGCAATTCTAGGTAACTAGAAATTTATGTAAAATTATGAATCAATTATTTTAGAAAGTAGATTTAAGTTGAAGCTGTTAAATTGGTAAAAAAGAATCATTGCACTAATTGTGTATATTTCAAAAAGTTCAAGAAGTTCAAGAAGTTCAAGAAAAATAATTAAGAACAATTCATGTGAAACTTATCAACGTATATTAAAATTTTTATACGATGTAGTCTGTGTAATAAAAAGGATTTTGTTGAAATTTTTAAGAAGTTACATAAATTTTGTAACATTTTTCTATAAAAAACTTCAAGTCAAAACACTTTTTCATAAGCGAGAAGAAAAGTTTTGCTTTTTATCAAACGTATATATAAAGCTCTATTTAGATAAAACCGTGATCTACGAAATTTAAATAACAAAAACGAAATATCCCCCAAAAAAATGATATACCAAAAGTAATAGAAACACAATCCTCCGCACTGAAACATCTTTACCATCTAATTTCTATTCCCATCTCTGAACGAACATCTAGTCGACTCCGCGAAATCGCGCGTTCGTTTCGTACTTACAAGTCGTCAAAGGCAATCGGCGGGGGCGCAGGCGCGCCGCGGTAATCTGGCCGGCGCACGCACTTGCCGCGCCGACCGATATTTAGGACGGGCCAAAGGGGTGCAATAGATACTCGGCCTCTTTATATTAAACGCGCAGCCGCGCCCGGCCACCTCCTATCCGGCTGCGCCGCGTTTTAAGCGCGCGCATAAACGGCTAATTGCATTGCCAATAACAGATAATGCAACAATCGATGATTTAGTGGCGGGGGGGGGAGGGGGTGGCGCAGGATTCCCGCTTCCGCAGCTCTGGCTACAGCGCGCAAAGCCACGAGGGGGGAGGGGGGGGGGGGAGTGGGGGAGCGTTAGAGTGTCGGAAATGATTTTCACGGGAGGAGCCGGGCAACGACTAGCAGTGGATGCGGTCAGGATTTGGTCTGCCGAGACGATGAGCCCAAAGCTGCCGGAGATTTGTGATCATGCTGAAACACTGTCCCCGCACCCTACGCCGCTTACCCAACTTTTCTCGTTAGGGAGATTCAATTGCCGCTGTTGTTGGGGATAAATTTACTTTTTTTTTTATGATTTTCACTCTGATTTATTGCACGTCAATTTATTAAAACGTGTCGAGTGGGGTGTGCTTTGAGTAAACAAAGAAGAATAAAATAATTTAACGTTATATTTATGAATTGGTCGATTCTTTAATTTAATCAGACCTAGCAGACTAGCAGCAGATTATCCTATGCAATCATTAACACCTTCTGCTTTCAGCTGCGCCGATACATTCGATAGTTATAATGTGCACTCGGTTATCTTTTATACCTACTACTTATGACACTTAAAATAGTTTTTCTTGAAAATGAAGTAAACCTTAAGGAAGAGAGATATATAAATGACAAAAAAAGTAAATTCTTCACAATTTGTTTTCATCTCATCAATAAAGCATCGCTACAACAGCTAAGCTATCAAACAAATCGCTTGCCATCAACAAACATGAAAAACAAAACAAAAAACGGACAAAAGCATCTTTTTCCTTATCGTGACGAGCGAATGAAAAAGGGTCGTGGGAGCGATTTTATTTTTCGCGTATTTCGTGCCAGCCTTTTTGATCGGGCAATTTTTCTCGCCGGTTAGGCGAAGATCGGCCGTCGCCACTTCGGTCGTGCGTCTCCGCGAGCACCCACGGAAAAAGGGGAAAGTGCGCGCGGGGGCGGGGGTGGAGGAAGAGAGAGAGAGAGAGAGGGGTCGAGAGTTATGTCCGTCAGGGAATTAATATAGGCAAGATTTGTTGTTATTACGGCTCGGGAGCGAGACGAGAGGCGACGGACGGCGCGGAGGAGGCTTTCTCAGGGCGCCATTACTTACGATAACTGCCGGGACGGCTCAGGCGAGGAGGAGGACGAGAGAGACGCGACCGCCGCTACGCCTGTCAGGCATCCATCATGTCGACTAATGGCCTCCACTCGCCTGCCAATAACATCCGCCCCCCTCCGTCCGTATATACGTGCGTGCGTTCGGACGGGGACGGCTGTACACAGAGCCTAGTTCGAGGCGAAGCTACCCAAGCGAGAGTATACGTAAACGAATTCGCCCTGCTACTGTCCGTTCCTTTTTAGCGTACTTAGTTTTTCGAAAAGCAACGCTAATGCGAGGAAATAAATTTTTTTTACTTTAGTTCAAGGGCTTTTACTATTTTGAAGGATCAAAAGTTTTAGTGGTCGTATTTTTTTTTCTTTTGGACGTATTTGCTGGTACTTCTTTGAGGTGATTTTAGGTATTATCTTTTTTATATGTAAATAAGTAGAGAATTAAAAAAGAAGAGAACTAAAATATGTCACCTGCAAAATTAAAATCAGTATAACTGCTGTTTAGTTTATATCTTGTAATTGACGTGTGTTAGTAGAAACAGACGAAACCGGTAAGACACTAATTAATGAGCTTTTCAGTTTTTCAAATTAGCTCGTCCAGCAGCATAACATTTATTTAAATTAATAAATTGTTTTTACTTTGAATATTGTGCTTATCTGAAACATGCGATGTTGTGTTTATCTGTGCAATGTTAGAAAGAAATATAACGTACTTTTACAGTTTACAGTAAAATTTCCTATATTTACTGTATAAACTAAATTATTATTAATTACAACAATAAAATCAAATAATAATATGCTAGTCACCCATAGGGAGAGGTAGAAAACAAGTATGTCTCCGATCGCATTTAATTTGTCACCCGAGTAATCGGATATCGACTCGGGTAATAAACTTACGGCTTTAGGTATTTTTTATTTTCTTTAGTGATGCGTCGACTATTTGTCTCCACTATCGAGCCCAAATTATCAGAATTTCATTCCCGCTCTAGGAAAGAATATGGTACTTTAAGCCCAGGGCGGAGAAAGTTTAATTTGATAAAATAAGTAATAAAGACCAATATTTCGTCATACACAACTCATTTTTGCAATTAATTATTTGAAATTTTAACTAATCCCTATTGAAATAAATCAAAATATTCATAACGGTAATCTAAATTTTACTGCATTGTATTGCAGAAAAATAAAATCATCACGAAAAATTATAATCATTTATAAAGCCAAAAAAATATAACTTAAAAGATTTTGCCATTAACTAACCACGCAAAAACGAATCTAATCATAAAATAGATAAAAAAAAACTAAAAAAAGGTAAAATGTAGAAACAAATGCATCGATGCTTATCTAATCGCTCGATCAGGCCTATATAAGAGCGAGAATTATGAAAGGCCGTGGTAGCGCCGCACTAGCGATATCAGCGCGAACAAGCTAACACCAACGATAGATAGAGAGGAGAGAGAGAGAGGAAGAGTCGGTGTCGGTGTCGGAAGGGCTGATTGGTGTAAAGCCGGCCGCCGCGGGCCCGCGCTAACGGTCAGATAGTTATTGCTGAGCGATTTGATAGGTGGATAATGACGAGTAATGACACACAACGCGCCTGCGAAATCGAAGCCTCGCTCTTCGCGGATATGAGATTGCGTCATGCATATGCAGGTGCATCTGGCGCGGGGAGGGAGAGAGAGAGAGAGAGAGAGAGAGCGCGGGCTCGCACGAGGCCGAGCCAATCGGCGCGGCGCCGTCGTGAAACTTGATTGTCGTCGATTAGCCCCGACCGCGGACCGTTCGACCTAATAAAACGTGAATGTTTCGCCGAGGATCGATTGCCGCGGGGGTGGAGAGATCGCCGGTATAGCCCCCCGTCCGCCCCGCGATAAGCGCCTCGTTGGGTCCCGGCTTCATTGCCTTTTTTTCCGCCTTCGACTGACTTTTCACGGCGATCCCGCTTTATTGTGATTTTTTAAGTCGAGATTTATGGCCAGGGTCGATTGGATTTTTCTTTCGGCGATGATTCGATCTCACTTTTCTTGGTTCATCAAATTCACTTTACAAGTTCACTCCGTAAGATTAATGTTTAATTTAATTTACTATTCTTTTATTCTCAATACTACCTAAACTATGACTAAGTTGATTGAAAAAATGTAAAGAATTAATACAAACAATTTATTGAATAAAAACACAAAACTTTTTTTATATTAGCAGAGATTTCTACATAAATTTACTGTAAAAAAATAAATTTCTAATGAAACAAGTAACGTTAAAGCTGCAATTATAAAAAAATGTATCACAGATAAAAATAAGTAAGCTAATAGGTTGACGTATGCATAGCATAAAAAAAAAGGAATTGCAAGCGGGCGCGTGACAAATAACGTTTTCACGCCATAATCCTAAATTATGTTAGTAAGGCAAAGCGGCGTCGTAAAAGAAAATTAAAACGAAGCCTTTGCGCGGGCAATAATTAGCATTCTTCCGGCGTCCTCCGCTATTTTTTCCCCTCCTCCCGCCCTCCCGCCGCCCCCAAACAACTCGCGTTATCTCGAGTAACACACATAGCGCGCATTACCGTAAAATCTGATCACGAGTTTCCTGGCGCGCGCTTTAAAAGCCCCGCACCGAGCGCCCCTGCCCCTTCGCCGGCCGCGCATTTTCCTTGGAGACACAGGCGGCGGCGGATGATTAACGAAAGCGTGTATGTCTTCTGTTGACATAAGATTACACGTAGCGGCTGATTCTGCAGCTCCCCGAGGCAAACTCGCCGTCCGTCGCTGGTCAGCACGTTGCTTTATATACGCTGAGTCGCTCGCCGGCCGGGCACGTAGCGACATTTACACGGCGCGCGCCGAGGGGGGGCGGGGGGGGGAGGAGGTGGAGAGGCCGACGAGACTTGGCCGCCTCCGCGGCGGGTGCGAGCGAGCGAGGGCGCCGGGAGAGAGACCCTCGGACGGAGGCCCCCGCGCGAGCTGAATTCGACGCACTTTTCACTTTGCCCCCGCGAAGCGCGCCCTCGAAAGTTTGCTTGATAATGGGAGCGCCATGCAAACTGGCCCCGTTTATTTTTATTGCCCCGCCGTCGCGTTGCTTCTTCCTCTCTCCCGCTTGCTTCGGCTACCCTTCCCTTCTCTTTTTTACGGAGCGACGCGGGAGGAGCAGCCAAACTTTTTCTTTACGACGCTGCATTACGCGCACGACTTTCTTTGCGTGTGCGATCACTCTCTCTCTCTCTCTCTCTTTTAACTTAATTTAACGAAAAAAGTGTACTGATATTGTCAAGAGGTTTATGTTAAAACTACATGATGAGGTAAGTAGTACTGACCAATATTTCGTCAGACATGGCTGTTCGTGTGTGAAAATATTGTTTTTTAAAACGCAGATCATTCTTACAATTAATTATTCATCGAAAAAGATGTGTCGATAATGTCGAGATTGTTGAGAGGTTTGCGATAAAACTATGTGATGAAATAAGTAGTAATAACATGTGACACAACTGTTCATATACGAACATGTTGTTTTTTAAAACGCTGATCATTCTTGAAATTAATTATTCATCGAAAAAAGTGTACTGTTATTGTCGAGAGGTTTGCGATAAAACTATATAATGAAGTAAGTAGTAATGAACAATATTTCGTCGGACATAACTATTCATATATGAACATATTGATTTTTAAAACGCAGATCATTCATGCACTTAATTATTCAACGAAAAAACTGTATTGTAAATTTTTAAATTCGTTTATTTATTTTTGCTTCGACGTAACTAATTAACTGGTTGAAGTTATTAAAAATGATCCAGCTTTGAAAGTACGAGCATCAGCTAAATATCACAATATTCAAATACCATCGTCGAACGTTTGAAAATACCACGCCTCGCCTCATGTAAGGCACCGGGAAGGATCAACGTATTTTCCCCGTACTCTGCGAAAAGCGCATCATCGCCGTCCCCCGTTTGACAAAAGAACGCCATGGGAAACGAGAGAAGCGGTAAGGAGAAACACGCGTGGCAGGAAGAGGGTGGGGAGTTTGCACGTCGCTGCGAGGAGATGAGGGCACTCAGCCAAGGTTTGGCGCGCGTCAGCAGGAAGGACTCGTTATTGTCGTATCATCGAAGGGAAACGATATCTCGCTGCATAACTTCGCGTGTTATTCGATCCTCCGCTTTTCCGGCGCGCGCAGGAGAGACTGCTGCGCTGTTGCGTTTCGCCCGCCGCGGAAGTCGCTTTTTCGGGATAAATCGACAGGGCGCGTGTGCGAGGCGAGGCAGCGCCTGATCCTTTTCCTCGAAGTTGGACTAATTTAATACGGTCGAGGATGGGGAAGCCCGAGCGCTAGTCGTTTGCGATGAGCTTTCAATCGTAACACTTCAGTTGGATCGCGATTCTCTCTGCGCAATCGTTTTTTGCAGATTTAAAAGCAGTGTATTCTTAAATGATTTTTTTCTTGACATTTTGTTATTTCGTAAACAATAGTATTTTGCAAACCTCAGTGAAAACTTCGAATTGCATTATTAAATATTTACTTAAAAATTCAATAATTAATTTAACTTTAAAATACCGTAAAAATAAAAGAAATCAGCAACAAATTCTGAATCGAGTAAATTAATTACAGATTTATACTGTCCGCATGAAGTTGTTAGATACAAAAAAATTATATGAATACAAAAATTAGAAATTTTCTAGTCTTAAGCAGTATATTTATTTTTCATAATGAATAATGCTGCTTTTGTTTTTTATTCATACTCACCAATCGTCACGTACATTCTGATCTTTTTGTAAATCTGCTTATTAATTTACAATAAATAGCAAATCCATTCACTTCTATTTATGCTACAAATTTAATTAATCTTATTTTCATAGCTAAATATGTTAACTTGCATCTCACTTAAATTAAACATTAATTTTCACAAAAGTAAACGAGGATTCCCCGGACAAAGACTCGTCAGCGAAGAATTTCCTCGTCCAACTAAACAATTGCGTCCGAAAAAAAAGAAGCGAGATAACTCGCGGCGTTACGGGCCGTTAGTGCGGGCGTCATTAGAGGAAAGAGGGGGCGGGTCAATCCCTCGCCGTCACCTCGCGGACTATATCAGTTTCGTTAACTCGCGCGAGGGGCGAGGGGACGCGCCGGCGAGAGGGAAGCGGCGACGAAGGAAGAAGAAGTGGATGGAGGGGCCGGAGGAGGTCGCCGGTTTGCGAAGGAAGCACGCAAGGGTTATGGCGAGCGGGAGATAGGGAGCAGCGCGCGACGCTCTCGCGCGCGCCCTGGGAAAGCAATCAGAACTTGGGCCATTGCTGGATATTACGGAGACGTGAGAGATGTCTCCTCAATCATATTAATTGCCGAGATAACCGTTGCTTCGACTCCGCGCCCGGCCCCGGCCGCGACGAGATCTCACCCCCTCCTGGCCTCCCCCCGCGAGCTGACGAGCGCACGCCCACACCGAGCCGCGGCCCTGATGACTTTTCGGCCCTTATTTCGTCTCGCTCTATCTCGGATCTCAGCCGGCGAGCGGGGAGAGAGCGAGCGTTCTTTCGCGTGGGGCGGCAGGTCGGGCGGCTGACCTCGCGCTTACCGCTACTACTTGTTTGCGCTTAATTAGTCTATTCCTTGGCTAACGTCGCCGCCGACGCCCTTCTTTATGGGCCGCGCTTTTTAATTATCCCGAGTTGATTTAATTAATTTCTAATGGAGTTTGAGCCGCGGTTGCTGCTGATGAACGGAATGAGTTTACAAAAGAGGAGAGCGTTGAGGTTTACGACTGTGCCTGAAGAAAATAGTGTTTCAGAATATTTACATTGGGCGACTTAAACTGTACTTGGTCGAAAAAGATGTAATCTCTTATTTTAAAAATTTAAATGATTTAAGTTTTACCAAAGAAGTGGTCAACATTTTTTAATTAATAAACAAAAGAAAAAAATAATTAAATAAAAATGTAAGGAGAAAATTGAATTTTTTAATTAAATATTTACAATTTTTATTAATTTTATTTTATTTTGTAAATTTAATGAGTAAACCCCTTTACAAAGGAAACTAATTATGTAGTGCATAATATCTTCACTTTGAAACATGCTTCTTACATAAAAACAATATTTATTTAAATCATACCATAGTTTCTTAAATCTAAATAATGACGAATAGCAAGTAGTAATTTCTAATTTTAATAATCAAATAATTGTTAAAGAGTAGTTATCAAATTGAAAATAGAATACAAGTGCTGTTGATGAACATCATCACATTTAATAAAATAATAGAAACAATAATAACAATATTGATAACAGTATGATAAAAAATATACATCCTGTAGCTAAACCCAACCACCACCGAATTAATGCAGTCTAAATTCTCTCAATTGCATTTGACATATCTGGCAAGAGACAGAAAAGCAACTAAGACTTAGTTTAATACGATGCACGTGAAAAGTGACGAAAAGAAAAATCACACTGAAGGCGAAACGTGACACGAGCTGGCGTTTCTTATCAGCCGTTGCGCCTTCCCTCGCCTTCGGCTGATAATCCGAACATTCATGCCTCCTTCCACGTTTGCGTCCTCTCGAACTCGCCCTCGGGTCGCCGCGCTATTGTCTCCCCTGCCCTGTCCTCGAGGAGAAAGCGTCTCCTCCGCTCTACCCCCACTGTCAGGAACTACCAGAGGTACTTTGTGGCTGTGTCGTAAATTTTCTTTGATACTACGGCATTGCATAACTAAGATCCGATATAAACGCAGAGAAATTCGTTATATATCTGTTCATTAAAATAGAGTAACAATCAATCGCGAAAAACAGCAAATGACAGGTCAAAGAAGATTTTTGTATCTCCTGTACATACCTAATGATAAAAAAATTAATAGAGGGGCTAGAAACGAAAAAGGACACACTCTTTTAAAGATACAGAAATCATGGATTTTTTTTAAATTAAAAATTGTATTCTGTAAGTAGGGAAACCTCAGATATATATTAGCCGTAAAAAAATCCGTTTCTGCTTTCTTATCTATTATTCAAGTTTTTCACTTTTGAAAGCGAAAATTTTTATATCGTTCAATTCTTAGATTTGAAATTTTAATTATTTTTAATAGTTAAGTAATTGAACTTACAGGGACAATAATTATCCGCTCATTTCGCAACCCTTTATGTTTGCAGTTTCTGAATTTAGTTTAAAGCTTTATATCTGACAAAATACGCATTGTACTACTTACTATTATTAAACTTGAACCATTTATTCAGATTCGAACCTATTTTAATAAGTGTTTAATAACAAGATTAGTTTATTTTGAATATAATTTAAAATTAAACATACTAAATTTATCTAAAGAAGTACATGAGTCAAATAAAGTATTGGATTTAAAACAAACAGAAAAAACTTGAAAGTATATTTACTCAAAGAAAATATTCATTGAAAAAAATGGTTCGTCTTACTTTATAATTAATTAATGATATTAATCATTAATCTTTTAATATAATTTAAAATAAAAATGAAATATAATAAATGTAGCCCTTTTGAAAATCACCTTGAAAGACGCGTCTGACTATACTCGCTGGTTTCTACTTATACATACTAATTATAAATGTGTACTTTTACAATCAGTTTCAATAATATTAACCTTTGAATATGATTTAAAATTAAACATACTAAATGTAGCACTTTTGAAAATCACCTTGAAAGACGCGTC
>JAXIUT010000024.1:2312214-2322781 GCA_035586675.1 Eurytoma californica
CTAATTATAAATGTGTACTTTTACAATCAGTTTCAATAATGATATTAACCTTTGAATATGATTTAAAATTAAACATACTAAATGTAGCACTTTTGAAAATCACCTTGAAAGACGCGTCTGACTATACTCGCGGCTTTCTACTTATACATACTAATTATAAATGTGTACTTTTACAATCAGTTTCAATAATGATATTAACCTTTGAATATGATTTAAAATTAAACATACTAAATGTAGCACTTTTGAAAATCACATTGAAAAACGCGTCTGACTATACTCGCCGGTTTTTACTTATACATACTAATTATAAATGTGTACTTTTACAATCAGTTTCAATAATGTTATTGACCTTTGAATATGATTTAAAATTAAACATACTAAATGTAACCCTTTTGAAAATCACTTTGAAAGGCGTGTCTGGCTATACACTAATGGTTCTACTTAATTATGCTAATTATAAAAGTGTACTTCTATAATCAGTTTGATGAATGCTACGTCTCTCCATACTCTTCTGTATCTACGTCTAGATAATTATAACTATGCACAATTAAACTCGATCAGTGCGTCAGCCCATCTACCTTTTCAATACCCCTGCCCTCCATTTCCTTAAATCGTATAATTACAACGGTATGATTTTAAAAACAACGGGGACGGAAACAACCTATACAAAAGGAGGATCGCCCGGCTTCGGCATCTCAGCCGAGCACCTACGTCAAGGCTCGAGCGTTACGCCCGCGGGAGGGTATCGCTATCGCTCGCGCCGTTCGCCGGTGGGTACTGCACACGTGCCCAGCGCCCCGAGCACCGACGCGGCACACGTGCGGATTACCCACGGCTCCTCCATACATTCTCGATATACTCGCATGTGCGTACGCGTCTACGTCACGGCTCGCCCGTAAACTCGCGCAGCCGCGAGGGCTTATTGCCCCCCACCCCCACCCCCCTTCTCTCGGAACTCGCCTTTGTCGCTCGGAAGTCGCCGAAAATCCTTTGAGCGAGCGCGGAAATCCCGACCTCGACAAATCCAGCCTCGTGTTACTTTTTTCGTTTATTTTTGAACATTTATATCGCGTCGATTTTCGCGCTTCGTGTCACTTTTTTCTGGGTTTGGTAGGTTGCTCGAGTGGTTTTTCCCAGTTAGGGTAAAAAACATTTGTTGGATTGATACGTTGTGGAACCTTCAAAGTATTTAGGTGTTGAAAAAATAATAATCAAAAAAAGGGAGAAGATAAATAGGATAGTTTGAAGGTAAAGGTATTTGTCGGTAAACGCATTACAAATCGTGGCCTTAACTTAAATAATATTTAAAAAAAAGATCAATCTCAAAATGAATAACATCTATCTGAAAGATTCAAAAAACATACTTTTCTTGTAAGTGTAATCTTTCGATTCAATCAGATGGACGTTACTTGAATTCATACCTACAGTATTCATTAAAGATAAAGTATAAAATGGCATTTATACTTTTTGATATTAAACGAAGCATAGTTTCAATGAAATTTATTTGAAAAATAAAACCGCTGTTTGATTTATCTTCGCGCTAAAATTCAAGGGATCGTACACTGTGTACAGTACCGATACCGCCATCTAACGCAGGGTCCTCGAACTTGTATAATTTTGGAGTCGATATACAAACAATGTAAACATTTTTATTTCAAATATGTACTTCAAAGCTATAAAAAAACAATTCTAATTGTTATCTTTAGTTAAAACGAAAAAGAAATAACAAATTTTCTATTTAAATTAAAAAAATATCCTTTCTTTTCGAAAAACATTGCCAAAATTTTTATTTCAATTGAACTATTAAAATGTGAATGTTTGATATTGAATAACATTTCTATTAAATAATCATAAAATAATAACTTACATTAACATTTGTTATGCATTTAATAAATTTACTCTCCTAACAAAATACTTACAGAAAGAAAAGATTTTATCGTATCAGTATAAAAAAAGGTAAAGGAGAAGCTTCGCTGTACAAATCGACTTTCCAAATCAGCATACAGAAACAAGTAACCGCAGGGAAAATGCATTCGATTGTGAAGAGTCGAAAAGTTCCAGCGAATAAAATATTCAAGAGACTACAAATGAGTCTAATTTTCCCTCGTTCACAAACACGAGCGATCGTCTCAATTCAACTATTTCCGAGATCAATAACAATGCAAGTGAACTTCGTTCAGCAGACTAATTAATCGTTGAAGAAATCAAACCTGTTTCCCCATCAATCAATTTCTCCGGGGGTCGTCCCGGACTGTTTGGCTGTCCGTTACTTCTTTCATTCTCCGTCTCTCAACCGACTCTCCTTCATTTCGTCCTATCTCGGGTCGATCTACGTGCCCTCCCTGCCGGCGCGCCGCTCCGAAGCCTCGGCAGCTTCTTCAATTGCCATCAAGGGTCCATTGTTACTGCGGCAGTCTTTAACGACGATCCAAAGCCCGAGCTTTATTCGTTCTATCTCGCTCGGTTGGGCCAATCGATTTCCTTATACTGCAGTTCCCCGGACTCCTTTGCGCCCCCCTCCCTCGCCCACTTCCACCCTTCCGCTCAGACACTTGCGCGCAAATTTTACGCACGTAGTCGCCGCGCCGAGTTCGGAAACTTGGCGTATAACTCTCGGAAACGTTTGAATATGATTACGATTAATGTACCTGTAGTTAACTTATGAGCCAAACTTGCGAGCATTTCTGAAAACACAGTCAGGTTAATCCATTGAAAACTTAATTAATAAACGAAGACGTATTTTTTCCGATAAATTGTCGCGTCTTTTTTTATAGCCAGCCGACAATGCAAAAGTTGATTCCTTGCAAAATGCGAGCTTATCGAGGTACTTGAAAATCTTGAATAACGCCAACCGCTTTCAAAATTCAATCTGCACGTTGTACGCGAAATGTTTTTTAATCGTTATATTAATAATAGGCCAACAAAAGATTTGTGACGGCGTTTTTTATAATGAACACAATGCACAATGCACTTTAAATAAAAATCAATTCAAAGCCACAAATTATAAAAAATTCTAAATATTCATAAATAACTAAATTATAAGTTTATCCCAATTGCTCTCTTACGTTCGCGTATTTTTAACACTATCTTAATTCATCAGAAACTAATCAATAAATTGGACAAGCAACTCGAAGATAATTTCGATTGTATTCAGAATAGCCACACCGTGGAAATAAAAGCCGCCGCGAATGCAGATAATTCCGCGGCGAAAAAGGTAAAGCTCACAAAGACGCGGCGGGCGGGATCTTTTGTGGGGCTCCCGGAATCTTTATTCTCAATCAACGGAGCGGGGAATAAACAGAGAGAAAGATAAGACGCAAGCGAAGACGGCCTCCTTTCTTCGAAGGAGCAGAAAAGAATCTTAGTTACTCCTTGTCGCGGTTTTCATTACTCAGAGAGGCGGAGAGAGGAGTAGTAGCCGCGCGACCGGCCGACCGCCGGGCCCTGCCTTGGAGGACTACCCCTTTCTTCGCGCGCGCGCTCAAATTGAAAATTTCGCCGGCGGTACTTGCGACCTTATTTTTATTCATCGTGCCAAGCGCGAACGAGCCCGACCCCTCCGCCCTCGCGCCTTATTAGACGCTGCCCAGTTCCTTTGAAGTTTCCGACGACAGGCCACTCTTCTTCTTTCTTTTTACTCGCTACGAGGTTTCATACTGGTCGATGGCTCGTCGAAACCCTGTTGTTACTTAGCCGTGAACATTCACGTGAGATTTTTCAGAATAATTGTGGACTTAAAATTAACGATTTAATACTTTTTCGATAAGAAAAAAGATTTTTATATAACTATGTACAATTTGCATTTATTTACGTTATAGTACGATCATACATTATGAAATATACATTTAAAAAGATGATAAAATATCTACTACTGCCAGTCTCGCATTTCGCACAAGAACAATCAAATCAAAGAATATTACGACTCTTAACTAAATTCTGAATAATCATATTTTATTTCAAAGAATTTAAGAGGGGTGTCAATTTATTAAATAGTAAGGCTTAAAACAGTAATAAAAACGAAGCTTCAGAAAAATAAATAATTCTACGTAATTATTACTGAATAACATCACATTTCGCGCAAGCAAAAAACAGAAATCCATAAAAGCGATCGCTACATTTTCCGCGTCGCGGCAAACGCGTGGACAGCGGCTAACGCGAGAAAACCGCAGATAGCGCGCGTCGTTCGTGTATCATCTTCGGTCCCGGTCCGAAGATGAACTGCAGCGTCCATCTCGGCCGTAATAAAAAAGTGCATCCGGCGAGAGGTACATAGATCGTCGGTACAGCACTTGTCACGGGGTAGCCATCGAAAGATCGATTCTCGCTCTTTTTTTTTTTCGTCCTTTTGTGCGTCCTCGCTGCGGGGAGGGGTGCTCGAGTTGCCGCCGCATTGTCCATTTCGGCGGGGCGCGGTTTTGATGCGCGATGTTCTTGCACCCGCAAAAGCGATAAATATTCGTCGACGAGCCACTACTCGGAGTGGAGGAAAGCGGGATTAATCTGCTTCGCGCACGACTTGTCCGACCGACGAAACTTTTTTTTATTTTTTAGATGAAACATTATTTCGCAGGTGATCTATGCCTGCGATTGCAATAGCTATAAGTAAACTGAATAATAGGAATCGACGAACAAATATTTACAATAAATACTAAAAAGTTGTTGATTCTATTATCAATTGTTATTTAATTTAATTAGAAAAGTAACTTTGCACCCACGACTTCTCGGATACTCTTTTCTTTTTATAATAATTGATTTTCCAAAAATATTATGGAAGAAAAATCATAAAAATTTTTAGGATTATAAATTAACATTCAGATTTTATCAACACTTCAGTTTATCTTAAGTACTCCTCCGACGTAGCTTATCTTATAATCTGTAAGTTAATTTCCAATTTCACAAAATCTAATACATTATTTATTAATTTAATACAATATTGAAGTTCAAAAAAACGTTTTATCTACGATTAATTATTACACTATTTTTATAGGATCAAATATTTAATTAAGTTAATTATTTAGTACTGATTGCAGTAGATTTTATTAATTTTTGTTTATTTTAATAAAAGTTAAAAAAATAACAATAGAAATAAATTTGAAAAGAAAAAAAAACAGGCAACTGAAAGAGTTGCCAGATAATAAGAGAGAAAGGGGAGGAAGTTGGCGAGGACGTTATACGCGCGAGGAGGGGGAGGGTAGGGGGAGGGGAACACATGTCCACGTCACCGCCATCTCTCCGGTAGCCCGGATCCCGAAATTTATGTCGGCCAGTGAATCACGTCAAAATTTGATTTGTCGATGGCTTTTATGGCGGCAAGTTATTGCGGACGTTATGTACAAATTCGCGTGATGGCGCCGCGACGCGAGGAACACAGTAAAAAACAACGGGACAAGTGGGGTGCGAGCGAGACGGAGCAGCGGCACGACGACCAGAAAAAAAAAGAGATAGGATGGATCATGGATTTGCAAATGAAACAACCGTTCGAGAAATACGAGGCATTTCTGTTTTGGCTTTATACTTTTTTTCGTCAAATACTTATTTGAATTTATTGGTGTCGCCGCGCCGAATTGAATAGTCATCGATTACGGTGTTCGCCCGACGACTAACTGCAAATTATCGGTGTACAAAATGGATCAAATCATTTTTTATTGCAATTGACGGGGACGCTAGTGTACTATCCAACTTGACATTAAAATGATTTGCAAAAATAAAAACCAGTCATTTAATTTAAAAGAAGAAAAAGTGTTTGAATTGCGAGGACGGTCTGTTAGAAAATAAGTAGTAACATCCAATACTAGTTAGACGTATCTGCAGTAATAACAATTTAATTTATTTTCGTTATGCATACAGTTTAATAACGGCATATAATTTCTTTTAAAATTATTAAATATTTATTTTGTACATTGAAAACAGTATTTCAAAGCAATTAGTAGTAACAGCCGATTCCAGTTAGATCTCGATCGAGTAAATTAACAAAACCTTACAGACAATTTTAATTATCCAACTTCAGTTTAACTACAAAATATAAATCTTTTTCCATAATATATTTCTTAATCTTAATTAAATAAAAAAACACTAAAAAATATCATCATACTTCAATTCCTATTATTTTTTATTTATATTTAGAACTGTATTCTGAATTCTTTGATCTACTCATATTGTATTTACTTGCGCAAAATAATTTAAAAAACGTGCCAAGAGATTTGCAAAGTTGCAACCCTCTAAAAAGAACTAAAACGATGTCAAATCGAATCCGTAAAAAATCGCGGCCACCGCAAAAGACACCGTCGAGCGATCCGGATCCGCAGCACTTTAGCCGACTGCACGTAAGGCAGGCCGATCGAGGTCGCGGCTCCCCGTACTGCGGGGGTGCGGCGCGTGCGGCCGCCAGTGCAGAACGAGAGGGTCGCGAGAGCCGCCCCCTCCACCTCGCGACGAACTGCAACTGCGCGAATCGTTTCTCTCTCTTTCGCGCGAGATCCGCGCGCATATATCAAGCGCGCACGACGTATATATCATTCATAATTTGTTCGGAAGAGTTGATTTGTAGCCCAGCGACGTGCGGCGTCGACTCCCCTGCCCGCCCCCGCGCGTCCTCGTTCTCGCTCCCTTTTTTTTTTGGCCGCGGCGACCGTGCTATCTCTCTTTTCCCGCGACGCGCGCGCCCCGCGTCTGTCGGGCGCATCACGCGCTCAACGCAGATTGAAATTAATACCCGATAATGCCTGTAAATCATGGGGCGAGGCGCGCTTATCGGCGACGAGCGCTAAAAGTTCGCGGTGCCGCGTGGTAAGAGCGCGCGGAACGATGCACCCCGGTATCGCTCGCGGAGGCAACGCGCGCACGCTCCGTTTTATCGTGATTGATTGTTCAGCGGAAATCATTTTCGCGGAGTTTCTCGCGCTTGGGAATCGCTTCTTATGACGCTCTTCTCAATTGTGATTTG
Organism: Eurytoma californica; assembly: GCA_035586675.1. Classification (NCBI taxonomy): domain Eukaryota; kingdom Metazoa; phylum Arthropoda; class Insecta; order Hymenoptera; family Eurytomidae; genus Eurytoma; species Eurytoma californica. The sequence goes on from JAXIUT010000024.1 coordinate 2,319,158, forward strand.
CGGACCGTTCTGTTTTATAATAAAAATTTAAAAAAAGGTTCAAATAATTTTCCGGTAATATTTGTCAGTCAAAATGAAAAAAGTATAATAATTTCTAAAAAGGCGTTGTACAATTAGGTTTCAGTGAATTGAGTATAAAAGATTGAAGTCATTTTTTCAGGAAGTCAAGACCGGTTATCACATTTGAGCTATATTATTTGAGATAAAAATTTTCTTTTTATTTATTTTTTTGTTCTTAATAACATGATTTTAGTTTATAAAAACCGTACTGTATATCGCTAGAATTTGACGTATGTATAATTAATCATCCTATTGAAATCTTTCATCTTATAAATATTATAACAAATTTTAATTTCATAAAAAGTATATATTTGAAAAATGAGAAACTCTACATTTAATTAGAAATTTAAACGATTAAAAATTTTTTAATCCCGTTTATTATACATAAACCGTCAAAAATGCAAATGGCAAACTATTTCCTCCTACTCTTTCCATCTCCTCTCCCTCAAAAAAAGCAAACTCTCAAGCAAACCTCGCACTAAAATATTACGAAGAACCTCGTTAAGGAGCGCGCGGTTACGCGAAAAGTTCGTCAACTCGGCCCCTCGCTCCGTCCCCTGCCCCTACGCATCGGGCATCCGCACACTCCGCCGGAAAAAGCGGGCGCGCGCGTCTACTGGCGTCAATTATGAAGGTAGGGCCTTTAATAATGGAGGCGACCGCGGGAGGAAGGCGCGCGGCCGCGAGGAGAGTTCCCCTGGGCGGCATCGCCATCTTTCATGCTTACCGCTTAACGGCCCGAGAGTCCGCGCGCCGGCAGTCGACCCTTTCTTTGCATTAGGCAGCCCCGGCCTCGCTGCCCCAGCAGTCCCCGGGAAAGGGTTTTTTTTTACCGCGCCTCGTTATCGAGCCCTTCGCGCACAGGGGGAGGAGGTCCTTTCTTTTCTACGGAGCTGTAAGGGATCCCCGTGAAAAGCCTCAAGCTGCGTGGAATTTTGAGCTAGTGCAACGATTTCATTTAAAATCAACTAAATAAATGCAATCGTTTGTAGATAAACGGTAATGTTGAAAATGCGTTTAAGGTTTTGTAATACTTAATCAGAACTTTATAATTTGTCTTCAGTATATGGACCTGACTTTGCCACGCAATGAATTATGAATTTATTAGTTATAAATAATTAACTTTTATATAATTTGCATTAATTTAGTGAAACTGGTTTGGGAGATGTAAATCACAGAATGAAACGAATTATAGGGTTTTATTACTACAAGTACCGGTAGCATTGTTACCACTAGAGATTAGACATGGGTACTTAAGTCAAAGGGAGATTACTTATGTACATAACACTGAACACACACTTTAAAGTAAGTACGATTGATTGTCTCCGAATATACATCAGCCAAAATTGTACAGTTTTCATTTATTTCTATACTCCTATCGTGTATATTTAAAAAAATTTAATTAGTTTAAAGTTTGTTTATCCATACACATTCCCATGCACACTTCCGTAGGACGTTACAATCGTACAAATTGAATTTAGTTTTAAATTTAGAAGAACTGCTTTTTGTAAGCTGCTTTATTTAAAAAAAAATAAATACTTCAAAATCGAAACAGACTTTTTTCTTCTAGAAAGTTTAATTACAATTCGAATTTCAATAAATTCATGACAAACAACATTATCCATTCAAGTAATATTACCCCATTCTCCGTAAATTCATCTTCTAAAATTCCGCGCTCCGGGGAAACCGAGAGCGACAAAACACTCAAATCGAGGAACTAATTCTCAAAGGCTAAGTCAAAGGTAAACGCGGATAGCGGAAGCTCTATACGAGCCTGCGGTGGAGCGGGATCGAGGTGGGAAGGGGAAAAGGGTGTAAGGTCCCCCGCTCAAAGGTTCGGCGTGCCATTAAGATCGCAAATCCATAATCGCCGTAAAGCAGCGAGACTTAGAGAGCGAGATTCCCTCTTCGCCGGGGCGTCGCGCGAATCTTCCGAGTTCACCCGCGGAGTTCGAAGAGCGCGTAAATTTCGGCCCGGCCGACGCCGAACATTTGATATGGCCCCACCGAGTTATCCTAATGCTCCAAAGTTTACGAGGGACTGCAAATTATCCGAGTGCTGTTTCGATTTCACTTCTTTTTTTATATCTTTTTAGGTTTGACGTACAGTGTACGATAATGTCGAAAGTTTTGGCAGCTGCACAATAATGAACTGAAGTTTAATAACTAAAACTTAATTATTGCTTTTAATTTTGATAAAATCCTTTCGAAAGATTTGCTGCCTTAAGTTTATTTAAATTAAAGATGATATTATTTACAAAATGTAAAATACAAATTGTATTTGTTGATACATTTATTTTTAATGAAAAAGGTTTGTTTTGAAGATCTGTGGAAAGCGTACTGAATGTACACTCGGCGGAATTCGATTCTGATAGAACTATTTAAAAAACTGCATCGCCACACGAAAATCTGGAGGTTTGAAAATATGATGCTAGTGGTGTTAGTTTCGCATCTTCAAAATCACTAGTATCATATTTTCCAACTTCCAAATTTTCGTGCGGCGTTGCAGTTTTTTAAATAGTTCTATAAGAATCAACTTCCGCCGAGTGTATATATAAGAAAATATACCGTTAAATGTTGCCTGTTGAGAATTCCCTTTCGGTATCCTTAAAATCAGAAAATATCTGCAGATAAATTTTAATTAACAACCTTTTGCCATCGGTTTAAGAAAAAAGTAAAGTCAAACATTTGAAATGAAGGTATAGCCACGAGATTTAGCACATGAAACACGGCGATCAACGAAAAATTATTCCGCAGGAATCCTCAGAAATTGCATAATTCAGTTAAGTACGCATCCGCATCTCCGTCCTTCTCTCCCCCGTGCCGTAAGTCATATTTAGCTCTCGCTCCCGCGGCCGGTAGACCGAATCCTCTGCGGAAGCTCGCGCGCGCGGGCGGGGGGGAGCGCGCATTTCTCTGAAATACGATGTCCCCGGGAGCATAAACGCCGCTGCTATTCCCACAAGTTGTAACTGCTGTTAATTATTGAGTCGGTATATGCATGTATAAGAGGAACGGGCGCCGAGGAGCAGGCGCGAATGATCGCCCGGGCCGCCTTTGCCCAGGGAGGAAGAGTTAGGGAATTAGCCGTGGTAAAGTCTTGTTACGCCGCTAATGGCTCAGAAGGGTGCAAAAAGTACCCGTGCGAACGGGTGCGCGAGCTTTCAGTAGGTCCCTTCTGTTGGGTCGCAGATTTTTCTTATCGGCATTTTTGTTTCAGCTTCTTTTTGTAAACATTTTTATTTTCATTTGCTTATAGTGACCATTAAATTAAATAATTAATTTTGCATATATATAGGGGAGAGCGGGGCATAGCGGGTCGTGGGGCAATGTGAACCTTCGGGGCATAGTGGACCACCCCATTAAATATGTTTTATTTGCTCTGAAACATATTTATTAACAAGTCTAATTGAAAATAAAGCATTTTGAAAGATTATCATTTTTATATTACTGTATTACTATATACAACAGATATATATAGTGATATAGCAATGTAAAAATGATATTCTTTTAAAAAGCTTTATTTTCAATGAGACTTGTTAATAAATGTTTCAGAGCAAATGA
>JAXIUT010000024.1:2332336-2357553 GCA_035586675.1 Eurytoma californica
GTATTCTGCTTTATAAAAAATATTTTTGTACTTTTGAAGTAAGGCCATCTCTTGCCTCTAAATGTTTATAAGATTAAAATTTTTTTTAACAGTTGGAAGATTATCATCCAAAATGTGAAACAGGTGTATCATATTGCGGTCTAAGAAATAAAAAGTATCCAGATAAACGACCAATGGGGTATCCTTTCGACCGTCGAATCTATAAAGGAGTAACGTTTCAAGAATTTTTAACACCTAATATGACATTCACACCAATAACTGTACGACATTCTAATATTATGAAAGAAGATAATAAAACCTCTGCAATGTAGATATTTTATTTATTAAATATGAAAATTATTAAAAAAATTATTTGTAAGTTTTCATTAAAAAATACACAGATGGCCCATTTTGAACCCTTCCTAAGGAATATCTCTGAATAAATTGAACAACTCAATAAATTATACGAGCAATGTAGGAGTCAATAATGCAAAACAATATACTTTATATTTATTTTAACATTAAAACTTCTTGCTTTTATGTACTAAAATTTAATGTTAGTTTTGGAATCGTTACCGAAACGTGATATTAATCCGTTAGAGAGTACCGAAACGATCAGAGGCGGCTTGTATGGGGCAAGAGAGATGAGATTGACGCCGGAGAAATGGAGGATGAGGCTAAGGGGCGGAGTACGCTTCCCTGAACTAGCATCTCTTGCACGCGCAGGAGGTCTCAGGCGTGGTTTGAGGGCCGCTCCAAAGACCGAATTTCTCGAGGTCGATGTAGAACGACAGTTTGAAAAATGTTTGAAGACGGTATGAAAATATCTAAAATACGAAGTAAAACCTCTTTATCTTTACTATAAAATATAAAACTGCTAAAAATATATTCAATGAAGTATAAAATAAAGTATTTGTTGTGAATAAACTCGATTCTATTAAGTTAATCTATTAATATAGTAAAATATATGAAACGTTTTTAAAGAGTTGATAGAGGTTGCTTTAAATAAATGGAACACGTTATAAGTTAAATAATAACATAAGGGGGAGGACGTAGGAGGCAAGATAGAGAGCTGAAGGATAAAGGGAGGCTCACAGCGTGAGAGTCCATCAGATCGAACTAGCAAGTCTTGCGTCCAGACGTATCTGTAAGCGAAGGAGCAATATTTAATAAAAAATAATCAGAAAATTGTAAATATTTACATTTTATTAATTTACGTACTTACAAGACAGTACAACATTGTAATTACCAATAAAGACTAATATTTTGCAGTAAACAATTTGACCATTTTCCATTAAATAAATAAAAAGGACAGGACCTTCTTATTGTTAACGGTATTTCTAGGGGTAATCTGCTGAACGGTAGCAATTTTTCATTTTCTTTCGATAATTTATATAATTAATTTGTGAGTAAAATACAATGTGTATTCTCAAAGCACACGTCATAATCTAGTTTTTATTAAAAAGATGATTGAAATTTCTCGATTTACAGAAGTAAACATATAATTTTGTTCAAATAATTTGCGTTAATCATAAAACCATTTTTAAATATTTAAAACGCTTTTAAAAAGTTAATCTGTTAATTATGGAGCCAGGCTGTATTTCACTTGTATATGAACAAGACAGGAATTAAAATAGAAGTTTGTTAATATTTCAGTTTAGTTTAGCAATCCATAATTCTAAAATAAAATTTACATGCATGTTCATAGTAAATGATGCTAAATTACACGTTTTTTTCTTTTCTCTTATTTTATATGACATAATTAAACTTTTACATTATCGATCGATACGTTAATTAGCGGGCTACGATGATAAAAATACCTTCGTCAATGCCAAATTATTGTTTTGCTTTTTCTTCTGTTTTGTCGACTGAAAAAGAGTTGAATATGTGATTATCTATGTTTAGCTTGTTAAATAATAATGAATTATATAAAACATATAATGAATAATGAATACCAATGAACAATTTAAACAAAGAAAGGTTGTGCGAAAATTATTTAAAGGATAAATTGATTGGTGTCACGATCTTTATTATAATTATTATATTGTTATGCATTATATACTTCATATATGACAAATTTTTTATTATTATATAAATTACAAATCATTATTAACACCAACGAAAACAAAATAATTTTTAAGAGAATAATGAATACATTGTTTTCCAATAAATAACTCTCATATCTTTTGGTTTGCGGTTTCCTGGTGCATTTCCGAACATCAAAAATGTGATTTGAAAAGAACATCGAAACCTCAAATATCCTGTGAAAAAAGTATAAAACTGAGTTTGCGAATGCGTCAGTTTACTGAAAGTGCATCTGCATTAAGAACTTACATTGTATTTTGTAATTTCTTTTGTAATTGCTTAGTTTACGAAAATTATTTTTTAAATTTATTATTGCAATAGATATTTCCATCCAAAAAATGTCAACAGAAAAAGTCGAACCGTATCACCTCTTGTACTTGTTTTATCGACTTCGCGAACCAATTTTCTTTCCAAAACGTGATGCTGATTCAACATGTTTCTTTGATCTGCACTCAAATCAGCTGGTAAAAATTTGTAATATTAATTCAAATGCTAATTTAAATTAATTATTTAAAAATTTATAGAAAAATATTTTTTAGCCAAGCAAATATGGAAAAAATGCTGACAAAATTTTAGAACGTTTTCGATTGGAAGAAGGAAATAGAATCGACGTTGGGAATATGTTGAAGGATAATTTAATGAATATTCAAGTAGATAAAATAAAATCTATTAAAAGAAACGATCACTTCTCAGTATTTCACAATGAACATCAAGAGGCAGCTGGTCAATTAATATCAATATTTCTTGGTATGTTAAAAAATTTGTAATAACATTTTTAGAATATAAAGAAAATCGAAGCAATAAATCAGGAGCATTTCCATTGCATATTTAAATGGTAAGAAATTGATAATTTTAAAGAATATTAATTAACTTTATTTTTTGAAGGTTTTAAAACTGTGGAAGATTTGATAGCGTACGCTGCCTACTGCCGTGATTTGGTGAATCCGGAATTATTTGCGTATGCACTTGCTTCTGCTATTTTACATCGCAAGGATACAAGTCATTTAGAATTACCATCGTATCCAGAGATTTTTCCGAAATTATTTGTAAATGGTCAAACGATTCGAGAAGCAAAAGAAATGTGCCACATACTTACTGAGCCTGGCGATCGTGTAAGTAAAAAAATTTTTTAACTGAAAGATCGAAATAAAAACCAATAGCAATTAAAAGTCTCTTTTTTCACAAGATGCCGATTGAAATACGCGAAGACCGCACTGGTAATAACCGTAATTTAGAACATCGTGTAGCTTATTTTAGAGAAGACATAGGTATTAATCTACATCATTGGCATTGGCACCTTGTACATCCTTACAAAGGCCCTGATGTTGTAGTAAAGAAGGATAGAAGAGGAGAACTTTTTTACTACATGCATAAGCAAGTTATGACTAGGTAATAAATCCTAATTTATTTAAGAAATAATGATGAAATACTTACAAATCATTTCATATTATTGAAACGACTCTTTATTAAACTATCCAAATTTTATTAGGTTTAATATCGAGCGTCTCTGTAACGACCTGGATTTAGTTGAACGTTTGTTAGATTGGAGCGAACCCATTGAAGGTTATTACCCAAGATTAAGTCTAAACATTGCGGGTAAACCGTGGACATCACGACCCGATGGTATGAGATTTAGTAACATCCATAGACCAGATATTAAAGAAGACGTGGATTTAGAGGATATGCTACGGTGCAAAGAAAGAATATATGAAGCAATACATAAAAGAAAAGTTATCGATTCTGATGGTAACGAGATCGATATTAATAATGACAGAGGAATTGATATACTAGGTAATATAATAGAAGCATGCGTTCTATCCCCTAATCAGGAATACTATGGAACTCTACACAATATGGGTCACGATATGATAGCTTTAGTGATTGATCCAGAGTTAAAATACAACGTAAGTTTACCATAAATCAGTTTAATAGTTATATTCTCATCTATCTATATGCTGTACAGTTTAGATTGCTTTATCTACCCTAAATCTTTAAATTTGCCTACAAATTTAATAAATTTAGTTTAATTTAGTTTAATTTAAAAAGAACTATCATTCCAATGAACATTTTAAATCTTAATCTTTAAGTGGTGCCAATAATTAAAAAGTAGTTGATTCACTATATGCTTTCTTTACAGCAAGGTATAGGAGTCGCAGGATTACCACATACAGCAATGAGAGATCCCGTATTTTACAGATGGCATGCATTCATAGATGATATATTTACCGAGTATAAAAATACTCTAAGTCCTTACAATACGGAAGACGTAAGTTAAAAAAAAAAATTAAGTCTTTTCACAGCATTTTTTAAGAAATGCTTTTTTTACAACAGCATCATGTTATCTCTTTATTACAGTTGAATTTTGAGGATATCCGAATAACAGAAATTAAATTACAATCTTTTAATGATAAAAAGAAAGCAATTGACACAAATATCCTTCATACATTTTTTATGAAAAGTGATTTAAACATGTCGCGGGGACTAGACTTTGCTCCACACGGCCCGATCTTAGCAAGAGTTACACATCTAAATCACAATGAGTTTACTTATTCTATTAAAGTCGTTAATACATCTAAATCGACAAAATACGGTACCGTAAGAATTTTCATAGCTCCAACTACTGATTTTGCTAAGTTTAGTCTAGATTTGCAACAGCAAAAAGAGTTCATGATTGAAATGGATAAATTTGTGGCCGAACGTGAGTAAAGGATCAAACAAATTATTCGAATGAAATTCCTTAGGAATTAATTAAATTTTGGGAATTTATTGTTGCAGTACGCCCAGGAGAAAGCACAATTTTGCGAAAATCAACAGATTCAAGTATAACTATTCCATTCGAGCAAACTTTTAGAAATCTGGATGCTGGTAGACCTAAAGAAAGTGATGTTGTACAGTTCGACAAATTCAACTTTTGCGGATGTGGTTGGCCTCAATACATGTTGGTACCTAAAGGAACGGTAGATGGATATCCAATGATTTTGTTTGCTATGATTTCAGATTATAATGAAGATATGGTAATCAAACTTTTTATAAAAAATACTTCGCAGTTACTTTCAAAAGTATATTTATGAATTCTCTTATTCACAAGATTCTTAAAAACTTAATATTTTTTTATAGGCGGAAGACTTGGAAAATTATCATCTGAAATGTAAATCAGGAATATCATTTTGTGGCTTAAGAGATAAAAAGTATCCGGATAAACGACCAATGGGTTATCCATTCAATCGGCGAATTCGTAAAGGGGTGACTACACTTCAAGAATTTTTAACACCTAATATGTCATTTACACCAATAACTGTATTGCATTCTAATACAAGGTAATTAGTAGGTCTCAAAAAATAAATGAATTGATTCCGATTTATTAATACTAATAAAATAACACCTACAAACAAAATATGAACACAGTATTTACAAGGTAATACTATATAGTAACATATCTTTCTTGCTTTGGAGTTTTTCAATACATTTCCCCATTTGAAAGTTGCTACTTTGTGGAAGTTATTGAGGCCACAAATATCCTGAGAAATGTATGGAAAACTAAATTATTTGTATAGTTTCATCCATAAATTTAACGTGATCTGTAACAAATATCTATTTATATAAAAGTAAATTGATAATTACGAATAACATGAACAATCGATTCTAATATTTATTTTAATCCACAGTTTTAATATTACGATTTTCTGAATCATAATTGCACAAAATCATTTTCAATTGTCAGATGCAATTTAGGCACTTCTAGGAAGTCCGTTAATTAGTCCATCAATCGTAAATGTGAAAGCTTGTACTGCATAACTGGAATACAAAAATAACTGGGGAAAAAATTCCCACCGCAAACTGTTATTATAGGAAAAGTTGCAATAGTTATGATGATGATCGAACCGATTGAAAATCTAAATATTTTAATTCAATTCTATCGTATCGCAATGCATTTTAAGTTAAGGAATATAAACGTGAATTTATTCGCACACATTTCGAAAATTTTTTCTCGCTCTTGTTTAACTAAACAGATAATTCAATAAAATTCGTAAAATCAAAATAAACATAATGATAACGCGAATATTTAAATGGAAAGGTTCCGCATTAAAATACACATTTTCTTCTTCCTCTGTCGGCCTATCTACATTTTCCCCCCAACAGAGGAAAGCTTTATGTTGGCGCGAAAAAGTATTTCAAGATACGACGAGTGTCAGCGCGAAAGAGCTTGCCTCCACTGCGAATTTTCAGATATAAAAACCAAACGCGCCGTTGCCTCGAATATTTTTATAAATATATATTTATTTATTTATTTTTTAAAGGACAATTAAAAATTCGACCAGCGCAGAAGATTTCCTAGCCCATCGGTATCGATGCACGCGAAAATTGATAAAGGGTCGATAATTCGGCGGTAGACAGTTAGCACGTAAGCTGGTAGGTGGGATGTGGGGAGAGAGGGTTTGCAATTCCAGATGAACGAGCGCCTGCGCGCCAGTACACTCTTCCCCTTAACCTCCTTCCATTCTGGTGCCTTTCCTTTTTCGCGCAGTCTTTCTCGCTCTCGCCGCTTCTGCACACCCCCCTCTATCGATAACTTTCGTTCTAGTTTTACGAGCTCCGTCTTCTCCCTTTTTGCTTCTATCTGTCTGTCCGGGTGTCTCTCTTCCTCCTTCGCCCGCTCCCTAATGCCCTCTCTTTCGCGCTACTTTAAACTCTTTGAGGCGCGCGCGCTCCTATCTACTATTTGTTTCTTTGTTCCCGGCGAATCAAGTCATTATGTGTTCTACCAATTTTCTTCTCCTTCGTTATTTTTTAGGTACTATTTTAAACTCTCGCTTTCGATGAGTTCAGTTTCTTGTTTACTTAGCTTTTTAACTGCTAAATGAACTGCTTTTATGCTGTGCAGCGCCGGTGTAAAAGCGAAACGTACTATCTCGGCCGGAGGGTTGAAAAATTTATGGACAGTGGATTTTTTTCAACTCCACCGAGATAGTGCGCTTTTCCTGTAGCGCGAGGACGTATTGTTTTTAGCTTCACCATCGACCAGTTCAACTATTCCCTTTGGCTTTGTTGCTATTTACATCTGCAAATACTCTTTGACAAAAAAAAGTGTAGTTATACTCACAGTATTTATTTAAAGTAGCTTAAAAAATTATTTTTAAATAAATAAAAGTTTTACTTCGTCAATGTTACAAATCTTTTTTAACAAAAAGAACAGTATTTAAACATAACTCTTGCTACGATATACACAATCTCTTTATTTATCAATTTTAAAAAGTTATTCAGTAATTATTTACCTTGTCTATCTATTTATTTACGAAACAGAAGAAACTTATTCAAATAGTAAATATTACCTGTAATACAAGTGATTACGTACAGTTAGTTCATCTCGTAGTGTTGGAATTCTGTGACCCAATTAGTATTTTAGGTTTCATATTAAAGTAGCATCACACAATACGAGCCTCTAAATATATATCTGGTTTTAAAAAATTATTGTTTTAACATTTATAGAACAAGACATTCAATTTTTTCCAAATTTAATTTGCACACAAACTTTTAATAAAATAAACATTATGGTTTTCAAGTAACTCCATATCCTATAAAAGCTTCCATGTAAAGAACCGCGCTGTGATGAAAAAAGGTGAGGGTATATTTTTAAAATATTTCTTTCAAAACAATATGTGTTTTATCTGCCGTAAAATATTTATTGACAGACGGAAATTTTTGTTTTTCCGAAATAAACGCCTAAAACCAAAACCAACAGAGGAATTGTAGATTCAGTTAATTACGAAACTGGTGCATACTCGCATAGAAGATCGAAAAATTTATTATTCATTTTAATCGTGTGCACATATACTATCGCGTGAATGAACGTACGTTTTGTGCAAATAAAGATTAAGTTTCTAATTTGTACATTTTACATTTTCTTTTCTAACACAAAAAGTTGAACGCGCTCTTGGTGCGCAGATATATTACTCGTTAGATTGTGATAGATGAAGGCGCTTCATCCCGTACAAAAAAAATATGTTTTGATATGTTCTTGTAGTAAACCTAATTGTATAAATTAAATATTATAATAAAATTGAAATTTAAAGGTCGAATTGTCTTTGTGAGAAAAGTATACTAAAGCAATAGACAGTTTTAGCAAAAACAGCATGCGAAGCACGAAGTCTAATAATTTTTTCAAACATAAAAGCGTTCATTAACAACCTCATTCACGCAAGATGATGTTGAAAATTCGAGAATTTCTACTTTTTTTTTGAAAATATAAGAACCTCCATTAGCGACCTCATTCAGACTCACCAATTTCGAGATTCGAGAATTTCGATCTCAAGCTCTAAGGTTCAATAATTCGATTATCTCATTTTAGTAAGAAATCTGAGAAATAATTGCTCTGTTAATGAAGTTACGTCCCTAATAACTACAAGCAACATATTTTTACACACGTATTAACTTTTTTACCTACGCGAATGAGATGTAAGTAGCAAAATAGGCGTGCTCGAAATATCGCACATATTGTTTTGCCTGCTCATACCCTACACCTTGCTCCGATTACCAAAACATTAAAATTTTCATTACAGCAGTCAAGCCCTCCAAATCCAGCCCTCCGTAATCCTCCCAAATCCCCCCGCTGCGCCTTGGAGCCTCCTTTTTTTATTTCGCGAACTCCTACCCCCAGCCCCGCACTTCTCCGCTCGCCCCTTCGTTTACCCAGCGATCGTCTCGAGATTTTTGCGAGGCATCGGCTCGGTTTTTCGGCTCGGCGCTCGCGGGGGTGGGAGTCCTCCCCCTCGCTCGCTCGGCGCCCTCCCCCACCCCGACGGCGTCCTCCTCCCCTCCAGCCTCTCGCGCGCCTCTCTCGCTCTCGCCCGCGTAGCCGCCGCTCGGGCCGCTTCCCTCTGGCGGCGGGCGCTCGCGCGCAAGCCGGGCCGCCCGCCACCCACCGGCGCTGCCTGCCTCTCTCGGTCAATTCTCGGGGGCAGTATGGCGGTGCGCGCTCCGACGCGGCCCGCTATGTCAGCCAGCAGCGGCAGCAGCAGAGTGCCCCACTGCGCCCGCGTAAACACGTAGTAGTAGTAACGCCGCGGTAGCTAATCGCGCGGGAGGGCACCCCGTCGCCCTGGAAGCCCGGGGGGTGGGCGGGCCGGGAATGCCGAGCAGCCCAAGCAACCTGCAGCCAGGTCGCCGGGATCGCTTTTCCAAAGCTGCCAGCGAGTCGTCGGCTTATGCTCGCTGATACTGTGCCCGCGGTCCCTCGCGCCCGGAGATACGTCGACCGAACTGACTCGGCGCTGGGCGGGTAGGTGTTTTTTTTTTCTATTTTTTTCTTCGGACGGGAGAGAGAGGTAAACAAAGTAGCCGTAGCCTCTGGTGACAATCAAGAGGAATTGGCGCGCAACGTCACGTGGACGCTCGGGTGTTATTACTTCGACGGCAGTGGATGATTAGTTATGCTCGAGCGCACGCACTCGTACGAATGACTTTTCGTTTTAACGACGGGGCTATAATTGCAATACAAATTCCGAAGTTTCGATTCGCGTTTACTGCATTATAACACGTGATAGCAGAGGAACAAAATCAAGTATCTTTCTAAGTAAAGTTAAGTGCGAACTGACAAAATAAAAAGACTTTCGCCGAGCGTAAACAAACTGTCGGGGCAGTCCGCACAGCATGCAGCGCCGTCAGTGTTGACCTGCAAGCCGGATTGTTCAAAAACAAAAAAAAAAAAAACAAAAAAAAAAAGAAGCGAGGATGGCGTGCCCTTTTTCCGGTTTCGCGCGACGAGACAGCCAGAGCGCAGACGACCGACCCGGCGAGACTGACCAGAAGGCGAAGACGCCGACGAGGCAGCAGCACCGCAAGGACGACAGGCTGAAGCCGTGCAGGCAGTCCTCGGTGCAGATCGCCTCGTCGCTGCTCGGCGAGGAGATCGAGGACCACGAGGACACGCAGACGCTGAACCTGAAGCACCTTAAGGCCGCGGTGCTGATGCTGACCAATCCGTCGGTAAGCCTCAGCATAAATAGGTTCCGCCGGACGTTAAAGCGATACACCCGCTGGCTCTCGGTATTTTCATCTTCTATTGATTAATCGCCCGAGCGTTACGAAGGTAACGGCGACCCGTGAAACGCGCTAATTTAATAAATCGATCGAATGATCGTATCTTGAGACTGGACGGTAATTACCTAAGTAAATGAGAGTAAATATAACGAGCCAGAATTATATTATTCTTTTAGCGGCGGGTAACTGGGGCGGATGTTCGTATAGTAAACTTGTCCTTATTTACACGTTTATAAATGAACGTGGAAAGGAAATGAAAGTTACGTTTAGTAGCGCAATGTTTTTTCGTTTGTTCTTTTCTAAATTCTTTTAATTTTGAAAATAGTATTCGGGCGCTGCGTTTCAAATTAAAAACTTCAGCGCGCAGGTGTTAAGTTTAGTTGCTCTAAAAATAGAGTTAAGAGACCTCTTAATCTTGCTTTCTTTATGCCTCACGTTTCAGAGCTCAAAATTGGTTTTCGTACTCTAATCTTTCCGTTCTGGATATCCCCGAGTAAGGGTTGAGGATTAAATGTTTATGCGTGCGAGTACGAGGTTGTTTTTCTTAAAATCAATTCCTTATCGACAAGTTGCGCTACTAAGAGCTTTTTTAGAAACTAACTTGGTGGAAACATCAGTCCACTGGTTGAAGCATTAACTGGGTAGTTCTAAGAACAAGACTTTGAATCTCGGTAAAAAAGGTCTTAATGCACTGCGCTATAAAGTCCTAAAGAGTTTTCCAAAATTTTATGGGTACCAGCTTGGATAAATACAAACTTAGTGTGTTCCAAGTTTTTAATTTGTTTTTAGGAATAATATTTTATTTGGTATCGGAAGTAACAACAATCATTAATTAATTATTCCTAAGTTTACCTTCATTTGATTTATTACCGACAAGTATATTTTGAATTTTCAATTCTATTGATTCAGTATTAAATGCTCGCGATAAGTCAATTGTAAAGGAGTAAATGTCAATAACATTATAAACAGTGTAACTGTAAACGTTTCGACGTTAAATTGAGATTATGACTGTCTAACTTTTTATTCGAATTTAATATCCACATCGAGATTTTAATGTACTCAAAATTACAAGTGCTACAAAATGAAATGTGGGAGCTATTGCTGAATTTTTACGACAAAACTTCGTTTGGCTCGATATCAGAGAAAACAGTTTAATAACTATGACGGACAATTATTTTTCTTGTAATAATTTAATATGTAAGGAACAATTTTTTTTAAATTATAATTCAGAAATATTATCTCTCCAAAAAACGTTTTAATCATATTCAGTACACTTTAACAAAAGAATCTTTGATCTTTACTTCGTACTACCTACCCTGAAAGAGCTATACGTTATACCGGTAGATTTGATCAACTTAATTTTTCTTATCTGAATAAATTTTTTAATCACAATTGCCGGATAATATTTAGAATCGCTTAGCTACTAGCAGCCAATTAACTCGTTTAGCATTATATCGTTATCCGATACTTAAAGTATGAGAAATTTAGAAGTTTTAAATGGAGTTTTAATGGCTTCTAAGCAGCTATCATTCAGGCCCCACTAAAGAGTCCCAACCCAGTTTCCCTCGAACAAGACGCCTTCAATTTTTCTTCCGAATTATAAGCCAGGCGCGCGGGTCTTAAAAATTGTAAAATAGGAGCTTTTAAGGCAAGTAAAATTCCCGTGTCCGTCAAACTGACCGTCAAATATTTTATGAACTATTTCCTCCAACAGCATTTTCCACTCCGGGGGCAAATGCGATTCACCCGTCCTTCGTCCTCCTTTCTTTCGCGCAGTTGCCATTTCGCGCGAATGCGCGAGACACCCGCTTCGAAGTTCGCGCCCGCTGCCTTTAATTTTCGAGGATTGAACGGGGAAAGGGTAGGAGGGGGTAGGGGACAGACTGCGATTGGAACTTCGTTAGGTAGTTAAATTGACGAAAATCAAGTTGCGCGTGTACATCCGCGCAAAATGCGTCCGTTAGCGGTGACCGTAATCGGATTTTCCAAGACGGAACAAGTGCCGCGCGAAAAAAGCTGCCGGGCGCAAAATGCTGAACCGTGTAGGCACGCCCCCGCGCGCGCCTCAATAAGGTCACTTTGCGCGCAACTTTGAAAACTCGAAATTGAATCAATCTTCCGTGTCACCATCGCTGGAGTGACGGGGCCGTCGCGTCATCGAGTTTCATGCGTGCCCCTATTCAGATATTTTTTTTTTTAACAGCGATAACAGTGGAAAGAGATAAATATTGTTTGCATTTTATATTCTGTTGAAAAGTTAAGCTTAAAATTATCGTGTTTATTAATCAGTAACTTAAAATATCAACAGTACTGATTGGTACAAGTAATTGTGTAATATTTTTTTACTTACGTATATGTAAATATAAAATTTTGCAAAATATAATTTCATTCTTAATCGTAGGTCGACTAGCAATACTAGAAAATTTTAAGGAAACTGGGGAAAATTCTGGGAATTTTTTTAAAAGTTTTTGGTTATTGCCCATAATAATTACTAGTATGATAAATAGACCGACTATTACGGTCTCGGCAAAATTCTTTCCATGTAAAATCTTATTAAATGCTATTTTAAGTTTTTATTAACATGAATTAATTTTAGTAACAACTAATAAGTCGTAATTGAAAAATTTGAATTTTTCTAAAATTTCAACCGGAACAATATTGGATTTAACTTGCGAATTCCTTAAAATTGTTCACAAAAGAAAATAAAAATAGAATAAAAAGTTCGTTCCAAAGTTACCACTCTCCCGAAACTTTGCTCCGGCGCGAAACGAAAAATTTTATATTTCACAAGAGCAATAAAACGCGCAATCTGAAATCCCGCCCAAGGACCAAAAATAATTGAAGGTACATTTTGCGCGTCGTGCACATTGATCCGTAGCAAAATAAACGATCATTTATCAAGCTCGCCTTTTTTCTCTCACCCTCCGCGAAATTACCCCCGCTTACGGAAACCGAAAAAGGACGAAAAGCTCGGCCGCGCGTCCTTCGATTTTCCCCGCTCGCTCGCCCCAGCCAGTGATTTCGAAATAAAAAGGGGCGATTGTGCTAAACCAGCCGGCGCCAAAAAAAAAAACAGAGAGAGGAGTCCGCGTCTAAAAAAGCACGTTAAGACCCGAGCGGAGGGGCGAGGTGAATATCGAGAGGGTACAAAAGAGAGCAGGAGTTTGACCTTCCGCCGTGTACTGTCACGACGTTGCGGGCCTTATCGATTACCATCCGCGGCTCGTGTGCCAATTGGAACTCAGGGCGGGCATCGCGCGCAAAGATCAGTTTGGGAGCCTTTGATCGCGGCGGGGCGCGCTATTCGAACGCCGCGCGCTGCTCTCAGCCCGCGTCTTATACAGCGGGGGACGCGCCTAAGCGTATCATAACGGCTTGCGGCGGGGGCTCACTGTCGGCGCTACGATTTCCGCGGTGAATTTTGTTGCCTCGGAGCACGAAGCAATTCCGCACCCCGATGCCGTCAAAGAAGCCACTCGATCAATCGCATCGAGCGACGCGTTTAATTATTACTGTGTTTGCTGGCTCGATTGTGTTTGTCCTTCAAGTCCTGTCATTAAATATCTCATTAAAGCTTTTTTCTTTCGAATAGACGGTTACTTGTTACTTTTATGCACTAAAAGAATGGGTCGACAAAAATTTTTCTCATATTTTTGCACAAGTTAATATGTAGGTACTTAGCAATTTTCGAATCAAATGACCTGTTTGGTAAAAATTACTAACGATTTAGTTAAAACTGTTCAATTCTGAGCATACTTAACATAGTTGGTTGGTGATTTTTACCAACCAGATCACTATTGTTCCTACGTTACGAAATTTAGTCATTTTTAATCGAACCATTCTCTCCATCTGCTGACAGGATAATTCTTATTTTAGAGTAAGATTTGATTGAAATTTTGAACCAGATTTTGTCGGAGGTTGAATTTCATACGTTTTCTTGACATGATGCCTGTCAATAACTATATTTAGCACTTTAGAGGCTGCTTCCTTACACGAGCCCAGGGAAACCTTTAGCTACACCTTGAAATTCAAATATATTCAGATATTTTAGCTAAGATTTCGCGTTGAATAAAAATTCAAGTACACTTTTTTTTATCTACCGGATATGTAAATGCAGCCCGATAAACTTATCGTGATAATTATAGTTGCCGTGTGGTGCGGTGCACAATTTCCTTCATGCTCGAATGAAAGCTAAAATTATTCAATTAAATTATCTTAAAGAAATTGCATAAAAAAATTACCTTTCTAAAAGAAACTTAATACTCGATAAATTAACCAACACGTTGTCCTTATTTTCAGAACGAAGTAATGGCCGTGGCACTGGACGCCCTTTTGAGCAAAAGCGAGCTGCCACTTCCAACTTTAGCGTCACTGTAAGCACTTTACGCATTCTTTCCCTGTCCCGGCTGTGCATTGTGCACGAGTTTTTATTTCGAAAACAATAACGTTAAAGTGAATGAAGGAATTTTTTTATACCGCGCGGAGTGTTACAACGAAATGATCTTTTGAGGCATTATTTAACTTTGGCTTGATGCATAATCAAAAGTACACTTTTGAAATTGCGCCGGATGATGGAAAGGCTTCGCGGCTCATTTTAAGGCACATCCGTTCCTTCTCCCTTCCGCGTAATTCAATTTAAAGCGATATTTCAGTTGTTTTGTACGCAAATATACGAGAAGGGAAAATTCACTGTTGGGTATTCAACTTTTATATTTTGTTAATAAAATATTACAGACTCGCGAGTTACGTCTGCAAGCAATACACTTATATTTGTTTTCGAATTCGAGTATCTTTTTCGAGGATCAAATCTTAGCCAGTAGCATTTTACCGACTATTTTCAGAGAAAAACTGCTTGATAACGTAGAAATTGAAGAGAACTACAATCTCCTGGAGGACATCTACGAGACGCTCAATTACGACTGCGGTAAGATGATTAAAGTGATTCTTTTTATTCCAAATTCTTAGACTTTTAAAACTGATATTCTTACAAGTACAAATCTGTATGTTTGCAATTGAAATCGACTGATTTTCAATTGATGTACATCTTGAGAAAGGTAGAACGTAATAAAAGGCACGGCGATAAAAGCCTAGTACAGTGGGCGTGCAATTGACGGGTCAGTTGTAACTACGTAAAGTCGATTCACGAAGTCGCGCTTACATAAAACTGCAATTAATTAACAAAAACATGCACTTAATCTCGCTCCTTCTAACTTGTGCTTCGTTATTTATTTTAAAAGTTCCTGTCATTTGCAAGCATGTTTTTTTTTTCTCATTTAAGCAACAGCGTTTGCGCAACACTGACGGATACTAGGATTTGCACTGCAGAGATTAATTTATTTGTTTTACAATACACAATCGAAAGTTTTTAACTCGAAAGTTTTAAATTCCTTCTATCGAATATTTTGGAACCTCGTTCACTTCGATCAAATTTTTTATTCAGAGGGCGGACGAAAGGTTTAGGTTTCCTATTAGGTCAAGATTTACATAGGATACACAAATAAGATTTCTGCTAAAATATTTACGATATATTTACATATAAAATATCGCGCATCCTACATTTTAATAATCTTATGAATGCAAAGAATCTTTTCACAGCTCTCAATAATTAAAATTTTAAAATTACGATCAATACTTGATAAGACTGTAATCCTTTCAATTTAATAATCCGCTTTGATGAGTTTATAAAAAAGCCCGATAAAGAAAATATTCTCGTGCAGTTTATTAAAGAGTAACTTTTACACACCCTCACAGCTTTTAACCCATCGATTAATTAAATTATAACGTAATTGAGTAATGTATAAAGCAAACTGGGGATACATTTTACTTTTTAAAAAACAAATTAGTTTTGAGAAAAATGCGTTGCTAAACGCTTCCATCAATTTACCTGAAAACTGATAAAAAAATAAAAACTCATAAAAACTTTTTAAGTGAATCAATCAATTTCATTCAAATTACATTTAGGCCCGTAAAAAATCTTATTTTTTTCTAATAAATATGAATTAAAGTACCTTTTAAAATCTGACACTAGCAATAAACAATGAAGAAATCATTGCCTGTACGGCTCTCTTACGAAGGAACTATCATGACCGCGATTGTAATTTATACTGCAATAACCGAGCATCAATAATATATTCTTTCTTCCATTCATCATGCTAAGCTTATGGGACGACTTTTACGACGAAACGGCGTACAGACCCGCCGGCGTTGCGTAACCAACTCGAGAACTCCTTCACGGCGATCATCGTCTCGCTTCGAAGCCGTACATGTGTACTTGCCGTTTTCTTCTTCATTTACCATGTCCAAGGGAAGAATAAACGCGGTAAAGTTTTCTCGGCTTCCAGGGCGGAAAAAAGAAAGAGAATAAAAGTGCTTAATTGCACATTTCGAGTGGCGCCGTGTATTTCCAAATGGGTCGTTTAAAATCGTTAAGCAAAGCTGCCCGTAAACGAATGCAGAATTAAGGGAAAACTTAAAGATAAATTAAACATTCTTGTTACAGAATCATTACGACTTTAGGGGGCTCGGTTACCGTGCTCGAGGATCTACTTCTACGCTTTCCGCATAAAATCAGCGTGTAGAGCACTAATAGTGTCAGACGCTCTAATGGGCCTTCCAACCTGTACAATTAATTGCATAATGTTTAAATTCGATGTTATAACTATTTGTCTTGGAAGCTGGCTTCGTGCATACTGCGAACAAATGCGAGGCACACTTTGAATGCATATTCATGTTCTGGAGAGTTCATAATTTACTTCGGCGGCATAATGCCTTTTTGCGCGCGGAGAATTTATTGTGCGAATCAAAAAGTTATAGTGAATAATGCCTTTGCTGGATTTCGCATAAATATGCATGGACCACTCGTAGGACTTCGATTCATATGTTACCAACTTTCTCTATATTTTATACTTCCTGGGCCGAAGTTCCGAGTGACTTTTATTTTATACACATTTTATTCTAGGGATTCTACGCAGAGAATCGTGGAAATAAGATTTCAATGGATGAGAAAAAAAATATGCAATTTTTATTGTACCTATCGGGTTCCCTTGCCATCTCAGCTCGATTGAGAACGATTGTTCGAGCAAAATGCATTTGTATGTACATATTTGTATAAAAACAAATTAGGTTAAAGTTGTGAAACTTTTTGTAAAACTTTTACTTTTGTTTAAAAGCGTTTGCTTATTTACAAAATGATGTACATTGTTAAACTTCCATATGAACTTTCCCATTTGATAAAACTAACGTTTCTTATTACCTAATCATGACCACTGACGAGCAGTACATTATTTACCGACTACAATTGCATTTTTGTTATAAAGTATTTAACATCCTATATAAAAGAAAAAAAAATGACCATGCACTTTACATTTTATATTTCGACGGTTAGTGTACTCTTCGAATGACTGTGCACTTGCTATTAGCGCCATATCTATTGCACTCCGTACAATCCCTTTAATTTACATATCATCATTTGTAGAAGTTTCAGTTTTGAATTATACATATTCATGATCCCGCATGAATAAAATCAAGAATATGTATTGATTGTTCTGAACAATTAAGGGACAACAGCTTCAATTCGATTACACGGCCGGCGATAATCCTAAAGTGATACAAATGACGGAGTATTGCTCAAAATACTTGCAATGCAAAATAATTGGGAGAGGAGGAAACAATGGAGAATATTCGTACCCGCCTTACCGTGCGCCGTTATCATCACAATAATTGGGACCAGCTACGGCTTCTCATTGTACAGTAATTTGGTACTTCTGGAGCTCCGATGAGATGAATACTAATTTTTTTTTTATGAATTTAATTGCATCTATTAAAGAATAACAGAAGATTGATATTCTAAACATTCATAATTGGAATTAAACTTTTAATTATTTTGTAGAAAGAAGACTCGAATTTAATTATTTTACAAAAAAAAACATTATGTTTATCCAGGTTGAAAACATCTTAGAAATTTTAGATATTTATGGTTTAATTGACAACTGAAATTTTTTTTATATTTATATTCTTAAATTGTTCTTTTATTAATAAAATATTGGTTCTGAAACTTAAGACAAAATAGTATCATCTAAAATTGATTTCCCCAATATTTAGCGAAATTTCACTAATTCAGCTTCAGATAGTAGACTTTTAGATATATTTTTATTAAATACTGCGTATATATATTATTTTTCTTAATGTCAAAGTTGTAATAAAAAGAGATGAACATTCTAATTCTATAAACTAGAGCGATTTTACCCATCCATAACAAACATAAATGAATATAGCAGGCTTGTATTCGAAAGTAATTTAGTGGATGAATGGAGCGCTGACATTGCCAAATCGCATCTAACGTGGACTAGGAGTTTGGAAACTCTGAAACGTCATTGCTCAAGGATAAGCTTTGAATTTTTTTTGCTCCCTCCGCGTATTGAATACAAACCCGATCTTCCAGAAAACTTTAAGGAGAAAGATAACTATTGGCAAAATGCGCAACGTAATATAATTTCGTCGTCGCGATTGTGAGTTTTTGTATAATAACTTTTCTTTAAAAAAGTAATGGTTTACTATCGAGGAGCAATTATCGATTTCCTTTGATGATAACAATATGGAAACGCAAGCGGGCATTCATTGAAATTTTAGTGACATTTGATCCAAAACTATTATAATTGAATCAATTTTTTTAGTTATTGCATGATTGCCTAAAATCAGCTGAATGGTAGCTTCACCATGTGAGTATATAACCACCCATGAGAATTAAACGCGATATATATATATATAATCGATGCAACGGACTTGTTACCAGGAAGAATATCACAGAGTCCCCCTAGCGGCAAATAAACCACACCATATTAAGCACTGTATCTAGGTCTAAATGCAGATTAATTGAAATGATACGTATCGAGTGAAATTATTCAAATATTACTCAAATATTCGAAAGATTTTCAGCGAAATCATGTAGAAATTCGAATGGCCTGTCCGAATATTTTATTTTCCGGGTAAAAAATGAATTTCCAATTGCACTGCATTTATTTTTAGTTTCAGTATCTTGTATTCACAAGATTATTGAAATTTATCATCCTAGAATCGCGATGAGATATTCCGCGAGACTACTTCTACTGATTATTACCATTTATTAAATAGATTTTCTTTTAGTCAAAGTAAGATTGGCTTTAGAATCGGGATGTTTCAATTTTTAGTGATCAAATTTGGAAAATTGATTATTACGATTACGAAATCATAAACTGCTTAAAAAGTGATTGTAAAATCACCTATTCATAAGTATGGCTTGTGATTACATAGAATGATTCATCCCTTGATTCTTGGAGATCGAGATTTGTAAGTTTAATTTTTATTATAAAAATTACTAATTATCTTCTCCTAACTTCATAAATTTACAATAAAATGTTTGCGTTATTTATCTTATAGAATAGAATCAAAACATTTTAATACTACATGTTAATTTTAATTTTTAACAAAACTCATGTCCGTGTGAAAACCGGATTTAATAACTAGTTGATTTCAAAAATACAAATAATCATTAATTTACTTAGTTATCTAACACACGCAATACTTGTTTAGCAGGCGCCACGGGCACGCACGGTGCTCGCATTAATTTTAACGAGCGGAGAAATGACATTACCAGGAGTGGACGAAGAAAAGTGAGAGATAAAAAAAGTAGATCGAACAAACTTTCTGACACTCGGATCTGTCTCTCGTAAAGCAATCGGCTCAATAAACAAAAGTGAAACTGGCGCTGTTTGATCGCACAATCGACGCGCCGGGGCGATTCGAATGCCAATTTCCCGATCGCATTGGCTCGTTATACGTACATTCGGCAAAGTACACTTCATAAACGTCTCGTTAATCGAGCGCGGACAAGTAGCCCGGTAGTCTGATGGATCGCGCGCATATTTGCCCCGGGTGTAATTGGCCTTCCTTTCGAGAACGTTCGAGACCAGCCGAGCCGGCCGTAACTTCGCCGAGCTTAGCACGCGAGTGTGTGCTCATCGAGGCCCGTTGCGATTGCCCGGAATAAAGAGGGAAATCGCAATTGCGTGCGTCGCACCCTTACCTCGACTCCGCAAGCTCGGGCGAGCTTTTTCGCGCGCACCTATGATTAACTTCTACGGGGGTTGCCATTTTTTTTTTCAAGATCCGAAGCGGAGTGAGAAGATTAAAAATGCACTTTTTAAAAAATATATATATATTTTTTTTTTTGTTGATATTTTTAGAATATTTTGTTTTAATATCTGAAGCGAAGTAGAGAGAAGATTAAAAATGCGCTTTTGTAAAAAAAAACTAATTTTTTCGGATACCTTTATAATAATTATAAATATTAATTAATTAAATTAATTATAACAAATTATACCTTATAAATATAGCACTAACATAAGTAAAATACAGAATATTTTATTAAAGCGTGTATTTTTTTATTGCTTTCGTTCGTTACATTTTTACATTTTTATTAAAAGATACCGTCTTAGAACTTTTTCATTCGGGCACTTATATTGCAACGACTTACCTAGATGCAATAAAAGCCGACTCGCTCTGCCTCTGTTCCGACGTAGTACGTGTTTTACGAAAACAGCACGTGAAGTGAACTTTTCGGACTGCGCTGGGGAAACAGTGAATAGTGAGTGCAGCTGTGCGGAGGTTGAGGTCGAGGTGTGCTTTCAGCCGAAACTTCAAGAGTACCTTGTGCACGTGAGCCTCAAATGATCTAAGGGCAAATATGTTTGCAGCTCCGGCGCGTAAGAGATAATACGATTATCCGAGAAAAATGTAAAGCGAATTTTCGTTGCTTAATTATTTTTTTATTAGTAAAGAGTGCATTTTTATGAGTTTAAACGGCATTTCAAGTTTGCGGAGTGATCGCCTTTTTAAGAGAATAAAAGGTAAATGAAATATTAAAAAAATTGTTATCATTTATGACTGGGTGAACAGTAAATTATAGGAAATTTGATATACGAAATTTCTGTTTAATTTGGAATATAAGGTAAATTTTAAACATGCTTTTATTTTGACAAGTATTTTAAGCTGTGTTAAATTTATCGATTGTTCCATAAAATTTTATAAATATATTGCGATTGAAATCGGAAAACAACACGTATTAAATATTAAATTTTGTTTTCAAATTAATTTAATGTTTAACTTTATATGTAAAGGTATACTGATAAAGTTACAATTACAAAAAATCGCTGCCAATAGATTGGCACTTAACTTACTCAAACTTACTTTTAGACTAACTTTTCTGATTTATTTATTATTATTCTTTATTATTCAAATTTCTTTGTAATAATATTTTACATTAACGAAAAATAAGTAAACTTCAATGTGCACATATTACCGGCAAAGTGCACAGAGACAATTTCCTGAATTAAATAAAAATAACTTTTTTACAACAATACATTAAAGAAAACTTTGATCTCGGCACGAGTCTAATACGCATTATGTACCACTGAAAAAGAAAAGACGTTAGGCTCTTGAGCCGCACTTGCAGTCACGTAAATATTTTATTCTCTTATGCCGCGGGTCAAAAGGAGTCCCCGTCACAATCGGGGATCGCGCATCCATTTTTTTCTCTCGTCTTTGCCCGTGAAATATTTGCTCCTGAAGCACGCACTCGGCTCGGGCAAATAAGCGGCGGGGATTTTTATACGAGCCGCCGCGGATGCACCCGAGACCTCGTCGTCGCGCTCGCGTTTCCGAATCATAATGGCGCGTACGGCGGAGCCTCGAGCACCGCTCGTCCGCCGGGCTCTCGAGTAATTTGCACATCGTCGAGTGAGGTCCTTTCATCTTTTTAAGCGGGGGTAAGCCGCGGCGCGACCGCACCGGCTGATTCCTCATTTTTCACTTCGCGTGTGTAGGGGCGTGTGTAGGCATGCGCGCTCCTCTCTCGGCTTTTTATGTATTCATTCTGATTGAAAGAGTGCACACCAACAAAGCTCCTTTCATGTTTATTCATAATACCGATGAGCCCAGGAATCGCGTGCCATTTTTCTGCGACATTTTTTTTCCTCTGTGTAGGTTCTTCTTCAACTACATTTTGTGTATAAAAAAAAAATAAAAAAATGTTGTACCTTTGGAGAAAAAAACTTGTTTTGGTTGTTTCGCATTTTTTCAAAATCAAATTTTGCTGCGCTCGTATATTCGAAATAAGAATGCGGTAAAAAAATGTTCTGAGAATCTATGTCAGCGTACAAATTATTAAATTTTACTTTAAATAAAACGTTTGTAATACGTGGATAATTAATAATTTTAAATGAATTGCTGAAAGTTATGCTACTAGACGTATAAAGTAAAAATTGTAGTAATTTTTTGTAAGTATCAGTAGAAAACTATGTTTCTAATAAACTTTAGAAGAAACAATGAAGCCTTTTTTTTGTATTTATTGAAATTTACGGTCAGAGTCCTTAATACTATACAAGTATACAATCAAGAAATTACAGTATAATCAGTATACAACGAATTACAATGAATAAATAAATATTGAATTGAACTAATTTGTTAACATCCAAACCTTAAAAAAACACTATAACAATTTTTAGCAAAACTTTGATCTTCACATACTTTGCTAATCCATAAAACACGTACATCACACATTTCACATTACAAATCAATAAATTTCCAGCGAACTCCGTGCAGATCAATATCTTATTTTTAACGCAACGTGAAACTAGTTATCTCGAAATCGCTCTAAAAAAGAACGGAGCTGGACAGAAAGATCAATATTTATCAGAAGTCAATGGAGTACGGGTAACGCGGGCGAGATTAGAATTAGGCCGTGTATTGATGTCTCCGTCATCAGGATAGGAATCCGCCCGTCGGAGCTGCTCGCGAATTTAACTAGGAAACAGGAAGCGAGGAGGCTAGAGCGAATATCTCCCGGCGTTAGCAGGGCGGCGGGCGCGAGGGAGAAAGGGAGAAACGGTGCTCGCGTTCTTGTTTTATCGATCGGCCGCGAGTTTGCGAAAAGCCGCCGTTGCCGCGCGCGCGGCTGGTGCTCAGATAATGTAACGGCAACCGCGAGCCGGACTGCGAGCCTGCGCGCACACGCGCGGGGGCCGCGCGCACGTCGCCCATAACCCAGCATTTGCCGCTTGATTGACCATCCCGGTACAATGGTCGACGGGGACTACGGCATTAGAGCGACGGGGAAATTGGGGAGTTCATTGAATTAAACGCCTACGTATTACCGAAATTTCACGAGGGGATCGTGAATTATCGCCTCGGCGCGCGAATGGCCCGAGCCGGAAGCTCTCGATTTTTGAGCCCCGCGCGCCCGGAAACGCCGGGATAGCGGTAACGCCGCGGATTAATGCGCGCGGATACCGCTGCTCAGCGCAGCTTGAAATTTCAATTAAACGTTATTAATCCAGCGCGACGCACGGATGGCGACGGATCCCGCGGGCTGAAAGACGCCGATCCAGTTTCGCCGAGCGGCTCTTTTTGTGCGGAACAGATACGAGACGCTGGCTTCGTTGAGGAAACAAAGTTTTATATCTTACTCAAAGTTTTCGTTTCTCAGGGGATGTATCTGATCTCGGGGAATCGGATTTTACTGCAACTTTGAGTAAAAAACTTTTTTTGTTCCCGTGTACAAAGGACAAAACCTTCAATTGATCTAGATGTATATCCGCGGAAATG
Organism: Eurytoma californica; assembly: GCA_035586675.1. Taxonomy (NCBI): domain Eukaryota; kingdom Metazoa; phylum Arthropoda; class Insecta; order Hymenoptera; family Eurytomidae; genus Eurytoma; species Eurytoma californica. Next base: position 2,356,076 of record JAXIUT010000024.1, read on the forward strand.
AAAATATTTATAAGGCGTACAAAACGCGTTTTAAACGTATAAGCGAAAGGTAATCCTAAACATTCAGTTAGCAGGATTAGCGAAATTTATTTCGTTTGCTCAAAGCTTCTGGTGATTATCGCTACTTTACACTAAGACACCGTGATATCTGGTGATGGATAAATAGCTGCTTTATAGCTGAATACGTGTAAATACGCTCACTCATCAATAAACAAAGACAAGCTGGGTTTAACCACAGATGCGCAAAAGCAAACGTTTACGGTGTATATTATAAACATGGTCAGTTACAGCTGTTTGTAATTCGCAAAAGCCAGAGTCGGAATAAAACCGTGGCGGATCAAATGTTTACGCAAACCTGCAGGAATTACAAGCTTACTATCAGTTTTTTATATTCCCGCAGTAATTTTAAATCAATATTTTTTCAAAGCTTCGGATGATAAAACTTTTTAATTTGCTACAAGGGCATATCCGCAGAAGTTTTCATTTTTAAAAATAATTTTTTGAAATATGTTTTATAACTCTCAATCGGTGGGCGTGCGAAGCACACAAGTGCGAAAATTTTTACACGTGTAAAATTACCGTAATTATGCATGTGTAAAAATTTGTATTTTATACAACTAGCTATTATTTTAACTAGTTATTATTTTGTTTCAAAAAATGATTTTTAAAAGTGAAAACTTCTGTGGATATGCCCATAAAACAAATATTTTGTAAAGGGATTATATTGTAGATTAATAATTTCATAGAATCAGTAAACATTGATACCTAATCATAAGAAGCAAAACTAAACTTGGAGAGCCAGTAGGAGGGTAAAAAAAAAATTAAAACTTGAGAAAGTAAAATGAGCTCGGAGATGAAGTAAAAAGTTAGTGCATTTTAAGCCTTAATGGATTGTATCGCTACTTACGCGGCTGGCGTTGATCGTCAGTTAACTCAAGTTTCCCCGGCGCCCCTTGCCGTTCAAACCGCGCAGTGGTGAGATTCTTTACTTTGCATGAAAAAACTCGACTGGAGGCACATTTTTTACCCGAGAATATAAGCGCTGAAAATTTATAAAAATTTGACGCGGCATATTCTCTCGCCGAGGACTAAAATTTATTAAGCGATAAAATCGAAATCGATAGAAATATATTAGACGTTTAGGTGAAGTGTAAAAGAATTTTTTTATAAATAACAAATCTTTTTTAATTTAAAATACCTAGTGTCTTTTAAAGTATGAAATTTTATTGAAAATGCTTCGTAAGCTTTACTTGTAAGATTCAATACGGCAGTGTCGTACTATTTATTTTTTGAATTTTCTTCTTGACAAAGAGGATAATAGAGATTGAAAAGTATAACATCATACCGTTTCTAACGAAGAAAAGCACATTTCAATTTACCGACGAAGAAAAGCACATTTCACAAAATTCTAGTGAAAAAAAGTACATTTCGTGAATTTCCCTCTTGAACAGACATTGTTTCGAAAAGTGCTTTTCTTA
>JAXIUT010000024.1:2365682-2401892 GCA_035586675.1 Eurytoma californica
ATTTTGGATACATAGTTCTATTTAATTACATTAATTCAAATAAAGTAAGTCTTTTACATCACCGAAAAAACAGGCATTATGATACTGTATTAATATTTTGACATTATTAAAACCAGAAAATGAATTGAACGTTAAGAGTGGTTATTTTGTAGTTTTTAATAAAATTCGGTAAAAAAATCATTTAAATATTTAATTCTGTCGAATTACCGTTTCTTAATGCATCTCACGGTATATTGATATCATTTTACTTGAAACCAGTTAGTTTTTATTCGAAAACTCCGGTAAGTAATGAAAAGTACTTTTGATAATTTCCAATTAAAAATAGCAATCAATTCAAACATCCAAAGCGAAAAGGTTGCAAAGTAAATTATTAAATTATTACACTTTAAGTTTAAAAGGGAATTTTTTCCTTCGGCTAATTTAATTTAGCAATCGTAAACAAGATCGTAAAAGCGCGCTTAAACGAATGCCCAAAGAATGACGCGCAGTTCGTCGCGTTCTTTTTATGCGTACAATTTATTTTTTTTCAGAATTAGCTTTACGGCTGCCGTAAAATCAGAACACCTTTTTCGTGTGCCCTCCTTCCAAGAAACGGGAGCAAGGAAGCAAAAATGAAGAGAGAAAACGGGAGAGAGGGAGAGAGAGAGAGAGAGAGGAAGAAGGAGAGAGGGTGGGTGAGTGCGGGAGAGAGAGAGAATCGCCACTCAGGCACGTATATAACATCTCGAGCTCAATCTGAATAGCGAGGCAGAGTGACTGAGAGAAGCACGAGTGGTGGGAGTGAGAGGGGGAGGGAGAGAGAGAGAGAGGCCGAGCGAACGTAACGACGAGGGGAAAAGATTGAGAAGGTAGACGAGAACACAGCGAATAAAGAGTAATTTAACTCAATTGAAGCTAATAAATGGTCTTTATCGGTGCCCCATAATTACGAGAAAATAAAAATTCAGTGGCTGTCGCCACACCCGCATTATTCAGCTTGCAGCACCGCAAGCACACTTGAGGGTATAGGAAGCTCACGCCTCTTTTCCTAACCCAACGTTCCGAGGCATTATTAGATTACTACCTAACTTTGTCCATATCTATATCACTCCAATCTACATTGGCTATATCTCATTTATAGCACCGGCAAAGATATAGCTTTCTCATGTTCTACAAGTTCATGTCTATAATCGTTTTATTTCATACTCGACGTTATTGCTATATTTCTAGAATCATATTAATTCGACAGCTTTTAGTGTGAACCAGTTTCAAAGTGATAATTGAACATATTTTTTAATTTCTATTTTTGTGTAAAATATAATTTTATCTTTTGAGAATATCGAGTTGTCAGCATTTGCTTTTAAATTATTATAAAAGCGTTTAATTGTGATTTTATTTGTATAATCTGCAGTTTCTGTTATTATTTTGTCTGAGATTACTAATTGTTACAATTATTCCATTTCAATTCGTTGAATTGAAATATTTGTATCAATTTTCATAATCATTTGTGATTATCGGTAGAGTATTGATTGTTACTTTTTATGAAGAAATTATGATAGTATGAACATAAAAAATTGACAAAAGTAAAAAAAGGATAAATAATGTGAATTTCAAACTTTGTTTATCACGGTAACATATATATCGGCAATTACATTTCCGACCGTAATTATGCAATTTATTTCGTTAGCATTGCTGGAAAAGTTATGGATATTTGATATTCGATAAAGCAGCACTTCATAATTAGTAATGTAGGTATTCATTGATACACTCGGCTGACATATCTTGTTTTCGAATGTGCCTTCGTAAATTTGCAATATTATAGCTTTTACCACAAACGTTATACAGATTCACTGAGTCTCTTTCTGCATAACTAATTTATTAAATTAGACGCGGAAAGACCTCTTTTATGCTTACATTGACATTTGCTCGATGAAATATTGCGTTTTCATTTTTCCATCTCGCGTTCAGTTTGAGATTAAACCGACATCCAGTAAGATACAATTAGCTTTCGGGAGCAAAAACTTGTTTCACAAATAGCGGCTTTCTGAAAATTTGGAAAGTCGTATTTCTAAGAGTAGGTTCTGAAATCAGATATCAACTTAGTGTAGATACGCAAGAGATAATGAAGTTGATAAACTATCTTTGCCTTTTTTTATTAAGCTCAAGATCCGATAATAGTGCGAAAATCTTTTGTTTTAAGAAAGATATATAATAAAGTAAAACGTAATTTTTACATAACGTGCAAAATGTTCACATTGAAATAAGAAGCAGAGTAGATGCTTTGAACACTTCTCAAATGTATGAAAAATTAGTTTAACAATATAATTTTTTTATATGCCTCCGTAAAACTGATTCTCGTAGGAGTGTAGTTTGACACACTTGAATCATAATAAACTTGCGATTTTAAATTTATCGAAGTCACAGGAACTTATGCATTTCGTGATTTGTTTTTAAGTTTTTCTAGCTTTGTGTTCGTTGTTGGATTAAATGATAAACTACTCCATCTATTGATAACTCCGAAAAGCTGCGGCCTTAACAACATTTAACAATTACTATTTTGCATTTATACTGCATAAATGCAGACGATTTGTGGATGGATTATTTTAAAGTTCTAACTCCACTGAAACTCAAGAAGGTACCTAACTCGAGAAGTACTATCTGTCTACTATCAAATACCTCAAAGATAATTCTTTTGCTGTGCAAGCAATTCATACAATAATTGAGGTTTGTTTAAGTCGGAATTAAAGTTAAGCAAAATTGTAAGGGATGAGTCAAGCAATGATAAGGCTGATCTAAAATCAAGTTCGACTTATCAGGGCGTATAGCAACCGCCGCGTTATGCACCAGTCAAGGGCTTATAGCATTACGTGGCTGAGGCTTGTAAGGGCCTCACGATTACATCAGGCCAGCCTTGAGATCTTAATTTCCGTTCGGGACTCTTTTGAAACCGCTTCCCGAGTTAGTACCTTCTTGAAACCGCTCGCCGAGGTAGTATCCGCCGAGTTTGGTTTTTTTATTTCCAGGGGAGTTCGAACTTTTTTGAAATCCATTTGAATTAGAACCATCTTCGCCCACCATGTAGAGTTTGTGTAATCGTCTGAGTCATCCATCCTATCAGTGTCTCGTCACCTCGCCAGATGCGCTGGTTGATCACATCCTTCGTTTATGAAACCTAGGTAGAAAGTGAGGACCTTCGTAACAAAAACTATAAAATAATATAAATAACAATTATTAACAATTCGATGATAAATTCGCACACGTGAACCAATAAATCCTTATAGATCACACGGGAGGAGCAGGCATTATACTCGTAGGTGCACACTTACAGTCGCTCGACAATGCACTACCGGTATAAGAGCGTTGTCACGCCTATTTCCTTTGCGGGCTAAGCTTCCGTCGAGTGAGCAGACGCACCCGAAAAAGCCGGGCAAGGATTAACGAAAACAAAAAGGCAGATGCGCCGGCAGTCCCGGCGCGATGAGGGAAACTGGCGGAAAGAGGCGAGAGAGAGAGAGAGAGGGAGCGCGAGAAACACAGATAGAGGACAACAACACACAGGCACAGTAGTTAGGTACCCATACAGCTACAGCTCGCCAGCAGCGCGCACAGCCACCGGGTATAACGGCTGCGCGACGGACCGCCAGGGCGCGCGTCGATCGTGAGCGCGAGCCTCCAGAAGCCGGCGTGTCTCAGTCTGCCGGAGTCGTTTCCGCGTGCTGGTCGTGGCCGCGAGTCCGCGCGTCCCAGCCACCTCAGCCCCCGCGTCGCGCAGTCAGTCCCGTCGCGATCGAGTCGCGCCTGTACCCGACGGGTATTCAAATTCAAAAATTCGCGCGCCCGCGCGTGTGTGCGTGTCCCCGCGCGGCGCGTAACTCAAGATATATATACGCGAGCGGCCGCAACAGGTGCCCGGACCGATCGCGTCCTGGAGAACGGACCGCTGTGTGTGTGACTCTCTTGCCGATCGACCGGTAGCGCCTCCTCGGCCGCAGCGAAGGATACCAGCAGTGTTCGGGATCTCCTTTTCATCCCGAGCCTACGAGCCTTTGTTTCGTCGATCTTGGATCTAAGATCGACGATTTTTTTTTTTATTTTAGCGGTCCATGTGCTCGCGCGCGCAGTGAAAGCCGGCGATCGCACGCCAGCAGTTCTCCGGCGCGGCTTTTGACGGCGCCAAGCGAGCGGGAGGAAAGCGATTTTTCTTAGCGCGCGCGCTCGCGCTACGCAGCGCGTATATCCACGCGCGAGTGTCACTTTCGCGTCAACCTTCGCGGGTTCAGTTTTCAAGTTTCTTTTTTTTTTCGGGCTGCGCGTGTGCTACGACCTCCATGGTGTTTCAAGTTGTGAGAGTGTGAGGTATATGTAATTTTTGTTTTGTTTATATCTGCGCCGAACGAGACGAGGCGTTTTGCGCCCGGCTATAGGGATCCTCCCGGGCCCGCCCTTTTTATTTTCGTACTGCGGAGTGTCGGACGAGACTAAGATCAGTGTGCCTCGGGATCCTGGACAGGACCTTTTATGGTGGTAAGTGACTATCTTTTTTCTCCTCGGGTTCCTTCTCTCATCCGCGCGCGCGGAGAGTCGTGCCCCTCTCGGTTTGCTCCTTTTTTTCCCTCTCTGTCTCTCCTCGAGTCTCTCTCTCGTGTTTTCTTTATTTTCTTCAGCTCCGCCGCCGCTGTCCCTTTCTCCTACTGCCGCTTGAATTTGTTCCCCTCGGCCCGAGAGTCTCGCGCGAATTTCTCCCGCTGGTTCGCTCGGCATTTTTAACGTTTAATCCTTTAATGGATCCGATTCGAGCGCGTAATTGCCAAGAATAAATTTGCTGACAACAAATAAATACCCAAGTGCGGTGAATTCAAATTACTTCTTCTCGCGAATTTTACTTACCACTTTGATATTTCTTTGTTTATTCGTCTTTGAATTTATAAAAGTGTCATTTTTATTTTCAGAAAATCTTTTATTCGTTACGCGCATCGTAATTCTTTTATGTAATTTTAAGTAAATACGCATACTTAATAAACGAAGAAATGTCAAAGATATTTATGTAAGAGAAAAACATCTTTTATTTACATATCTTAGATATTACTTTGTTTATTCGTCTTTGAATTTTCAAAAGGATAATTTTTAGTTTCACAAAATCTTATATGTGAAACGAGACATTAATTATTTTATGCACAATAATAGCATATCATTTATTTTATGTAAGTTAAATTTGAACATTAACTTATTTTGCGCCGGAGAACATGCAAGATTTTGGCGAATAAAATTATGAGAATCTCTGAGAGATAAATCCTGTTTAAATTAATATTAATATATAATTTTGATAACGTATTGTTGTAACTAATCCGCATTAATTTTAAGTTTATTTATTAGACTTGCGTGACATTTGCTGATAAAAATTATGCTAGCAATAAAATGTAAATTCAATATGTTCATTTAGACACGAAAGGAGCGCAGGATATATTTTAATAAAGGGGTTAATGCCCTTTTGTATTCGTAAATTATGATCAAAAGCTAAATTTGGAAATTAAAAAAGAAAAGCGCACGATAACGTGTGAAATAATTCTAAAAATATTTCACATTGAACTATTTAGACGTTAAAATGTATTTATATACATTTATTTTAAAGTCCATAATTAACAATAATACCATTTAAAATAAAAAATTTCTAATACTTGAGTACAATCACCTCGCAATCGGCAGATTGTAAGTATATTTTGCCAGTCTAAAATTAGCTTTGAGTCCTTGCATTTGCATCGAGTTTATTTCTCTTGCAGTTTGCGCCTGAACTCGGCGCCGTGTGCACAACCGTATGCGCTTACCGCCCGTTTGTAGTACACCCGCTGCTGCTCACGGGAGCGTATTTTTCTTGGAATATCCCAACGCCGATTACGCGGACTCATCATTCTTTCGCTCTCCGATATGTGTACACGGTGTGTATCGCGATGTGGGCTAGTCCCGCCGGTAACATCCGTACAGTAGCTGCGACGGCGGCGATTCCGCGAATTCGCATACGCGTACGGCGAATGCGTACATACGTACGCCGCATCTGGCATGCACTCGTACGAGTGATGATGCTCCCGCGGATTCATTCATCGGCGCCTGGCGTACGGCCTTGAAAGAGAAACGAGGTTACCTTCGTTTGGCTCGTTGCTCCTCTCTCTCTCTCTCTCGGTTCCCCTCTCGGATCGCTTTCCTTTTACACTTACTCTCTTTGTTGCTTTTTCCGCGCAGGTAACGTGCGCGACACATTTACGCGCGCGAGAGATGCGCCGCGATAAATTGCACAGAATTAAATTGACTGCCAGGTATTTTAAGCGAAGTAAATGCGAAAGCCGCGAGATTCTGAAAAATTGCATCTTTTATTCAATCGAGTAAAAAATAATAAGAGGATAAAATATACGTAGCGCAAAGCAATATTTCAGTTCCTTTATCGGCGAAGCTTGTTATTTGACGTGGTATCTTCGATACCGGGCTTATTTATGCTTTTCTGAAAAAGTAATTTGCGTGCTTATTTAAATAATTGCGTTTAATTTCAAATTAAGGAGAATGATGTGTATGCATAATTTGACAATTAATAAAGAACATGTTTGTTTGCAAATAGCTGAATGCATACGAAAGTTTTTTCTATTTTTTTCCTGCGGTACATTCATACAAAACTTTACAATGAAGATTTCTGCAGAAAAGTTACTACATATATAAAAGAAATCTTTCAAATAAAAGTATTTCATACTTTAAATAAAATAAAGAAACAAATACATTAAGTATAACTAAAGTTGCGTAAAAGCTTTTTTAATACATCAGTCTTTTAATAGACACTAAAATTTAATTCAAAATAAAATTGAAAAATTAAATAAATATTGCTTCGATGTTTTAAGCCCTTGAACATACAATGTAAATAAGACAGACATGATAAATTTATTTTTCCTTTACGTATAATTTTATGCACAAAAGAGAAATTTTTGACAAAAAATATTCAGAAAGTGCAGTATTCTGCAAAGGAATGTTTAATTATTTGGCTTTAAAGGTAATCTCAAACATTTTTGCGGATCTCCCTGCAAGTTTCATGATGTCTGTACGAATGAAATAGCAGTAGAAATAGAAAAATATGCATGTACCCGAAAATATTTCGAAACGGGAAATACAAACGGCTAGCTACAATAAATTTAAGTTATCGAAACAACGTCAAAATTCATTACGAACGATATTTACAAGACGTGCAAAAACATAAAAATCCACTGCACTAAATCATGCAGCTTCGCATGAACACACGAATAAATTAAATTTTAACGCATAGGCAAAAAAATGCGCACTTACTATAAAATCGAAGCCGCGCACAAAGTGAAAAGAACGAGCCGCGAGCGTAAAAAGAATTAAAGGAAAGGAGCTGAGAAAAGCATATTTTAGATTCTTGTAAAGTAAGTGCAGCAGCGAACAACTGCAGTGGACTGCACCGTACGGATACGGCTTTTACTATACTCGGCCGATGTTTCAAGTTCAACCGCCGGCGCACGGGCCTCGGCCTCTCTCAGTGTACACGTCTGCTTTGACCGCCAGCCTTCTTTCCCTCTCTTTTCGTGCCTCTCTTACTCGCACCGCGCGCGGCTCGCTCGAGAAAAGAGCCAATAGATTGGGCTCCATTTCCATGCTACACGATGCGGTCAACTCCATTTCATGCTCTGATTTCTCCCGGCCGCTGCATTTGTTTCGATGGATCTGCAAAGAGTTTGTTTCAAGTTTTCCATCGAAATGTTTACGTCATCGAGAAATTCGCTCGGTTTTGTTGAAAATTCGAAGTCCATAATAATCCCTGGAAAGAAAGATATTGACTTTATTACTAATAAATTTTACATTTATTTTTTATATTTTAATATCGAGTATGTAGGTATTATGTAATGTTGAAATATCGTGCTCCGCAAAATACCTTAATATAAATACAAATAATTTATTTGATACTTAATTTTAATTACAAAAAAATTTACTTATTGAAGAGGATGATATTTCTCGTCGCGATAATTTTAATTTAACATATTCCATTAAAAGAAACAAAAATTCAGTATCGTTTTATCGAGATTAAAAAGGATTATGCAAATATAGCGTAAAACAAGTTTTGCAGACTATTAAATTTATTTGTCCTTTGGCATTAGTCAATATCAGAACTGTATTTTAAAAAATTCAGATCGATTGCACCGACGCATACTTAATACAATTAATTTTAATGAAATGCACTCGAGTGTGTCAATGAGTATGCATGCCCATTCCCCTTAAAATTTATAATGCATTTCTTCGTATCAGCCCAATTTACAATATCCACTACCATCTTTCTAATTAAAAACTTTTCAAATGCATAATTATCCAATTTTTAATTAAACATATTGAGCGACTCTCATTAACTGAAATTTTTACAACTGGAAATAAATTTTAATTAGATAGTAGCGTGACGAACATGACACCACAAGAATACACAATTTCAAGTCTCCCTAATAAGTTCCTAAGACACAGGTAATTTCCAGTTCTCCGGGCTCGTGTACATGTTTAGGAAAAAAAAAGAATTAAAAATCTCACTCGAGTTGTCTACGTAATGCTCATATATTTCTCCGACAACACACTCATACTGATTTGCTCGCACACGAGCACAATAAATCTGTGCCCCCACTCCTGGTTTGCTCTTTTCTATAGATTTCTCGGGGTCCCTTGATTCAGCTCTGAACGGCAATTCATTATTCTCCGTGTTCCTTTCTTCTCACAGGTCCTCTCTCTCTCTCTCTCTCTCTCCCTCTCCCTCTCGCTCTTTTTCTTTCGCTCGCGCTTGCTTTCGCTTCCTCTGTTATTCTTGCGTCGAGACCTACGTGTGCCACTCATCTCGAGCTCGAAGTGCGCGCGTACAAGACGCCGACTCGTTTCGAATGGAATCTTGCCGTACGCCTCGGTCTTAAGGAATATAATGCTCGGTGTAACGCAGCCCGCAACGATTTCTCCCAGATCTTCATTTCTTTAACCCTTTCCTCGCGCACTGCCTCACCGCCGACATATTTTTACTTTTTCGTCTTCGGCGTTTCGTTATGTTTCTCGTGACTTTTGTTACGTACCTCCTTTCTTGCTGGGTTATATATACAGTGCGTCTTCAGAATTGCTGCACTTTTTAAAATACGCTTTGATTGGATCCAATTTATTTTTTTGCATGCAGCTTAAGCTGCAGAATATTGCCCGTAGTTGTCAAAATAATTGTATAGCTTTTTGTAGCTAAATGAATGCGTTTTCACGTTTTAATATTTATCATACCATAGAAAATTACTCTGAAAATGTGAAAAACTCGATTGAACTGAATATTTTCTGAAATTGATTGGTTGTTTGTTTTTTAAAAAACGTTTCAGTACTCATCAGAACTTGTAGTATTTAAAACTTACGTAAACATAATATTTTTGTTGCATTACAACGTCACGGCTAACGTTTCATTTTCGTAAATTTTTCTCCGGCAAACGAGCTTGAAATTAAAAGCCGCTTTGACGCTTAATCCACGTCGGCGAAAAGGAATGTGTGCCACGGCGCCGCGAAAAAATCACGTCGGAGTTGAGCGCGCACCGAGTTAATTTACGTCGCGAACTAAGCGCCCGCGTAAAAGGTACAAATCGCGGCATATTTCTCGCCCGCCTCCGGGCGAGCTCGCGCTGCAGGGGCGCACCGCGTATAGCGAGCTCTGCGCCGCCCGCGTCTCCTGCGGCGAGCCGCGCGAAGATTTTCAAGGGGGAGCCTTGGCCGAGAGGATCGTGAGCCGGGAGAGGAGCGGAGAGGCTGTGCGCGTCAGCGCGCCGCGAGGCCGACCGGTCCCGTGGCTTCCTCTCCTCTCGCTCGCTCGCTTCCTTTCTCTCCTCGCGGCCTTTTTTTTTGCGCCGGGCGCATGCACACGCGCCCGGCTCTCCCGACGCGGAGATCCGTGTAGGTGGCTGTGTGTATACGCCCGTGCGAGGGCCGCCGCGGAGGAGCCGTCGAACTCGCGCGCGAAACGGCCGCCCGGTTTTATCGGATTTTTATGAGCGCGCTTTCCTTTTCGGGCAGCCGATTTTCCGGCGCGACGCTGTTTTACGAGACCCTCCGAAGCGCGGAGAGGGGAAAACCGCGAGCACTTGACAACGTAATTTGTTTGAGTTATAAATTTCAGAAAGATGAGCGTTTTCTTTTTGTAACTTTTTTAATGTACGCAAAAAAGGTTCATTAAATATTACTATCGTGGTTTTTATATTAACCGAGGTCAAACTCTAAAAATAAAAGAAGTTAATACAATGACTATAATAAATTTTAATTTATTTAAAATATTTGTATTAAATTTTACTACATTTATAGAATTTTACTTAATTTACTGGTCACTATTTAAACATTACGCAGTTTTTGAATTTTGTCGTCGATTTAGTAAAGAATTCAGAAATTTTTAACGCAATATTTTTCTACGTGTAATGTTAAGTACACTTTGAAATGAATAGAGCTTTGTAGGTTTTTGCCAGATATAAATTTATAATCGTTTCGAAGTTTTGTAAATCCAAGATAATCTATACTTTCGCGAACTAGAGTCGCTTTTGAACGTAAAAATATTAAAGCGGTTGGCAGCGTTTTTTTAAGGGTCTTATACAGATATTTTGAATACATGAATTATGCAATGTGCATATCATAACGCATGAATACAAAATACAATTCTGTAGGACTGAAACGGAAAACATATACACGTCTGCTTTTAGTTGACACATGTTAAATAAATTGGAGCGAAACAAAAGTGCTTATTCATGTTTGTTATACTTTCTGAGTTTCTTTTTCGCATGCGCCCTTAGTAATAAATCTTTTAATCGAAATAATAAATTAATTAAAAGAAATTAATTTTAATTTTGATAAAGTGTCTTTTGCCCGTGATCTTATTTTTAATAATAAGTGAATGAAATTTCTGCTTATGGCTTCTGCTGGTCGAAAGTTCCACAAATAAATGATCAAATTTAGTACAGACTTACTTAATTGTAGATAGAATAAATTTATACTTACCAAGTATACAGTAACTTTATGTTCTGCAGAATACACCAGACTGGCTTACATCACGCAAGAGTCGCTAATAAATTGAGCGCATTGTACAAGTTACACGTAACAAACGCATGCACGAGTTTCGTTAAAAAAAATCTAATTTGAGAAACCTCAGTTCTGGTCAGATCCAATAAGTTGCACGACGGTCGTTCAACCTACCCCTGTCAACGCACTCTGATTTTTTTCTAATCTTTTACTATCAGGCATTAGTCAGATCATTAGTCAGATCGCGTTTCGCATTGCTTTTGCGACGCTTGCATCGCCGTCCTCTTAAACATTCGATAAATCATCCCATTTATCTAAATGTGCGCGTCCATTATCAAACGTCTGCTGCCGGCGGGATAAAAATCAGCGGCAAGCCGTAAAAGTGACTCGAGCGATTCACACGACCTTAGATTAATGCTCGTTCACGAGCGAGCCAGAGGGAGTTCAGGCTACGTCACATCGCTGAGATATGAAGCGTGAAGCTAAACAAAGAAGCGCCAGCGACAACAACGTCGACGACGTAGACGACGACGAGGGCAACGGCGGCAGTGGTACCAGTAAGGCACTAATTCTCATTTGCCACACACGGCCGACTCCTCATTGCAGCGCAGAAGCGTGGCAGTGGCGCGTCTTGTGTTACGTTCGCGCGCACTCCTCGGAAAATCTCGCTCTTCCTCTCTTAGTCTTCCCGTTCCAACGGGGCTTCTCGCGTTACCCCTTCAGCCCCACCCCGTTTCTTTTTTTATTCCTCGCACAGCATCATAGTTATTAGGCTCTCTACTTCACTCTTTTATCCCTCGTTGCGTAAATCTTCCGGGTGTACTGTTTCCCGCTGCTCTTTCATTTCTTTATGTTTGTATTTTGCGTTTTTACTTGCTTTTACGGCTCGCAGTCCTTTCGCGAATTCCAGAATAATAAAAAGTACAAAGATTATAAAGATAAAATGATTGAAGTTTTTAATTATTCGTGCGTCTTTACAGTATTTTAAGAGTGATGTATCAAACTATTTATTTTCAATTTACTTCCTGTATTTCTAAGGGATCGTACCAGTCAGATAAATTTTAATTTATAAATATTGAAATTAAAATATTTATGCAGAGCAATAAAACAAATTCGAAATCCGCCTTATCAGCAATTTCTAGGTCATTTCCATTAAATCTGGTTTTTCAAGTAGTAGTTATATGGGATGCAAATGAAAACTGAGCGTCTGCATGCAAATTATAAAAATGATTAAAATAAATAATCTGAATTAAATTAGAAATAAGTAAAACAGGAAAGTTTTAAAAGCCCAGTTTCTGCAACAGTTTTCATTCTGTACTTGTTTTTCAATTTTTAGATTATATCTTGAATCTCCTTCGAACATTACGCTTAATCATATTTTCCGTTGAATTGAAAAAGTTTAACCTTCCATCGCAATACCTCTTTTCTATCCATCCCGCTTTTCTTTCCTCTTTTACGTCAAGTCACTTTCATACTCTCTTTTGATGGTTGTTACTTTCATATTCACGTCGCCTTTTTTGTGACAATTATCGGGGAGGAGCAACTTTTTAAATCAAGCAGTTAATACAATTTTGCCCGTGTCGTTTACTTTAAAATTATTCTTGCTTTAGCGAAGTAGAGAAATAGAACTGAGCTAATTCGTGAAGCACGTAGGTCTTAATAACAGTTTTAGATTCAGTTTCCTTTTACCACTGCTACGGTCTACGTTGATTCGATACAACGAAATGCATTTAAGCAACGGAGCAATGTCAATGTTACGAAAACCGAGTAAGCTTATTGACGAGGCCGAGAGTGGTTGATAAGAAGACAGAACACAAAAGGCCTTTTACCTTCCACCGAGAAATCCTATGAAAATAATCTTGATTATATGTATTTGGTAATTTACTTCAGAGTTCTCATTGAAGCAGTATCGATTTTTTCCGTGAAGTGAAAAAAAAAATACTCGTGACTTACATTTCTAATGCCTTGTGTGTCGTAAACAATAATTAACACGTTCATCTAGAAAATTACGTAGAAGGTATGCGTAATGGCTCGTTATGTTTCCTAAAAGAATATAAAAAATAAGCGTTGCATAAATGATTTCTCGCAATTTAAATAAGTACATGGATTAATGAAAGAAAAAAACTCTAGTTCGTTACATAAAAATATTTTTAAATGTAAATGCCAGATCCACGCGATACTACGTTGCATTATTCAACCAATAAATCGATGTTAATCGTTGAGGAAACCATTTCCATAAATTAGTCACCAGAAACAATGTGAACCAAATTGTCACGTTAGCCGCACTAATGAGTTTAAGCTACTATTTTAAGAATTAACTTGACCAGATTACAAAAAAAAACAACACATTTTCCCGAATAAAGCCTAGTAGTATCGATTCGATAAAAGGAAATCAAGGGCACTTCGCCGAAGTCGAAACTTTAATAATTCAGCAAATTAGTCATTGGCGCGAATCGTTCATACAACATTGACGCGAGCGATAATTCCGGAGCGTGACCGAGGCGAAATGGCTATGCCACTTCCGTGGAGCGCCGAGCAAAAGCCGCGAAGCACTGATTCACAACCGTTCATTGTAATTCCGGGCATCGCGCAAGGACTGGGATGATGATTCCAAAAGCCTAGTCGTGGCGATTTTTTTTCTAATAAACTGCACGCTCGAAACGGCGAGCGCAGAAGGCCGACTGTGTTAGTTTAGGACCATCAAGAATGCCAAACTGGTTTTTTTCCTTGGGAGTCATTACAAAAGAGCGCAGGCCACGTCATTCGCTTGTAGAAAGGCGAAGCGTTGTTGTTTCTTTGTTATCTAGATATTTTTTTATTCAAAATTTTGTCGTTATCAATTTGGAGGGTTTCGTTTATTTTATGTACATGTTGATTACTTCTTTTTATCTTACCGTAATGAATGAAATAACAATGATATCTTTTTGTGATGTTCTATTTAATTACGTAATATAATTTTCGCCACATAAAATGTTATTACTTAAAATAATTGTTTTATTATTTACAGTCCAACATTAAATTTTACGTATTGCGTATTTTAAAGGAAACTTGATTTTTAAAAAATAATTTAAATTAATTAACATTTTTGTTTAGATTCGTAAAGCGTTTCACGTACATGACTTCAATTACAAAACTTTGTCTGATTTAAAGTTTATATTTACTCTCGCCAAGAATTGCACAAGTCCTTAAAGCAGTTAAAACATTTGGCACTAATTAAAATTTTTGTTTCAAGCGCATCTTTTGCCTCTCTTCTAATTTTAATTTTATGAAGACTCTGATAAGTAATGTGCATTAAATCTCTGGGCAATACAATGTTTTTATTTTTATACAAATTAAAGTACTCAAGAATTAGTAAACAATACCGTGTGTTGTTCATTTTGATTAATTTAAAATACCGCGGTCGTTAAAATACAATAATATCTGTCATGTAAAACCATAAAACGCAGTTATGGAAACACTTTCAAGCGTATATCGTTCATGTAAAATTCAAAATATAATAGTCGACATTCATTCATACGATGGACACACGAACGTGCTATTAACGTGATTAATAACGTGAAGCTCAGATATCAATAAGCGCTGAATATATTATAAGAAGAACGAGGATAGCGAAAATGGAAAAGAGAATATTAGTCATATTAACGGTTTGGCAAATTTAACATATTATCTAATAATTGACGTATAAAATATTTGTAGCGTAAGATTAAAATTTCATTCAAATTTTTTCTCAGCTGGATAAGAAAAGTGTAGTAAAAATGTATCATTTCAATGTAGTAATTCGTGTACAAGGTGTCAACTATGCTATTAAGATATGAATTTTTTGCGAAAGAGCCGTATTATTTTACTTGATAAGATAATTTTAATATACATGACGACATATCTTATCTTCCTTTTCTTGAGAATAATAACAAAAATTCAATGCAATTTAATTGAATTATATATAGCTTCGTAGTCAGCAGAAGATAGGGCTGAGTTTACTTACAACAAAATCCTACTTACAATGCAATCAATTGCATCTGAATCACAGACATTTTTTTCTGCAGAGATAACAAAACTTGCTTTCAGAAGATAAGATAGTTTCCTTTTAAGGAAACTGCATAAACATTTCTTAATTTGAGTTCATCGACTGCCTAAAAGATTTAACTTTCTCAGGTCATGCGGTAAACAATAATTATACAATAATCATTTTTGTAAATGTGCGTTCCAACTACATAAATTATACTTTAGATAAGGGCCATTCATTGTAAATTAGAGTTTAAATTATTCCGCTTAAATTAAAAAACCGGCTGACCCGACAGGAAGTACGGCCTTAACGTTGGTAACGATATTTTCATGAACACGGTTTGCGCGCAGCTTTGCTAGTATTAAATTGGCCGACGCCAGACTGAATCTTTCGGATCGGACTTCGCAAGTGAGTTGTCTGACCAGGAGAAGGACGAGGTCGTCTTTCTTGCCGTTGACGACGGCTCGGAGTTTCACAGGGCTAGTGAAAACGAATTGCCGCAAGTTAGATTGTGAATTTGTCACGTGTACAAGATTCTCTGCACGTATTTCTATGTTCAAATTTATTTTTCTTCCAGAAGTTACGTCTTATTCTTTTTAGCCAAAGTTTACAATAAATTTAATTGCTTTTTCTTACTTTTTTTTTAAAGAGTTCAATTTTTGATGCATCATTCCAAAATCTTTTTTCACTGCAAACGGATCCTTACTCTGCAAATATGATAATGCGGAATTCCTCCAAACGCACATATTTCATGTTAAATGTCTTTTACTTATCGATTAAGTGAACGACTTATAACGTAGAATAAATGCATATTCACTTATTCGTAAGTGAAATGCATGAGTTTCACATATTCATATTTAGAGAGTACAGTTATTTTAGCATTTGTATCTTTATAATACTTTTGCTTTGTACACACTTCTTCGTCATCTTCGAATATGAAGTATTATTGAATAAGCATTCTGATTGTAGCAGTGATTTTTCTTTAACAATATGCTGATAATTAAATTTTTATTAAACTGCGATCATATGTATAATTTTAAAAACATTATTAAATTCTAATATCATCCACTCTTATTTTAAGCATAACATTTCACTAATTATTTTATCGGGCATTGTCTTCCCTCTCTTTTCTCCGTGGGGTTCGCTCCTTCGGTCGGTAGGTAATCAGGAGTACAGCCCCTTGGCCAGTAATAATTAACGGGACGTTTCCGTTTCTCTCATCTCTGCCTCTGAAAGACACCCACACACACACACACACATCTCGCACTCGCTCGCGCATTCAGTTACCCTCTGCAACTTTTATCCCCGTAGCTGAGCTCGCGCTAAATTTCTCACCTCCGTGGGTAAACGCGCGCACGCGCCCGTGTAAGACAATTAAGCTGGTCTCGGGCATTCTCATAGCTGGTGGCTCGTGGAAAATTCATTCGCGAAGCGCTCGCAAGCGCAAGCGCTGCATTTTAGAGGCGACCAATGATCAACGCGCGATTTTGTTGGAAAACTTGGATTCTTTCTCGGAGCGAGCGCTCGAGCGATCTCTGCGTTTTGTCTCTCTATTCCGAGGCTTTTGTATTATTTCACGAGGCGGTAATTCGTTCGCTCGATCGATTTTCCTTCGGTGTTGCCTGCCTTCGTTTGCACTTCGCGACGTTGAAAAGTTGAACTTTCGTGCATAAAATATGTTAATTGGCCTAATACGTTTGCGGCTGAGCGGGCGCAGTTCAGGATAGCTCTTACACTTGATTGCTTTGTGCGATAATGGATAAGACGGTTTGTTTTCCACCGCGCTGTGGGTGTTTATTTAAATTTACTGCACGATAGGTGTGTAAGTATTACGACAGAATAATAAAGTTATTTGCAAACATTTTAAATTAGAAATATTTTATGCACTCTCTTTTTCAAATAAACAATTATCATTCTAAGAATTATAATTTTAACATAATCTTGAATTTATTTTGAATTATAATTTATAAGCTCTTAAATCTGCTTTATATTTTATCTAGATATCATTAGTATTTCAGTTTTAAACTTTTAACTCAAATTATTCACTGATATTTCAAAGTATTATATTTATTTCAAAAGTATTGTTGAATTATCAGATGCGTAAAATGTCATAGTCTTCATACCGTCTCTGTATTTTCTATTATAAAAAGAGAAGTTTTATTATAAGTTTCATTTTACTTACCTTTTATACCCCCGTCATTGCTCATGATCGTTGCACTATCTTCGACTGGCAAAGAACACAAGTCACAAAAGATGATTAAAATAAAACTTTTTTCTACTTTGCCTTCTTTATGAAAGTGCTTTAAAGGTAATGGATATACACTTTTAAAATTCTTAACCCTACAAAGCTAAAACAGAAAAAACTTTGTCGCAGTATATTTTAAAAACAATTACTATTAAATAGACAAATATAAAAGATCAGCAATTTAGTTTAGAAAATGTACTACAGTAAAAAATTCCATAATGCAAGGGTTGCGACACTTTTAGAACTATTGTGTGATACTGTTAATAATTGTATTACTTTTTTTGAAATTTTCATGAAGACCAATAAAGTCATTGATTTATTTTTATAGCTATAAAATGTTGATTTATATTATCACAAATCAATTGACAGTTTTTCATTTACAATCCCTCATAATTAACGTCATTATCATTATTAAAGTTGGCCGTTCATTGACAGAAACCTGAATATGCATGCAACATTAATTTTCTGTTTATAAATGCCGGCGTCATACGCAGCATTTCCAGAACAGAAATTGTAGCTCCGTTATTTACGAGCACGAAGAACGGATCTGCTTATTCAACAAGCTGAAAAAAAATTTCGGCGTTGCGCGAAAAAGTCCACATGCAAACAATTCCTCATGTTTTCGTTCGAGCATTACCGTTAAATTTTTGCAAAATTTTACGAAAAAACAATAAACACTTCTCCGTAAGCCACGTGAGATTTTTAGCAAGTCCATTGCCTTCTTCCACGGGCCACAAAATAAATTCGCAGTCCCTCGCAGGCAGAAAGAGTAAGAGCGGTTTACGTGAGCTACTTAAAGACCGCTGCTGCACGTACGCTAAAAATGCTGAAAACGTTTTCAAAAGAAAACATACGTGCATAAATTGTCGTCGACGTTTAAAAGCTTGTGAATTCCCACTCACACGCGCGCGCGCTTGGACTAATGTGCAACGACGAAGGCGCACGCACACAAGGAATCTTGCGGGTAGTAGCAAAAAAAAAAGAAGCAGAAACAAGCAGACGCGGAAAGCGAAGGAGGAAAGTGGCGAATGCATAAAATCGCAAGGTAAAGAACTGTGTCCGTTCTATTTTTATTTTTCACTCGTAAAGATGATTTCGCAAAATATTAGGTAGGAAATGTTGGTTGCGAATAACTCGTACATTCAGCAGTGAGCAATTTTATAATTTTGCATCCGAAGTTATCCGCGTATACATTTCAGAAATTTTCAATGCGATGGAATGACCTTTGCGAAAGGTAAAAAGTCTTTTAAAATGAAGAGTTCTCGGCACTCAGGTATTTCCACGTCGTAAGGAGAATACAAAAATGCCTTTTAAAAATGTCTCAGCGCTGGATATCTTGATTTTCAAAGAATACTTTATTTGCAGGTTTATCGCACTTTAAATGTTAAAACAGTGAGTAATTAAAGATAATGGCAGCAGATTAAAAAGTTTCATTGTTCTTTGAGCCTTTCTCCAGTAACTGTTTAATTCATTAATATTCAAGGGTCATCGATAAAAAAAATCGGTAATATGTTCGATAAACTTAGTTGGATCAGCGAAATATTACAGAATTTACGTAATCCACTGATGCCTCAAGTGTGAGCTGTTCAAGTGCACTTTAACTACACAATGACGGTTAACTACAGTTAGAGTTTCTAGACAATAGTCGCATGAGATAAGATTCTTACGTTTTTCTAAGAAACAATTTTCTCGTCGGCTTTTAAAAAATAATCTATATTTCTTTAAAAATAACGCGAATCGTAACGTGAAAATGTAGGTCAACTTGATATTTCCTAAAAAAACGCGTGCCTAATTTAATTTGCGCAGTATAACAGCTTTCATTCTTCCTCAAACATAAATTATGTGGACTTTAATAATAGAGCATTTGTTGTGCAAAGGAGAAATTCGCGAAGGAAGCGCAGCAAACGTTCGGTTAGCATTTCATTTAATTTCCCCGTAAATGAAATGAAAGGCCATTCGTGGATTGCCGAGCGGCAACGACGATTCCTAAGCATAATTAAAAACTTTTATACCGAGGTGCTTGAAATTAAATTTTCCTTTTTCTTCGCCCCCCGTCGGTGCAGCGGCGAAAGAAAAACACGGGGCGCGCGTTCGACTGCACTCCACATTCCTCCTTCAATAGTTGAATCGCGACTCCCGCAGTGGCACTGTTGCGCGCCGCGTACAATCGGCGATAGTGCCCTCCTTTGTTTGTTTAATTAATGCGGCGGTACACGTGCCCGTTTGTTTTACGATTTTGCGCTACGGCGTTATTCACTAAGGGTGTGTGGAGCTTGTCTCGGGAGGCAGTCGCAAACACAGACGAAAGGCGACGAAGGCGTGAATCACACCGTTGATGGAAGAAGTGTATACAAGAGCAGCTAACGTAAACTAGCAGTGAGAGAGCCAGAGGAAACCCGCCGGGGCAATTGTGTCTGCTTCTCTCTCTCTTTCTCTTCTTCTACGTATATACACAAACGCGTCGCGTGCCGTAAGATGTCATGCTTTAAGTTTTCCATGGATTCATGAAAATATGCGTGACATTCGATTGATAATGCCTTCTTGTTTCTAAGTCGCTGTTGTGTCGCACCTCTGTTCCCGCTTCACAAAGCTCCTTTATTTCGTCCGTTTTAAATAAAACCTTCGCAATCGCTATTTTCAAAACAAATAGTTCGTTTCATTTATTATCGGTACCATCTGAATGCGAGTGGATTCATTTTAAAAATAAAACAGTGTCAAAGAATTTGACGGGAGTACATGCAAAATCTATTTTTAATTTTATTTCAGTTCAAATTAATGGAGATTGAAAATCGTAAAATAAACTAAATGCGATGTATAAGGGACAGAGTTTTAACTCGAAAGTATGTCCAATTACAGTTTTTAATGTGGGATTATTTGAAAGATTCGCTTTGAATTATATCGTTCATTATTTGAGATATACATAGGTTTTTACTTGATTACAGTCGGTTTTCTGATACTGTGATTATAAATTACACGGGCTGCAATGATACCGTAGAAATAGCGTTTTAGCGAAGAATTCGTTTTTCATTATTCCTCGAATTCGTTTGAAATTGATGAATTCGCGTTCTAACGAAAATTCATTACTAGCTGAAATTGGTGAAATTACAGAAAATTAGTAGCGAACGCAGAAGGCTAAGCGCTAATAAAACATTACACCCCTTTACAGCGCGAACGACACGATTTAAATCAGACGAGGCTTGACAGTTGGGCGCATTACGTGACGAGCGACGCGAGTAAATTGAAGTATTCAGCGGCGCGCAAAATTCCGTAAATAACATTACAGCGGAAACAATAATAATCATCGCGTCAGCTGAAAATTGAATTTTCTCTGGGACGCTGTGCAATCGTATAATCCTCGTATAATCTCCACAAATCACTTTAATAATCCCGGGTCCAGGGCTGCCCGTATACGTTAACTAACTTTTACGCTGATACGTCATTCATGGCTCGTCCAAACGATAAATTATCCGCTTTTTCTCTTTTTTTACACTTTACACTATTTCTAATTTTTAGCTAGGGTTGAAAATTTAAGCTTCGCTTTTAACTCTGCCATTAAAGGCTTACAAAGCATATATATTATGTAATCTTTTAGCATGAATAACGTATACTGAAAGACGTTACAGTACATTTTAATGTAAAGTAAACCCTTCAGATTGTACATACTTAATGCTTTCTGCGTAAAAATTTACTAAGCTGATAATCGGCAAATTCGTGGAAAGTTGGCTATGCTCACACTGGAAAGTTTCTTCGTGCACAAAGCAAACTCAATCTCCGAAATAAACCATTTCTTCGAAAAAAGTTAACAATTTTTAAATAAAAAATTTCAATTAAAAGTAGCGCACATTTTAAGTGTACTCCGAGAAGTACTTAGCGATGCATAAAATGAAAAGTGACACTTTTATCATCGATGCTTATTAGCCGACAATTATCGTGCCACCGGTGATTAAACAGTTTTCAGCTGATAAAACAAAAATAAAAGTCACCGAGAGACAAAATAAATATTGATGTACGGAAGTCGAGTAGAAAGATGAAAGCGGCGCTTAGGATCGTTATACCGGAAGCGTGCTCGGTGAAAATCTGTCAATTCTTTTCGTGAAATAATTGGATTTCGCCCTCTCCCCTGGAAATCTTCCTTCTGGGATATCCGCGCGGATCGTCGCAGCCGTCAGGCAGCTATTGTCTTCCAATATTGCGTTATCTTGTGCAGTGGCGCGTTGCGTTTGACAGCTATTCGTTACGACGTATGGAGATGCTTTGCTTTCGCTGTAGAGGCAAAAAAAATTTTTTTCTCCGTTTTTATCAAAACGTCAGGCTGAAGTGGGAGATTAAGTGGAGTGTCGTGCACATTGTTGACCGAGAGGGAGAGACCTTCAGCTTAACATTTGACAATCTGGCAGAAAAAAAATTTGTCGTCGCGATGAATAATTATTTGCGAAGCACGACAACACGCGTTTCAATCGTAACCTTTTTCGTAATATAAACATTCGCAGGTATGTAGGTTAAATGGTGATACTGTATAAGCGCTATATTTAAAGTGTAGTTCTTTTCTATTCAATGGGACAAATATATTGTGTTTCATAAATACATCACAGCTCGTAAATAAACCATATCGAATTTTTTCCATCAAACCACAGAAACCAAATAGGATTTCATTGGTAATCTGTAACTCGGTCCCGTGATCGTATACAGGCCATTCGTACACATTAAATACAAAGCACAGCTCATTGTTCAAGGTCGTTCTAGTATCAATCAACGCACGGGTGGCGACCGTCGTGACAAAACTGAGAAACTAAGTCACAGAGAGATAAAGGGAAAAGCAAGGGGGGGACGGCGAAAGGAAACAAAAAAAGAAAGAATAAGAGAGAAGAAACTCCAGTGGAGCTCTTACGCACACAGGCAGTGGCAATATTGGCTGCTAAATCCCGAAGGGTCTGGCCCATGTGCAAGTCAATAGATTTTCGACATCAGTGGATAGAGAAGAAAAGAGAATACGGCCTTTGGAAGCGATTTCTAGGGCAAGTTTCTCCCTCCTGAAAGGTTTTTAGTTTTCTCTACCAATAAAGAGAAAGAAAACGTTGTGGGGTGAGCGTACTTACCTTTGTGAAAGAAAGTGAAAATTTATTTGCTCACAATAATTTATAATTATTCCCATTTGAACTTATAATAAAGGGAGAAATTTGCAAAGTGTGACGGTTTAACAGCTGTGTGTTTAACACCTTTCAACGGTGGTCGCTTCATCCGCAATATTTCGCCTTTTGAAAGATTGATAGATTCAATTCTTTGATCAGAGGCGGAGAACTTGCGACTTTTTGACAGATAAGAAAAGTTCGTATATTTTTCTTAGAAAATCGTTGAACTTTATTAAATGTCACCAAACTTCAACACTAAAAAGTGTATGTATAGGGTATATTAAAAAATAAATCATATTATATTTATCTCATCTTGATGGTGCCGTAATGTACGATGATGGAATGCCTTTGAAAATTTTAATATTCCATCTAAACTTTAAAATTATATTCTTTTTATTACTACTGCGATACTAAATGCATATTATTACTTTAATCAAATCTGTGCATACGTCCAATTTAACAATGACCTACGTATGTTCCGATCACAAAGCAATATTATAATTAATTATAAGCACAAAATCAGAATACGATTACGGTAATAATCAATCGGGATACGTGCACAAGGGCTTTGCTTAATGATTTGTGCTATGTTTGCAATAGATTGTCAGACTCGCATATCTCATAAACGTATAATTTACTGGTAAACTTTTACGACAATTAGATGAGAAGATTAGGAAATTCCAAACGGAAATAAATTCAATTCTTCTGTATCGACCTTCTAGTGAGTTTGTTTACCGACCTTGTACCGAACTAAAACTTCTACTCGTTTTACGATCGTAAAGTTTCCGAACATTCGTTTTTTTTTTTTTTTTTTTTTTTTTTTTTTTTTTTTTTTTTTTTTTTTTGACAGGATCGGCAAATGCTTTTATCGAAAAAAGCAAAGCTTTTATTGCGCAAACAAGCTTTTCTTGCTGCAATCCTGTATTAACGACATTTACTGCGTGGGTTTTAAAAAAAGAACACCGTACATCACGTTACTGCAAAGAAGCTATCTCAGCTTATGTATAATATACACTCACTCCTCTTAGAGTATCGCGCGAGCATCTGGTAAAATGACTTAGCCCGCTACGTGCAGTCAGTTCACACAACAGTGGCGGCGATGCCTCGTGGAAGATAGGCAACTAAGAGGCGGGCTGCTAGGCGCCGCGGCTTTTAACGCATTTGCGGAAGAAAATGTACGGGTGGCTAATGGGCTAAAAGGCCGTATAACAGTGCGCTCGCGAGAGGCGCCAGGGACAAGATTTGCGAGGGCTCGCGAAAGCGGTAGGCGCCTCGAGTCGGGTCAGTGAATTTCTTCTCTCACTCGAGGGCGACTCCGCGTGAATTTTGAAGGAGTATTGTCCTTTTAAATGAAGGCGCGCAATCAAATCCTCGGGCAATTTCTCTCCCTCTACCGTTCGCGATTACTCGCTCTATCTGCTGCTTCCTCTATGCGATCCCCCTCTCCCTTTCTTCCCTTCGTGCTGGCGAACCCACCCCTCGAGCTTTTACGAGCACGGAAAACTGTAGTCGTAAAAAGAGCCGGGCTACTGTAATCATGGGTGAGGAAAACTGCATGGCTGCTGCCATTTTTATGAACATTCACCTGCCCATCAAACAGATTAACCACAGAGTGTCAGTGGAGTTTCTTCATCCCTCGTTTCCTTTGTTTTCGAAACTTTCTCTTTACAATTAAGACTGCTGCGTTTGAATTAAACATTTTTTCCTTTTAGTCTTCAAGTCTGTTAAATTAAATTTTTTAATTTTTAACTCTTTGAAGGGATGTTGATGATGTTTCACATTTTATTTTTCACGATGCTTTGTTTTCAATTCATTTCACTTTTTCTGCAGCAAGCTATTTGTTGAAACACACAACTACATTTGCAGACACGTTAAATAAAGAAAATACTCCAGGCATAAAAAGAATATTTGATGCTAAGGAAAGGAGATTTATAAAGAGCAGTGAGTTATTACAATAAAATCAGTAAATTCTGTATACAACACGCATTGCACTGTCCAGTATAAATTAATTCAAGTATGATTAACCCTGGTGGAAAAATAAAGCATATTGTAGCTATAAATTAGCTAATTTTCTACGACATACTAAATTTATAGCTATAAATATAGCTTATCGTTAAAAACGACACGAATTCTGCCTATAATATAGCTATTTGTATGCTTAATAAAATATTATAAATTAGACAAGATTAAATGTTCCTCTCGGTGCAAATAATGATCAATTTTACAATAATTTTTTTAATTAAATTTAAACAATAATTGTTTGTTTTTTATTTACATAGCCGTCAGCTGCCGAAAATACTTTAAATATATTTTTAACTATAAATCAGCTAATTATTAATACCTTGACTATAAAAGATGCTTTATTTTCCACCACTTTATTTTTCATCATTTCTTTTGAAACTCGAGCTTTTTGCTTTTAAAGCTTTAACAAATCTCTTTTCTGTCGTGTACATTTTATGTTAATTAAATGTTCCGATAAAAAAGTACACATTTCCAAAAAAAAAAACTCCATAACTTTTTTAAATTGTCGAAGGCAAAAAATCTTGAAGCAAAATTAATCAATCGATTACCTCCCGGATCACAGCAGCGATGCAACCACAAAATTCAAAAGTGGAAAAAAGCTTTTGATCGTGCCTACGCCGGTACATAAACCACTAGAATGCAGCAGAGACAAAAAACAAAAGCCAAAGGGGCAGCAGGCGTAAACGGGGATTTTAGCGTGCTAGACTTTTGATGTGTTCTGCAGCGTTACTGCCGGAGCTACACGCCATTGACCGATTACGTTCTCCTATAAATATATATCGCCTTGCGCTGTTTCATAGTCATTGTCCGCGGGACTTTTTTTCGCGTGCATGTACAGTTTTTGTTCACAGTCGTTGGTTGCAATGAATACTGTGATTTTAGGATACGTAAACTAAAATAACATTGCAATTTTTTAAATATAACGTATTAATTTATTTTAATGGTATGTATTTTAGAGTAGAGCTAGAAAGATCAATAGAGAAATATTGGAATTTACTTATAACAAGATTTTACAGTGAACTTAAAAAACTTATAAAATTAAATCTTGTTCACCCTTGTTATATTTATATTTTATTCAGCAGCTTGAATAACTGATAAATAACAAAGAAAATGAATTTTTAATGAAACTATTGGTTTCACAAAACGTAATTCAAGCTCTGCACTTTTGTAAAATCTCTCTTAACTTTAGAATAAAATACTCTACTTAATAAAGTTAATGATAACAAGTCTAAATTAAATTACCGGAATATTACTGTAGAAGATTGTAATTTTAAAAAGAACAAGTATATTTTAAAAATATATTTTCCGCTTTTGTATAAAACATAAGTTGCGATTTCAAATTATTTCTTTAAATGTAATTTTGATGATTAAATTCGCATAAAATGATGAATTCGGACTCGGTTAAATTATATTATTGATTGCTTCATCAGCATATTTTTCGTGCGCTCGACGCTGACGTTTTATAATATGCGTGATTGGCGCAACTCACAAATTCAAAGTGAATCGCCAATTTATGTGCTTTGACGTTTCACGTGAGGTAGAGAGTGTGTCTATTGAACATGACGAGCATACTAGCTAATACCTAAACCGATACTCTGATCCCTTCATTTTCTGCAGCAGTCATTCATCTGATTACTAAATAACATATTAATAAGGTCATTTATAAAAATGACATTTTTAAATGAATACTATTTCATTTAATTTACGAATAAGTAAAAGTAAATCTGATTCAAAGAATAATCTGCATTATTCAAATCTTTCGATTGTATTATTCTGAATAATCTAATATGATAATCCGTGCATCGTGTAATTACTGATAACAAAATTTCATTTTTTACTAATTCTTTTCCTCATTTTCAATCAGCCTCAAGTAAAAAGTGCTAATGTCTGGAACACTTGAGCCAGTGTCTCTTGAACCTCTGAAGACAAGCACTTCGTTTCTTAGAAAATTTGCATGAGTCTAGTATATAAATGCGGACGTTGACATCATAGTGTGCATTCAAATACGAGGTCGAGTCGAATAAATTGGTTCAAGTGTCTTTTTTCATCGCCTGGGCCGTACTACGTTAGCATTCGTGTAAAGCAGTACCTACTTCCAGAATCTTGCGCATTCTTTCAATTAATACTCCATAAAATTTTCTCAATCGTCTATTTCGTTAATGCTTTAGTACTTCAATTAGTTCATGGAATTTTAATTAGTTTCAGTAATTGTAATTTCAACAATTACTCATAGTACTTTAATTTGTCTCAGTAATTGTAGTCAATTATCTATAACACTGAACGAAAGTGTGAGATTATTTATAACGCGTTAACACTTTGCTGAATAAACGAGAAAAATCTTGCCTATTTAAGATCCTTTATTTTTACTACCAATCAACCTATCAGCTTCACTCGCACGGTGGATTTCCTTTTTTTCCCCTCCGCTCTTTCACTTATTCTGTTTTCCTTTTCCACGATCGCGCTCCGAGCCCCCCTTCAGTTTTAAGTTTCTCTCTCGTCGCGTCCCTCTCTATCCCAGTTCCGCCGCCTCACCCACGCGATTACGTCGACGGGGTAATACCGCCGGGTGCAGGAACAATAACCTCTCGTTGGCCCACTTTTCGCGGAAGTTTAACCGCGGAAATGCACTACTCCGAACGCCATTAGGAAACCCGAAAGAGAAGCGGGAGGGGAGGGATCGCCTTTGCCGGAGAATGGGGGGCATCGCGGAGAAAGAGAGGAGGAGAGAATGAGTGAGAGGAGAGGAAGGCGCGCGAACGCAATGGCAATCAAGTGAAATGTTTTAAATTGCACAACTTGTAAGCGGGACCCTGGCTCCTAGTCCGTTACATCCCACTCGTACGGCACCGTTAACGAATTTATCCTTTCTTTCTTACGTCGCCCGCGAGAAGGGTCTGACCTTGTCAATCCAGGTAGAATATCCGATTCCGGACAACTTGGTAAAGCTGGCGAGCCAGGCCGCGCAAAAGTTTCGAATAAAAATACAGCGAAAAGTTAACTTCTCTACGGTTGCACCGATCGATTTTTCCTTCGCCCATTTGCCGCGCAACGACAAATCAATTAAATTCTTTATTATATTAAACAGAGCGTCACTGGGAAATTCATTTGCTTGAGTACAAAAAATATTAAATTACTTTAGTGATTCCGATAATTCGATCGACGAACCTTGCTATAAAATCTAAAAAATTGAATTCGCACATCTGGTCGTCAAGTGAGTATCGTGCACCACTTCGGCGTACCTAGAAACACGAGCATTCATCGTTCAAAATACTTATCTTTATTTCCCTAACGAGAGGAGAAGAAATCTCGTATTTTCGAAAGCGCGCGCAATACCGGAAAAGCAAACAAGAGTACGTCTACGACCTCCGGTGAAAAAATAAAATCGAGTGAAAAAGAAAAGCGAGACGACGAATGACGCGCGAGTAGGGGAGAAAGAAAAGACCGGAGTGAAGTGTAAGAGGCGAAGTCCGCCCCGAGAATAATCCTTCGTTGCTTGTTGATGGCCCGGTGTGCGCATGCTTCGTTCGGCGCTGCAGACGCGCTGAAATATTCATCTCTTTATAAGAACCGCGGGCAGCGCCGCGCGCGTATGTGCCCCCGGGAAAGTCCGGGGGTTTGAAAATCCCCCTCTTACGACCGTGACGTTGACGCCCAACGTAACGAGGGCAATTTTCTTTTGAAAATTGATTCGCTCCTTGCTTCGTCTCGGCTTTCGCGCGGGCCTGCCACAAGGGTATACGAAATAAACTATTTTTCATCTACTTTTTTTTCGCGCGTTTAATTGCAACGCGTAAAAAGGTTAATTAAAAGTAAATAGTACAGCAAATATAAAAGGAAATTGATTAAAGCTAAATAAAAACGAGAGAAAGAATAAATTATCGGGCGCTGGTGGTAAAGTAATAGATTTTGTTTAATTAATCGATCGACATATTTCGCCTGTATAATTTTCTCAGAACAGTATTTCCAAGAACATGTTAAATACACTTTTCGCAGATTTGCACAGGTCTCAGTCGTATTTTTTTTTTCTTTACTTTCATCACACAGGTATAATGTTATAATTTTTAGTAACCCTACCAGAAACTGCGCTCCTTGCATATTCAACTGCCAGGAGAAAAAAGAGATACATACGTGAAGAGTTAAAATGCAGAGAGGAGCGGCGCGGAAAAGAGAGATAGAGGGGAGAGAGTTTTTTTAAGCGAGCCGCAGAAAAGGGCCTGCGTGTGCCGCATCATCTCGAGTAGAGAGCGAAAACGCTCCGCCGGGTGTCAATAGACTCGAGGGCAGCGAGCAGCCTAGTGCATTTATATTACTCCCGTTCTTTTTCAAAAAAAAAAAAAAAAAAAGTGGAAGAAAAAAAATAGAACGGAGGACGGCGTAGAAAACTCGAGATAAGAAGAAAAATCAACGTAGTTGGCGCGCGCACTTTTCTTACCTCCGTGCGCGATCCTTCCGCCGCTTCGGACGGGGCCGCAGTCGTTGCGTCATCGTTTCCGCGCTGCCGAGAAAGAGAGAAAAAAATTGAAAGCTCGCGAAAGAAAATGACGCGTGGATTTTTCTCGTTTCGGTTTGATAAGAGGATAGTTTTTAGGCTCTTTCAGCGCGGCAATACGCGCGTTTTTTTTCTATTTGTTTTTACTGTGTGCTAATTGAAATTAAATAATCAAGGGAGCAGATAAAAGTTCGTGTTTGTTTCTCTTTGCGCGGATAATGCAGAAAGGGGCTTTAATCAGTCTGTATTCGTTTAGTACAACGATTGAGCTTCTCTGACCAATCGCAAATTGATTAATCAACTCTTACTTGCGGAAATGTAAATAAAAGTATAATTAAATATCAATATTAACTATCGATGAGTACAATTTTAATGTTTTTTTTTCGAATTACTACGAACTGCAAACTTTTTTGCACTTTGATAAATCAACATTAATAATTTAACAAACAAATAATAATCGAATTAATAACAATTAAAAAAGGTATTACACATATTTTTCAAAACTATAAAGAAATTTATACAATGAGCTACTCCATGCAATTACTGTTTTGTTCATAAAGTTTCAAATGTAAAAATAAATACCAAATAGATTTTCGTATACAAAATTTCATCAACCAACACGTCGATTCCCCAACGGTCCAACCGCACCATTTGACTAGAAACGGCGTGGGCCGCAAAAATTGCGCTGCATCAAAAAGCGAAAGAAGGAACGCCCGCCGCGCTGCCGGCGGCGAAAAATCAATTTCTCGAAAGGAATCCGCAAAGTGGTATACAGTAGAGAGAGAGAGAGAGAGCCCGAGTCACCCCGGGACTCGTAAAGCCTCGGAAATTTCTCGGTGGCACGCCGAAAAGCAACGGCGACAGCGGCGGCCAAACTTTTCCCATGAACCTCGAGCAGCGCGGGCGGATAGAGGGAAGATGCACGAACGTCGGGCGCTAATAATGTCCGGCGCCGCAGTTGCCCGCCTCATATTCGCGCGCCGCGAAGAGTCCCGAGTGTTCCCCGAGTATTAGATAAGTTTTACCTCCCCACCGCGCGATGGAGGGAAGCAGCCCGGGTCATTCGGCCGACCTCCCGGCGCGTGTACGCGTGGGGGCGGATATAGGGGAGGGGGGGAGTGCCCCTTAGTTGGCACCGCTCTACCTGGGGGATGCCGCTGCGCGCGCGCCCTTCTCGCTTATAGAATACCAATCTGACGAATTTCCCAGGAGATGCGGCGAATAGCGTAAACGCCGGGTCGCTATATATACATCGCCGGGGCGCGAGGCAGAAAGCCCCTATTGATTAAGCTCTTAAAGAGTCGACGATGATGCCTGTGGGCGACTCGGCTTGCGAGAAGAAGACTTTTATGCAGTTCTAAGTGTATTATGTCGTGAAATGATGCGGTACTGGATTCTCGTGAAGGTTTTATTAATTCATTATCCGCTGTTGATTGCCTCGTTCGATTCCCCATCTGAGTGCTCTTTAATTTTGCGGGGTGTGATAATAAAAGGAGAAATTATTAAATGGTTATGATAATTATCGTCGTGTTTAATCGGCGAATGTATGATTGAGTTAAATTTTTATGATTCCACGCGTAGTTTGAAATCACACGTCATTCTTATTTAAATCCAATAACCCGCATTAACAAGAAAGACGTTATGAGATATAAAATTGTTTTATTATTCAAATTGATATGCTATTATTAAATGATGGTTGAATGTGCAACGTGCATATTATGTTAGCAATACTAATTAGTTCTTGGAATTAAATTTATACATTAAACACGGATGTAAAATTTTGAAACCACGAATTGACATTTGTACCCACAAACATTGTGATAGATATACTTTCGCTGCAGCACGTCGAAGCAAAATATTATTTTTAAGATCAAACAAAATAACGGACGAAACTTCGAATTAAAAATAAAAATTCGTCGCAAAGAACAAAAGTATCGAAATTAAGTACTTGTTTCGAGTTAATCCAACCCTCGAGATGCCAGCAGCGCGAGAGTGGAGGCGCCCATCAAAGGCGGCCACTTTGAAATTATTTACTCTCGTACAAGAATCGCTCATCAGGCGTGCAGTTGAAGAACAAAGCGAAACCGCGCGCGCGCTCTTTTTTTTTTCCCCCTCGTCCCGGGTCCACGGAGAGGCGGTTTTGCGACGGGCGACGCTCTCCTTTTTCCACGCTCGCTCGCCCGTTATTAGGAATACACCTTTATCTTCAAAGCGTAAAAGGCTCCGGGCCCTCTCTCTTTTCGCGCACTCGGGTCCCGCGAGCGGCTCAGAGGATTGCATTAGGGGCGGAGGCGAGGGTCATTACGCATTGTAAAGAGCCGCCGCGCGCATAATGCGAAGAGGCGATGCGCCGGCACGGGGGGACGCCAGAGCGGCCGCGAAATATTTTCACGACTTTTTGTCCGATTCTCAGGCGCGCGTCTTTGATGCCGGCGGCCCGCGTTCAATTCACCCTCCGCTTCGCTGCCTGATATTTTCATTGGATATGCAATTCTTCTTTTCTGTCAGTTATATTTGCGGTACTCGAGACAAATTTCTGCTATTAACTTGAGATATCTTTTACTTTGTTATTATAGTTCGCTGTATTTATAAGTTTGTTTTTATTCAAGCTTTTTTTTTTGTTTCTCTGATTGCAGGACATAAAAATCCAATGAATCTTCTCCAAAAACAATGTAAGTACTGTGAATAAAAACTTTGGCTTCTTGACTAAAAGGGGCGAAGCTGCATTTTTCACATTTTTAGAGATGTGAGTTTTTAATTTTTTCATGCCTTTTTCTCGAGAATAAAAGCACTTTAAATGATTGTCTGGGAAAAGAAGTAAAATGAACTTTTATAGATTTTCAAAGATTTTTATCTTTTGTTGAAATCTTTTGTTAGTATCCCTGTGGCTAATGCAGATAGTAACAAATAAAAAATAAACTTTCAAAGTTTGCAGCCCATGGATTGCTCAAATTTCATAAAGATCAGGTGTACTCTCTTGTCGGGAAGCCATATACATTTATTTTTTGAAAAAGGTAAATTTTATGGGAAATATTGTAAGAAAAATACAACAGACAAAGAAAAAGAATTAGGTTATTAAAATAAAGAAAAATAGAATATCTGCTTTGTAAACAGTTAATTTATGATATTATTGTCTAGTGTAATGAAATATAAAGGCTAAAGGGATCTTTTCCTATGAAAGCTCAGTAAACTAGCTTTTATCTACCAGTCAATACAAGTTCAGTAGACACACAATTTTATACGTATACATTTTATAAACGTCTTTAAACACAAAATCAATACTAACACCGTGCAGTGTGATTTTTTACAATTATTTCTTTACAAAAGCAACAAAAAGAAATATCGACTGAACTAATTGAATTCAAGTCAGACTTCCAGTGCTGTTGAATTTTATTTACCCCTTCGCAACAGTAAACATTATTACAGCAGTTCAAAAGTATCGTCATAAAAGCAGCAAGAGAGAAAAAAATATATCGGTAAATAAGAAAATAAAAAGAAATAAAAAGGCCCGCCACCCCAACACTCAAACTCCCGCCGTAACTTTTCCGCCGATACTAAATCCCGCGCGACATCTCGTTCATTCGAGGTCCGGATGCTGTTTGCCAAAAGCGCGTTTAACGACAATAAAAAGGAGAGCCCGCGGAAAAAAATAAAGCGCTCGCGTCCGCCGAACTAAAATTTATCGCGCGTCCGGTGCGCGCTAACTGGCCGCGCGCGTCGTAGCAGTGGGTGGGGGGAGCGACGACAATTGAAAAAGCCATTGGAAAAGTTGGCGCGCCCGCGCGCCCGATGAAAGGAAATGAAAATCCAATCTGTTGTGCGGCAGATCTGGATAAACTCGATTCCGTCCGCCGATAAAAGTGCCCCCCCTCGGGAAACGCGCAGGCGCGGACGCCGATATCGGCCCGCCGGTGTATAATCGAGACTTTCGCCGCGGCTATACGTGATTTGCGACAAACGAATGCTCGAGCGCCATTGTACGAGCCCCCCCCCTGATCAATTGCCCGCTGACCCGTGCGATGCTACGCAGGTACAAACTTTCCGCGAGAGCGCCCACGGCATGACGAATGCGCGCGATCAGCGAGCGTTTGATCATCGAAAAACATAATGATAACCGCGCGGGGGCTGATCGAGCGCCGTGGGATAATGAATTTTAATTAGAGCGCGTTGATCTATCGGCGACTATGCATGCTATGCTATGTTTTGACGATCCCCTGACAATTTCGCATTCGTGCGCGGAGAGAAGTGGTTCGACAAAAATTACTATTTTTGCGAAAACTATAAATGTGTGATTAGTAATCTGGAAATGAAGTGATCTATTTGGTAACAATTACCAGGAATATGGTAACAATTACCAGGAATATGGTAACAATTACCAGGAATATGGTAAAAATTACTTTTCTGAACAGTTTTTGCAACATTGAACTGGTTACTTATTGAACCACTCCTAAGATTACTATCCACGTAGTAATTTTTGTCGAACTCTCTGCACATGCTTACGTTAATTAGTGAGAATGTCTGCCTGAAATATAAATGACGAGATCACGACCTTTTACCAAGTTTTATTTTGTTAATCAAAGTTCTCATATTTGAATTGACTTAATTCAAGTATTTTATCCCCTGTAAAAATATAAGTTTCAAAGAAGTTTGACGCGAGACTCTTCAAAAAGTGTCGTCGCAATCTGACCAAAGTCTGCTTTCAAAGACTGTGCTAGTCTTTTACACTTTTGTAAACTTTATGGCGCTCAAACCAAAAAGTTTTTGATTAGCATTTAGGGGTATTTTTAGGTCAACGTAAAGAACAATCAGTCTTTACGAAACACTTCACGAACACAAGAGTTTTTTTAAAAGCAATTTTATTCTGATCTTGTTATTTTGTTATTTTGAAAAGTCAGTTTTTAACAAAATAAGTTACTTATGGAAGGAGAGATTAGCAATGATTACATTAGTTCTTTAAGGACTTTTGAAATCATGTCGTACATTTGTATTTACTGCATGAATAAAGAAACGAGAAGCTGAATACTAATATTTAACTTGCGCTCAATTCTCAGCGCTTAGTAATTACTTCTGACTTTATCATGTAATGTACACGAGACACACTTCAGCATCGGACAAGTTGTACAAATTGTTAACTTAACTTAGCTGTTGGAAAATGAAATTGCACACTTACCTTAAAATGAAAACTTTTTACATGATGTTATAGTACAAATAAAAGAAATGTAAAATTATAACTTTGAAAATTATAATTGAGCGCAATTAGAGTACACTAAACATCAAGGCTTATCAAATGCACTATAGTTACGAAAGACAGAGCAGACATAGCGCAGATCAGAAAAACCCCTTCCAAATTGCCAAAATTTCTAACGCTTATTAAGTAATAACAGCTACATCTCTCGAATTACATTCGACAATTATATCTTAGTACAACAACTATATTATCCTCGACAATTTAATTTTCCCGAAACAGCAAGAGCACGTAAAATTTGTACAATAAACTATCCTCGAAGTACCGCTTAATCACTCTCGCTCCGCCAATTGCACAACAAAACTCG
Organism: Eurytoma californica; assembly: GCA_035586675.1. Classification (NCBI taxonomy): domain Eukaryota; kingdom Metazoa; phylum Arthropoda; class Insecta; order Hymenoptera; family Eurytomidae; genus Eurytoma; species Eurytoma californica. The sequence continues at coordinate 2,400,148 of JAXIUT010000024.1, forward strand.
ACGATTGCGTAAACCGTAGATTACGGGTAAAAGTTTAAACGGCGCCTCCTCCGAAGACGTACCTCGGCGGCGCAAACGACTGCGCTCCTCTGGCGCGCGGGAGAGTCGAACACGGCGCGTTTGATCGCGGAGTCACGCGCGACGTTCGCCTACCCATTCTTCGCGGCGCCGAGCGAGCGATCCCGCCTCGGGGCGCAGGTGAGGCTCAAGGTGCATTACGCCCCCCGAGCGGAACCGAGAGGAGGCGCGCTTAACCGCGCCAATTACACGTCGGGCCGATTCCGCGCGCGGACGGTGCGCGCGCGCCGCGGAGCGCTGATGGAATTGTTTGATATTATTTCGAAAATGGCGCGTCGGCGCAATCGTCTAATAGCGAACGCTGCGCTTGCTTCCTGGCGGCGCTCGGCTAACGGGACGCGAAAGTCGCGGTTAGGTATTTGAGTAGAGTAGAGCAGTTGTTTATTATCTACATTGCGGTATTTTAGAAGATTGAAATACAAGATTTGGTGTTATCTTCGTTATTTAAATATTGAAACTTACGGAAAATATCGATCGGTGAGCTGGGCAATGGTGAAGTGTAAAGAATGTCCAGTTTTGACTTCAAGTAATTCCATTCAAAACTCTGAGAGAAAAATGACTTTATAAATTTTACATTATAAATTAATAGTATGTATTTTTGCTCTTCGTGATCATTCAATTTTTCTTATTCAATAAATTTTACATTTACAAATTTTTCAAAACATTTTTGTTCTAAAGTTGTGAATGGACTTATTTGAAATTGAAACCAGACATTATTTGCACCACTATATAGAGGTTTGTAAATAATGAAGAAACTATCGATGGAGAAATTGTAAAAATGAATTTTCACCTAAATAGGACAATCTTTTTCGCTTTTAAATGTGAAAAATATTGACATTTGCAATACTTGATTGTAGATTATATACGCATTAAAAAAATACTTGTTCGAACAATAGTAAAAAGTGGGTGGAGTCCATTCTGATGGTCTTGCATAACTTCAGCAATAAAAAAGATATTAAATAATATATACCCCTCTTCAATATTTTGGTAAAATTAACGTTCACTAAATTAATGGAGAAATCGCTAATAGTGAGAGATTTAGCATATTTGATACATCGTGATGCCTAAATTATAAATACAGTAAAATATTATCATTAATGACAAAATTTAAATGCAAACTTATTAAGTTTCTGTTGGCTTTAAATGACTTTTAATTAATTGATGAAACGAACAAAATTTAATCAACTTCATCTCATTGTGTTTATAATTCGTTCGGTTTAATTGCATACAGTTCGTGATAGATTGCCAGTCAAAAATAATAATTATATTAAACGTATTTATTTTCCGAACGAATATTGCTAATGCATAATGCACACTAATATACATATATATATAACATACATATAATATATACAGTGCATTTCAGTCGCACAAAATTAATTTTTGAATTTTATAATTCTGTTGCATTCTGGATTCAATTAAAACAAATCTAAAATTTTAGTATTGGTAAGCGTGTGAAAAGTAATACTACAAAATGTTTTATTTCGTGTAAATTGCTGCATCATAGAAAGACAGTGTTTTACGATATTCGTACAAAGTGCACCACAGTAAAAGTCAGTAAATGACTACTAAAACAAGTAACGATCACGAATGTTGGACTTAAAAGCTTCTCCGAATCATTTGGCTTATTTCGTACATAATAACTCGCAGTACTTACTACCTCTCAA
>JAXIUT010000024.1:2419612-2444170 GCA_035586675.1 Eurytoma californica
TATATCTGTGAAAAAGAGCCTTTACTTTTTTGGAAGGTGAAATTTTGCAACGTTTAGATTCGCAGGGATATTTTTCCGTTTATTTTGTGCATTCGAGTGCAGTTTACCGGCAGTTACAAAAACCGCAGTCTCGCGCCGTTACGCAGACAAACTGCACTGGCCGCGCAGCTTGTCGACTTTTAATTCGTCGCGGACGCTCAGTGTGTGTTCTGTCCTCTCGTTTTTCGAGCGCTATAAATTTTCATTGATCCACAATTGCCGCCTTAACCGGACACACCGTCCAGCTGTAAAACAGACGTATTCTTAAAAAAAGCAGTCCTTTAAAAATTGAAAATCACAATTGCCGCCTGAACCGGACGCACCGTCCAGCTGTAAAACAGACGTTTCCTAAAAAAAAGGCAGTTAAAATTGAAAAGCACACAGTTCTTTTTGTTAAATTTCATCGCCCATCGTGTCAGCTGTCAATCGCGACTAAATCAGCCTTCGCTTGACCGACGCCCCGCAAACTACTTCCGCGCGATCGCCGACTTTTCATTCAATTCCTTTCTCCCACTCGCCTCGGCTCCTTCCCCCTTTTTTTCCTTTGCAGGGGGGTGCGACTTTATAATTATAACCCGCGTCCTCTTTTTCCCGACTGCTTTTCGACTATTTTCGCCCTCATCCTCGTCGCTCCGACGCGCGTTTCACCCGTCTGCCTTTTTTAAACACACACGCTCGACGGGTCTTTTTCCTTTACTGCTGCGCTCTTTTTCTCTCTCTCTCGTGCATCCAGTGCTCGTGACGGACGGCGAGTCGTCACGTGCCCCGATAAATCCTCGGACAAAACGCGCGCAGTTCGCGCAAGCGCACCGATGCCCACTATATACCCACACGTACGACTTGTCCGCACGTATACCCTTTTCCTCGATTTATTTGTCCGAAAGTCCTCGCGCGCAGGCACGATCCGCTACGGTGCGTAAAAAAAGGGAGTGGCCTCTGGATGTAATTAGCTATGATCTTTGAGAGGCGACTGTGCGAGGATTTCTTCAATCTTGTGGTTGAAAAATTTAATGAGGAATCTTTCCTTTAAGCAGCCTTTGTTTATTGTACGCACTAGATGGAATAAAAAGTTTTTTAGAAAAATAAAATTAAAAATTGTTGGTAGAACTTGTCTTGCGTAAAATTCAGCAAATCCAATATTGAGAAGCATCGGAGCTTTTTTTATACTGATTTTATTTTATCGTATTTACTGGAGATCGCTAAATTTTTGAAATTTTATCCGCACGTGAATTTTTCAATGATTATGGCGCAATGAAAAACAAATAGAATTTCTACCCGATATGATCGGTCGTTTATGATTGATTGCGCAATGATTCAATAATAGTTATACCGCTATTCTTGGTAACTATCACCTCGCGCAACTGCGTAGAATAGCAAATTGTTGTACGAGAATTGCGAGGTCAATCAATGAATGGTATTAATCATCAAAATCCATGAAACGCTCACTTATACGATTTATTCAAAAACCTAATTCGCTATTGTGTATAAAGGGTATTGTAATGAATTGCAATTTTATCATTGAACTTCGAATGTATGTTTGCTTTGTTGTCAAGCAAGCAATTATTTAAAAATATTATTTTGAATGGCAGCTAAATTGTTAGAGTAAAACAGAAACTATATAATAAATTATAGTGAGTATTATTTATCTCGCATTATTTTCGGAAATATTCTACGTCAACAGGGAATTGTGTTACTGACAATATATTTGAATTTAATAACGATTACGTTAAATAATAATACCTTATCCGTTACGGTATTCCTCGTTATTTCAAAACATGAATCTGAAATGCAGTGTAAGCAAAATAGTGACATTCTCCGAATCATAAATAACTGGGTAATTTGAAAATTATTGTAGACCTACACGAATAATTAACGCGGAGAGTTATTTTACATGTAGCGTTTATTATTCGTAAGTGCAATAAATAAAATTTTCCGGCATCGATTAATTGCCTCGTTAGCGGTTGTTTTATCAAATCGCATTTCGCACCCGTCGCAATTAGTTTTACTATTGCTTATTACTTTCACGAAAACGAACGGACAGTTCATTATCGCTTCTACTCGCCGCTCGGTATAAAATAACAGCGACCGACCGAATACCTTGCCGAACGAATGTAATGCGCAGAGAAGAAGCTCGAACGAGGAATGAAAAACCGAGCGCGAAAAAAAAAGGAGAAGCGAGGTGGCTCGGTGTAAAAGTGCGTTAATGGTAATAAAAGTCGCTCGGCGAGGAGCTGCGACTCGGTGTCGAACGCGGCGCGCTCAAATTGGACCGGCGGGGCGGGCCGCGGCGAAAGGTAATGCCAAAGGAAAAGCCTTTCGACGAGTCGCGCGACGCCCATAATCCCGCCGGAGAATTAGAGGGCCCCGCGGGGGCTTTGCGGGGGACTTCCCCCCCTCCGCTTTTCCTTTCTCGCTCGCACGCCCAGCCCGACGCGCACACCTCCTTGGACGCATTGAAAATTCACGAGTGCCCGGCGCGCGCGCGGACGCGAGTTACGCGTGTTTATACCGCTTGACAATGCGCGCGACCCTCCGCCGGGCTTTTCCCTTCCCCCCCCCCCTTGCTCTCTTGAGTAACTGCCGCTACCGCGTTACGTACTCTTTTTCGAGCGCGCGCGTCTTTTTCCAACGGCGCGCGCGCTTTATTTCCCTACCTCCCGGGACGGGCTGCTCTGAATTTTGAATGCCGACTGTCCGTGTCGGAGTAAGCTCTTTACAAATTGAATTTTCATTGTTAGTTAAAAGCTGCATTTTGAGGGATTTAGCTCTTTGGCTGTAAGTGTTACAGTAGTATTACAGCGTGAGAATTATCAAAACGACATTTTCGGGAATTTATCATTTCATAAGATTAAGCTTCATTGTTAATGGTGGTTGCAGTTTCGACAGCTTGAGTATTTGATGATGACATTTTGATGCAATGCAGTGTAGGATACGCGTGGAAAGGAAAAATTAATTGATTTTATTTCATTTCATTTTATACGATTATTCGGACGTTCCTGATGCTACTATTATTAATTATTTAAAAGTATTTTTAATAATTAATAAATGTTAAAAAAGAATGTTGCAATTTTTACACAATTAAGAAGAAGAAAATTCCACTGTGCGCTCATTTATGTTTTTATACTTATGATAAAGGAAATGAATGCCAATATTCGTTAAGTATAATCAAGAGGTCTTCCTTTTATTATTTTCTTTATCTTTTCTTGCTCCGTGACCAGTTCATTATTGCACGGAGATAAAAGATCTGCTAAAAATTGTAATAGTCAATTTTAATGTTCTCACTAATTGACACAGATTGAGATTGAAACTAGTCGAAAGATTTACCAAAGCTGTAGTAAATTTTTTTACATTTCCAGTAAATTTAGAAAGAAACTACAGTAAATTTTGCAAGAATCCTTTGAGGACATTAAAATTGTCTATCACAATTTCAATAAAGCATTTTTCTCTGCATTTATGTAATAACTTCTCAAAGTTTCTGACAAAACAAAAAATCTTGAAATGTGTCTATAAAGCCTGGTAGTATTTTGATATTACTTTTTCAATTATCTTCTCGCAGTAGTTTCAACAAGCATCCACTCCACTAACCAACTAATAATTTCATTTCGGTATCCTTTAATTAAAAGCAACCCAATTCGTTAGATCTCGATCTCGCTCTCCCCCTCGACGTACTTCCATCTTCATCTCCCTTATGACCGTATCCCCCGGCCATTGTATCCCCGCATCATCCGCTCTCCCTTCCACTCGAAATTTCCACTTTGCTTCCCGGCGTGTTTTCTATTTTCCGGGCCGATCCTCGCCCGCTGAACTCGACGCGCGGGGAAATGCGGCGCAGCCTGCGCGCACGAGGAGGAAAGAAAGCAAAGCGCCCGATTCGGAATACCGAGTGGGTGATTTTCCAGCCTCGAATATGGGCCGCGGGAGAAGAGAGAGTCGGTGGCAGCCGGTTAACTCGCTCACCGCCGAGAACTAGTGACCCGTGCCTCAAATCCCACTGGGAGCGCCACATGCAGAAATTGCTCCCTCGATTTGTCCGGGGCTTTGCGAGCTCGAATAATACGGCGCGAGCGCGCCGGATATTTATCTAAGGGTTTGTCGCTCTTCCTTACTGCTGCGGCTGTTGCTTCGTTATGCTTCCTGTTTCTCTTTCTAATGTCGAGTGAATTGAGTGCACTTTATTAAACAGGCTTTCCTGCATTTTTGTGGCTTTAAGGTGGAGGTGCACTGAGAAAAAATTCGAGTAAAAATATTACTAGAATTCTAATAAAAATTACAATCCTGTGTAGTAACGTGGCCGCAGATTGTCATTTACTGGAAAAATTATCATCCTAAATTGCAAATTTTACTAAAGAGTATTATACATTTCACTAGAATTATGGTAAAATTTTCAATAATTCTTGTAAAATTTACAGTCTGTGGCCACGTTTCTACACAGGATAGTAATTTTTACTAGAATTTTTTCTCAGTGTACCTTCCTAAGTTGGATTATTGAAATACTGATAGAATTATAAAAATAATTGATGCGATATTGAACTGAAAATTATTTATCTGTTACAAAAACGATAGCGGGATGTTGTGAAACATTTAAAAGCGCAATTTAATTGGTTTCTGAGCACAACTCATAATATTTCACGTGAAATAAAAATTGTAGGTAAAAATATGCGTACGAGAAATTTGAGTGCGCGAAGCGCGTTATATGTTGCTAGTTGATTAAATTTTTGCAGACTTTTTGATGGAATGTTAAATAAACGAAATCGATTATTTGTTACCAAAAGTCAGTATTTTTTACCAGAAGTTTTGAAATTTGAAGTTTGTCAAAAGTTCAAAACTTAATTTTGATTGATGACTTTCCGAAAATTTAAAAACTAACGACTAAAGAGACTTGAAAAATTTAATTGAGTATACATTTACAGTACAATATCGATCAATGTTGTTTTTAATTTTAGTAATGCATGACCGGTAATTCAATTTACGGCGGTATGATCCTTAAACTTATTACAGCAAACACGTGCAATTGGGAATGCAATTAAAATTTATCATAAATTTTCGCAACTTGCTTCTTGGTTATTTCGATGACAGTCGAGAGCGAAAAGATTCGACGGTTATTAAAGGTAACGCGGAGCGACATCGGGTGGCGCGCAATTAAAATGTTAAAATCATTCGATTGCATATTTATACGAGCGTTTCCCCGCATAAAGCTCCAGAAAGTAAGCCCGGAAATTTCACTTTGAAATGCATTCGCCACTTTTCGTTTAAATTAAATTTACTCGTCTCTCGGCGGCTGAATAAATGACAAGCGCGTGGCCAACTGTTTAATACTTATAGCTTAATTACGACATACTTTATTTATTCTCCCGTCCCCCGTTTGATCCTCCCACGCGCCTTTTTTATTTCCCGGCCGCCCTGTGCTAATTGCATTAATTTGGCCAGAAATTAAATCACCCGGCGGAGGGTCGCCCCGGACGGGAAAAAAGCGTACGAGGAGGTCGGGAGGGAAAAAAAGACGAGATTATGAAATTCCCGGACCCCACGGAGCAGCGGTAACGTTTCGCGTCGGCGATGCAATTCGCGCGGGCAAGGTCAGACTGCGCGCAGTCGTCGGGCGAAGTAAAAATAAAAGCGCGCGGGAGCCGGGGGCATAAAATGCAGCTGTGCACGCGCCCGTTATAGCCTTAACTGTTCGGGACATTGAGATGGTAACAAGGCGTCGGAGAGGAGGAAGACTGCGCGCCCGCGTAAAAATAGTTCCTCGCGCGTCTGCTCATGATCGTTTACGCGCAACCTCGCCCCGGCAACTTGTCGGCGGACGAGAGAAATTCATTATACTCGGCGCTGGGAAAGGGCATCGATTACGAGGGAACGGGACGAGGGAAAAATTCGGAAAAAATGACTTTGGATTTTTCTCTTTGGATGTACGGATAGAATCAGGATAATATAGTAAGAGCGGGAGCGCGGTTAATTTCATAACGGTATTATTATGCCGAGATAATTTTTCTTCTTTGACTCGCTGTTTTTCGAACATTGTTTCGCTTTATTAGCTTCGTTGAATATCATTTTAAAGGTAAACGTAGGAATTACCGAAGCAGAAAGGCAGAGAAAACAGCCGCGGTGAATATCTTCCGGATAAATTAATGAATGCATTAATCCTATAGATTTTTAAAACAATCCAAAGTGCTTCGCTCGTTCAGATACCTCTCAGATATTTATTTACCTATCTATAATGATGCATTATAATTTTTTAAGTAAGAAAATCGCATTTTTAAATGCTTCACAACATCCTGCCTTCGTTTTTTAAGAGATAGATAGATAAGAGGAATATATACATAATTGAATAAACTTGATGGGGTTTGCCAATAATGCGTATAACTCTCGCGTTTTAAACAAATACTTCAATTGAATCTGTATTTAAATAAAATAACTATACAATAATTTATTGATTAATTATTATCAGTATGCCATTTTATCGTTGATTAAACGCTGCATTTGAATATTACCCTGAAAATGATATAATATGATCTTGTTATTTTAAAGTGTCAACATGAAAACAAAACAAACCACATCCGCATTGCATTACTAAAGAAATATCGTGAAATTATCGCAGAGCGTTAAAGCAATATTTTCCCACATGAGCTTCAAGTCAAAAGCTGTCCGTGCTACACCGAGGCGCAAATCAACGGGAAGGTATCCGTATCGCAGCTTAAACGCGAGACATGCAAATTTGCATTCAAACTCGACTGCAGTCACCGTAAGAAAAAACGAAGTCAATTCGCATAAAAAAGTGAATCAAATGGAAGCAGGCGGGATGGAGAAAGATGCGCGCGCGCGCGCGAAATAAATTCGATTCCCTCGCAGGCTGCCTCGCTCCATTCCGCGCGGGGGTGGGGAGGTAGGAAAGGCGCATTCCGGAGGCCGGAGCCGTGAGGAGGTTTTACATAGCTGCTCGGCGTGTCACGTCTAGGCTCGCCGAGGGCTCCTCTCTCTCTCTCCCCCGTTCAAACGCGACAAAAACATTTCGGCCAGGAATTCCCTCGGAGGAGCGCAGCAGCAGCCTTCGCTGTGACGCCGCAAGCGGCGCGCGCGCAAGCTCATACACAAACGGCCGCCACTTTTACTGCCCCATTAAAGAGGAGCGCGGGGGATCGGTCTTCATCGTCGCGTTCGCCTTACCCCCTCCTCCGCCTCCGGCGGACAGATTAGTACTTCATACTTTCGAAAAGTGTAATTAACCCGAGATCCCGCAAGAGTTACGAGCCTGTCGAACGAAACTTTAACGATGCTTGTGGCTTTTTTTTGAGGATTATTGTATGTGATACGCAGTTTGTCATTTGCCCCGGGGCTACGATGAGTAACTACCGTGGAGAACGTGAGTACGGCAAGCAGCTTATCGTCGATAAGATGAATCGCGGATTTGATTTTCTGGAATTTTTAATTACTTCGGTTACTTTATGTATTTTTCCTTAAAAGTACATGCAGCCATCTGCAATATTATGTTTATATAAAACTGGTTTAGAAAACATGTATTAAATGTCCAATTTAACTTTTTCAACACTGTTCGTTTGAATTTTAATTTATTGTACATATTATGATAATATAAAGAAGTTTACCGAAAACGCTTGCTTCTCAAAAAGAACGATGAAATAGATTTTCGTCCACATCCCTGGACGCTTGCCATTTTTATAAACTTTTATATTTGAATGCGTACTCAGCGTTACTTTCTTCATATCCTTTTTTTCCCCGTGTCAAATTCCATAAGTTATAGCTCGAGATATGCGCAATTCAACTTTATATTATACAATTTCGAATATTTTCTTTTATAAACCAGTTTGTACTAGGATTTTCTTTGCATATGCAAAATTCTTTATAGCTATTTTGACTTTGCTTTTTGGGGTTTGTAAAAAACACCACGTAAGGTGCACAAAAAAAGGATCTTTTATTTAAAAGTTATATGAATATTTAAAAATCTACATAAAAATCGATTTTAAGCGTTCGTTGACGTAATTCTTCAATAATTTACAGCAAGCTTATTCTTGCCATTACATTACTAATATCATAACATAAATGTTGAAATAAGTGACACTGTAATATAACATCGTAACGATTCATGACTATAAGTAGTTCGAAGTACGAGTGCTCACTTGAAACATAAAATTATTATACAGTAATGGAGTCCATTTCCTCTGTCATGAACTCCCCGGTGAAGCAATTAGTCCTTTATTTTTCACGTCCAATTTGGTCCCGCTGACAAGTCGCGAGGCAGCCGAACGGAATTCTCCATTTGGGATTCAATAATGCCATGTGTGTATCAGCCAGCACCGCCTCCCCCCTCGTTACATGATTAATCCGACTTAACTACAAATTCGATCCCGCGATAGCGAAACTCGTCGGCGCGACTCAAAAGCCATCGCAGGCCCGACGATACTTTATTATTTACACGTGATCGCCGGCGATATATTGTTTACTTTCCTGCGGCCGGAAATCTCATTTCCCGTGGGCGCACGCAATCATCGCCGTCGTCATCGCGCCCATCGCCGTCCGCACGTCAATCGCCGCGACGTTTGAAAAGGCACCGCCGGCGAAATCCCGCACGTTTCCACCTCCTCCCCCGCGTTCGGCTCGGCTGTACGCGCGCTCGCTCGCGTTTCTCACACTGGCGGGACGCGCGCCTTTTTGCAACTCCCCCCGCCCCTCGTCGTCCCCGCCCCCCCCCCTCTCGCGCGCAGTCTTATTGAATCCAGCCTGTGTGTCCGTCGGGTTTATCGATGCTTCGTGCCGGGTCAAACGTCAGCCTCGGACGTCGTCGACCTCGACGTTTGTTCTCGCTTCGTGCACTGTCTCGGCCGTCGGAATTCGGTGTATAAAATAACTGCGCGCGCGCGCGGTACAATGGGCGGGGAAGAACGTTTTCGTGCTTTCATTCGATGCGACGGTTTTATTCACTTTTGTATAAAAAGCCCGCGCTGTCTTGTCGACGTTTTAATGTTTGATTCGGCGCTCCTTCTTTTGCGAACGAGGCGTTATATAGACGGATTTATTCTACGATTTATATACAAATTATCCGTAGGATTTGCGATTGGCCGTTGAGAATGCTGATAAAAAAATTCGTTTAATGCAGCTTCATCCTTTTTCCACGGCGCTATTCCGTCGGCCTAACCTGGGCTGACCTAGTTGCACGCTCACCGTCCAACGCAGCTAAAGGTATTACCGAGTAACGGGATAAATATTAACCCTGTTCGTTACTGATTTTAAGATGAAGAAAAAAAAAAGAACATCCGTTCTAAAACGGAATGCTTGAGGATATTACCGCGCGTCGCTAAAAAAACGATACCAACAAAATTATTGCGCAAATTGGACCGGGAAAGAGGGGAGGAGGGACTAAAGAGGAGAGGTTTGCTATTGGCCACTCGACGCGCAAGACAATATTCTTCGCACGTACATCAGGGAGATGCGATATTGTTACGTGAATTTGCCCCCCTCCGGCGGTATCCCTCTCTCTCTCTCTCTCTCTCTCTATATCTCTCTCTTTATCTCTCTCACACTCTTGGCCTCTCTCTCTCTCTCTCTCTCTCTCTCTCTCTCTCTCACTCTGTGCACAGACGTACAGACGTTGGAGCATTGAACCTCCGCGCACACACGCACGCATCGCTTGCGCCGAGCCATTGGCACGTGTGAGTAATCTCTTCTGCCTTCTCCTTTGTCGGGCAAATTGCAGCGCGCACTTCTCCCACACTCTCCTCTCACCCTCCTCCCCCTCCCCCATGTCTCTCTCTCTCTGTCTCTCTCTCTATCCCTCGGCGGCGAGTGCATTGCGGATTATTATATTGCGGCGATGGCGGCAACCTCTGCTCGCCTACTCGCCAAGACACCGAGGCAGCAGCCGCGACGCAGGAATCCGCATTGCATCGGGCGAGTGCGAGAGAGACCGGCCGAGCGCCGCGATATCAGCCGCTCGGGAGTAAGCAAGTGTAAAGCTCAGACAGCAAGCCAGTACTCGGGAGATGAATCAAAACAAGAATTGTAAAAAGGAGGAAAAACGAGGAGATGGGAATAAGGGGGGGAGAGGGGGTAGGTTGTCGCTCGTCTCCCGTCGTTTCCACCGGAGGCTTGTTCTTTTGAGCGAAACGACAATTTTTCAGATAAGTCCTTTGAACACGTCCCAGCGCTCTCAATTTGAGATTGTCGCGAAAGTTGTTCGGTGCGCGCGCAGTTCGGGTGAATGAGCTCGGAAAATGTAGCTTTTTTGCTCCGTCCTCCCCGAAGCGCTGGGGTAGAAATTTTTTAAAATGCGTTTTCACTTTCTTTTTTTGCGGGTCATTGCAACGTTTAGAGAGCCTCGAATAGTGTACGAAAAATATAACTGTAATGCTTTAATGTATCGACAAGTTGGATGTAGATACACGTTGAACTCAAGTTCAAGTGCTTTTTCCGTGATCGATCGACTTGCGTAAAAAATTGAAATTAATGAAAACGAGGAGACGTGTAAATCTTTAAAGATCGACGCCCGTTAAGCACGCCTTGATCGAACTATCCATTTGTGCGATGGTAAGGAAGATTAGTGAGGGGTAACGGCGCTTTGCGCGCGGAGCCGGCCACGAGCTGGGGGCGCGATAGTTTGTATGTGGGAGTCAAAGCCGTCGTAAAAAGAACAGCGGACAAAGTAAAGGATCGCCCTCCTTTCTTAGTGAAGACACATTCCGCAGAGAAACAAAAGTCCTCGCTTTTTCTTTACCACTGTTACAGCTTCTCCCTTGATCTGAATGTAGGCGGGCCAAATGAAACACAGCGGTGCCAACAAAAAAAAAAAACAAAATAGAAAGGTAAAAAATTTTGGGGTTTAAGAAAATGTTCAAAGATGCAACTTTGCAGTGCGACGCTGTTCTAATAAGAGAGATACACCGGTACTGCCGAGTTATCCTCGATGCAAAATCCTTAGATGTGAAATGCTTGCTCTTTTTATCCAATAGGTCGCAGTATAGTTCCTTTTCCTTTTATATTTCAAGATTCTGTATTACGAAAAGTTTGAATTGACTGTTAAATTTTCCAGGTCATCGTGAGAAATAAACAAAAGGATTTCGAATTTAATGACTCGCGATATCGCACCTCCTGGTATAATAGTCAAAGGTTACCCCGTTCCCGTGACATAAATCACACGCGAGGCGCAAAAAGAAAAATGAAAGGAAGAAAAGCTCGAGCGTATTTGCGGCCGCGAGGAATAGGGATGAGCCCGGGGCGTCGGGTCGTACAGTAGTCCAGTTTTGTAACGAGGCGCTAACGCGCCGCGCGTGCCCGACGGCTCATACTTTAACCATTTCTCAGCTTTCCTGGACACTATCATCTTCGTATTTTACCGCTATCCACTGTTCACGACCCCACCGACTTATCGAATTTTCCCCGCGGGGCGAGCACAGTTATTAACCGGCAGAGGGTGGTTTTAATAAATAACTAACGCTTATTATTTCGCAAAAGTAACGCGGAGTATAATGTACCCGTTAAGTCTTAAAATCTGCTAGGATTACAAGTGTAATTCTCCCATATTAGCGTAATTCAGTATAATAGGCTCTTTAAAAGCTTTACATAATAGATTGCACGAAAATGGTTCTGGTTGAAAAAAAATTTAATTCCGTTAGCGCGCCGAAGCTAAAAGTTAAGTAGCGACCCTCGAATCATAATAATAATTTATCCATTATCGTATAATTTTTTTAAACGAACGCGAAATCATTTCTTTCTAATAATACAAATGAAACGGGGAAAATACAGAAAAAGTATGTACGTAAAGGTAAATACACCGTACGTTCTGAAGGAGAAGTGTACAAGATTAGTACAGAGCCCCGGAAGTTCAACAAACGCCGCGAAGAGAGTCGACCAGGTGCTCGACTCGCGCGGAAGAAACGAAAGCGTAAGGGAGTCCCGGGTAGATCCGTCGCGCTCGCCCCGTGAATTTACGGCCAGCGCGCGCGACTCACCCCCCCCGCGAGCGCTACATTTTTTCCCTCCGCCGTCGTATTTTTCGCCTCCCGTCCGACCCCTCCTCGCGATTTTATAATTCAAAACGATTCGCCAGCGTAAATAGTCGACGTGACGCTTTTCTGAAATGCCCCCCCTCCAGTACTGTCCCGGGCGATAAAGTGTTTTCGTTGAATGAAAAAAAAAAAAAAAAAAAAAACAGCGAATCGCGTCTTTCGCTGCGCTCGTGTTTGCGCACTTTGTTATACGCGCTCCTGCGAGGCCCCCGTCAATTATTCAGTCGCGCTGTTTTCCAGAGCGACGCTACTGCACGAGCTTCTCTCCCCTTTCAACGTTTGCTGAACACTGGGCAGAAGGAAGGCGTGACGCAACGCACGCCGATCGTTTTCGAAAAGCTGGTGTTGCGAACCCTCTGCGTGGGTGTTGCACCGTAATCTGATTAGATTTGGAATTTAATTAACGTTACTGTATAAATTAGGAAACTAATGGTTTGTTGGGCTACATCTACTTTAATGAAGATCAAAGAAGAGTTACGCAAAGTATATTTTGCGTTTAGTGCAATCAATACTGTTGACGTGTGTTTATTGGTTATTTGATAAATGTACTGCAATATGAAAAGTGTTTTGATAAAATATTGTTAAATAACAAAAGAGTAAAATCGTGAAAACTTGTATTATTGATTTTATACCCTGTTAAAAAATTTGTGTATTATCTTTGAGGAAAAATACAGAAATTGTGTAGATAAACAAATTTAGTGTATTTCATTCTCTGTAGAACGAAGAAAAAAAAACATTAAACGTGTTTTGGGGCTAGTAACTTTTAACTGTGTACATTATTATTACTCAATTTATTCCACATTTTGAGAATTTTCAGAATTCTCACGTATTTTTCCCTTTATACATTATCATTTCGTTATCGCAGAAATCATTATTATCCTCGCTGTTTTCTTTGCAATGTGAGCATAATTAAAATGCGCAAATTTTATATTTACAAAGTGCAAATATTGTATTAAATGAGCAGCGCCAATAAATAAACATTCCATTTAATTGACCCACATCGCGGTGTTAAACAGCGCGAAATCCCATCGGCATCGTCCACGTGACTTCCGAACGAATCAGTTTTCCGGGGGGGGGATTGGCGGCACGCGAAAATAGCGTGCGAACAGGTGATTTGTCGGGCGGCGCACCGGCGGCGAATTGAAAAGCGTGAAATTGCCAAAAATTCGTTTCTTCCAATTTCCCCCGTCCGCGCCGCGTTACAAAGTCGTAGCCCGGGAGTCCCTCCCCATTTTTTTTCACCTCCTTTATCCGCCGATGGATTCTCGCACGCGCGCCGGCAGTAACCACCCGAATCCTTTCTGCTCGCGCGCGAGCGGCTTTCTTCTCGCGGTTTTCGCGCGCCGCCCTTTCGCTCGCGGGGACAAAAAAGGAAAGAGGAGGAGGAAATGGAAAGAAAAGCGAGCGGATAAGGAATGGAACGGGGAAAAAAAGAGAAAGAAAGATTCGATACGCCAATATGCACCCGCGCCGATATCTATCTTTTGCCGCTTACTTCTGCCTGGCGGGTCAAAGGGAGGACGCCGCGTCGTGTCGTGCGCGATCCCATTTTTTTTCCCTTACTCCCCCGTCCAACCGCCGTTTCCTTGCCGCTGGCCTCGCTTCCATTCTCTCTCGCTCTCTTTTTTCTTTCTTTTTTTTTTTTAACGAATGATAAGGAATAATGCTTATGCTGATGATCCGCGGTCACGCAGGCCTCGCCTCCGGATGCAACAGACGCTTTCAAACGGCACTGCTTTTACTTGAAAAATATATTTGTCCCCCGAGTTTAATCGGGGACTCTAAAGTTTTCTTATACACTCGGCTCGTGCACCCGTTGAAACGCTGAATTTATATCCTCGTCGCTTTTCTTTTTAAACAATTTCGCCGGTCTAATCAACAGCTGTGCATATCGGATAGCAAAATTCCACAGCGAGTACGGCGTACAATAATTTTTAATCTCGCGATGAATTGCTCTCTCGTCGCGGAATTTTTTTCGACCTTCTTTCGCAGTTGTACCGCGCGCTCGGCGAAACAAATGATTGAATTTTATCTTCGTTATTCGCTCGCGCGCTTAATTATCCCTTTATTACAAATCTCACATTATAATTTACCTTTTTATAATAAATTAACTCTTTCAGCCGACAAAGCTCCGCGGGCGTACGAGCATAATGCGATTTCGCTCGAAAAAAAGCTGCATTTTACTGCGGGTGGGGATTAGAGTTTCAAAAAAAAAAACGCGCGACTGCACGGCAAAAAAAAAGGCAAAGAGGACGGACATAATGGACGAAAAATGCGGGCCGCATCAGCCGCCACAAAAGAGATCCATGTCAGCAGATACAATTAAAAGAAAACATGTTTCGCTGGGCGCGCGCGCGGGAGGGGCTATAAGCGCGCGGTTTTATCTCTCGCCAGAAGCCGCGGCTGTCTTTTCAAACGCAACGGCCCGAGAGGAGCTAAGGTCGCGGATCCTTTTTGCCGCGGCGCGCAATTATTTATAGGAATTTCATATTCGAGAGAAGCGAAAAGCCATTTAGCCGAATCCCCACCCCCGTCGCCGCGAGAGACGGGCACAAATAAGGCAATGTAGGTCGAGACACGCGAAAATTCCTCCTTTTTGCCCCTCTTTTTATACCCCCCGTCGTTCTCTTGTTCGCCGGGAGGTGAAGGAGGGAAGGAGCGAGAGAGGCGCTCGTACCTCGACGTGACTTAAGAGGCACTTTCGAAAGGACGGCATCGAGGGCAGTCGTCACCGACTCCCTGCTAGATACGGAGCTGGCGGGGAGTCGGTCGAAAGCTTTTTATGTCAATCTTTTTCTTGCTCTTCCTTGAATCTCGGGTTTAATTTGTTAATTACGGGCAAACGAGTAATTAACTTACGAGTAAAAACTTTTTTGCAATTAACAATATTTATTTATAGAATAAAAATTAACGGCAGTCCTACTTTCCTTGAACAGAATGAACAGAAACAGAATTCAGTGAGATGACATGTGCACTTCCTTCACTATATTTTTAGTGGCATTTACGACAGTACATTTTATGACAATCGACTTTTTCAAAGATTACGCGATATTTTTATAATCAATTGTACTCGTGCAAATGATGGAGCACTAATAGCACGTGAAAGTTGTCAGGCTCAGAGCCCACCTGATGGCAGATGTTTCAAGTACCAAGTGTTTCAACATTTATGTACAGAGACTCCAACTTTCTTAGTACCCATTATACCCCTAATATTCCTCTAGTCAAAGATAGGCAAAGGTACGACGTTAAAAAAGATCATCGCAAATCTAATTAGTAATTATTGACTACTGAGCTAATTATAACCGAATATCATTTAATAATCTATTTCATTATTGGATTTGGTAAAATCCATAATTGAAATAATAATTTATTATTGACTAAGAAATTATAATTGACTTCACTTATTGATTTAAAAGTGATTTCAAAGTTGCTTATTTAAAGAGAATGAATAAGCCCCTAAGTACTAAACTGTATGTACTAATAATATTTCACAACGTCCATATTTCCACATCAGAAATTGTTTAGTTATCGATATGAATAGTATTTTGTCAATTCAATTAAACGAACCTAATTAGAGTTATTAATTATTAGTTAATTCGACCATGAATCGCACAACCTCAAAATTTAAATAGTAATTACATAAATCATAGAATTATTCATAAAACTTAACAATGATGTAGACATTCCAAGTTAAAAATGCATTTGCATGTAACGCGTGCACATGCTTATATGCTAATACGTGCATTATCTCCTTTTACTTTTAATGGCAATTAATAATTATTATAAAATCTCCAACAAACAGCCATTAAGTAATACCATTATTTTAATGACACTTTTAAGCACCGACTCTTAAATAAAATGTGGCGCATTTAGTAAGCTCCACATTGCACGACATACATGCGCGCTGAACGCTCAAACAGGCGCTGGCCGGTATTGAGACGTCCGATAGATGTGCGAACAAAGAGCTTGCCATTTTCTCAAACGTTTAGGGCGAGAGCGTCAGTCGCACTGCCTGTTAAGTAAATGACGCGCGCCAGTTACTGCTGCAGGCGCTCATGAAAATATAATTAAGTACTAATGTATTACGTGATGTTATTTTAGCTTTTTGCATTTTTAAATGCCTCGTAAAAAGCAAAAACTTTTATTTTTGATGTGAAAAATTCTCGTTTATCTTTATTATTTTAAACCGGCGGTATTTTTAATAATGGAAGTGTATACTCACGGAATTTGTAATGAAAAAATAATGTGACTTTACTATTTTATGAAGTTACTCTTTATCGAGTAACTTTGTGTTTTTAGTATCGGTAATTGTTGATAATAAATGTGTATAGTAATGGCTCTGTCATTCAGTAGATTTAACATTTAATTACACAAATTAACAACAAATGCTGTTACTTGTTAAAGAGCAATCGTATGAATTCAAAAATTACAGTTATGTTTTGTATTCGTTTAGCAAACAGTAAAGCTCGCCACAAAACACTAGTGTAAAATCTGCAGAATGCATTTTTAACATTACTTTTATAAGTTTTCATTAACCCTTAGCTGCCACACTTCTGCCGAATAACATAGCTGCCACCCTGGGATCGCTCCGTACCCCAGCGTTAAAAAAATTAATCGCAAAACGAATATTGAATTTTTATCATAAAAAAAAAATATTCTTATATTCGTTAATACTTATTTTAAATGATAAAATGGTTATTTTTATGAAGAATATTTTTTAGCATCATTGATAAAAAATTGTTTAGTGCAAAGATTATTTGAAAAAAGCGAGAGTTTAAATTAGACTTGAATACGTCTGGGGTCAGCCTGACCCCAGTGTGGTAGCTAAGGGTTAAAACGACCACACTGCAAACATTATACACACAATTGCCTGTCCTTCAGAATTTCTCTTTTGCAAAGATCCTCGATTGCCTATTTCGAAACTTGCCCTCGAGTCTCCGAAAGGCAAATAAATCTACGTGCACTTGAACAGACAGAAACAGAGGAAGGGGGGAGAGATAGAGTCAGAGGTGGAGAGCTGCAGTCCTATTATGCTCCGAAGGCTTGCGGCCGTGCAGTTTGGAAGACGCCGCTCGAACACCGAGGCAAGTCTCGAGATAGCTAACGATCAATGGTGACGAAGTGCGACTCGAGGTGCGCCGCCTGCATTCGGTCGCGGAACAGCCGCGGAAGTGGAAACCGGTAAGGCGTCCCCATTGAGACGTGCATATAAGACACTTTAAAGCCGCGGTAACCGCGATGACATACGGGCGGAACTTCGGTGAAAGGAAAAAAAAGTTTCACCGCTCCGTTCTTGCGCTTCCGGGTAGGGAGCGGAATAAAAATTCAATTTTACCCGTTAATTTGAACGGCGAGGAGCCGCGAAGCCGGGATGTTTGTCGGCGCCGCTTTATTTCTTCGCGAGGGCGAGGCTTCGGCATTCCTTTTCGCCCCCACTTCGATGGCTCGAAATGAAATCAACGGTGATATAGTTGTACTTACTCACGGACGAAACGAGGCGGCGGAACTTGCGCGGGAGATTCAAATTGGTTAGACATGCAGGTGAAGGGGAGCGAGGAGAACGAGCGGAGATAGCGCCGCGGGAGATAAAGAGATCGGGGTGTGGGTGCGCGCCCGTGCGTCAAGGAGTTTGTGGACGTGGTGGGGGGGTTGGGGGGGATATTCGGGAAAATGCTGCGTCGGAATTCAGGGTTACGAGCTCAAGTTAAATTCGAAGATGCGCGAAAGCTCCCGTCGAGGGAGATTAAAGCTCTCACGACTGCAATACTCCGAGCGATAATTGTCGTAAAAGTTGCAGTAAATTTTGCGAAATTGTGCGGGGATTACGGTGCAAGTTTTGCCACCAATGTGATTTAAGTTTCCGAGGAAAAATTTTATCGTCCCCGGGGAGCTCGATTTCGACTTGCGCTCGAGCGCAGTTGAATTGCCAATATCTTTAATGGCCGAAAAAAGATCTATCGCCGGCACCGAGGCCATCTAATTATCGTCCCAATCAATTCCTAGCGATTGCACGTCTGAGCATATTCGATCGAGTGTGCGAAATGGGACGAGTGTCAATCTTTCACGTCGCCCTTTAGACACAGACTCGCTGCAAAATTTTCATCAGGTAACTACATTAAAAATGTATCGACCGATTGATCGACGGCGATGCTAGACAAAACCCCCGAGTTTATTTTCATCTCGGCGATGCGATTGATTGCCTCGGCAATTAGCGAATGGGCCTCGACAAATTAAAGTCGTCGACTAATTATATCGTAAGCAAATACCGCACGATGCAATCAGAAATCAAAGGTGGTTAGGACTAGTTAGAGCTCTCAATTTATTCGAGCATGACCGCATCATGAGATCTGGGAAGTGTTTGCCGGCCATGGCTCCTGGGTGCCGGGGCGCCGCGCTGTAACGCGTGAGCTTGATTACTCTTGGCCCCCGGCCAATTCGGATTAGTTGACGTACTTTTGAGGCTAAACGCTCGGCCAAGTAAAGAATACCTAGATCACGTTTAATTGTTCCATCCCCCCGCTATTTGCGCAATAGCGTTTAATCGATCTTTTATTGCCGTAATTCAATTAAGATTAGTTCGACGTGTACGTCGGAGGTTTGGATCGGCAATTCGTAAACTTCCTTAAATGGGGTCAAAATTGTTTCTCGTCTGAAAATAACTTTAGTAATATTGCAGATGCAGATGTCTATAAATTGCTATTCAGCAGCGAGTAACGTTTCTTACAAAATTATAGAAATTGTACATGGAAATTCGATGTACAACGGTAGATTCGGGAAGTTCCGATTCGAAATCGATAAAAGATTCACTTCGCCTTTCGGAAAGACAATAAAAAGATTCTTATATAAAAGATCGAGGAGGTGCAACACCCCCGCCGCGCATTTGAGGAAATAAAAGTAAGTACAGTTCAGTGACTTTCTCTTTCGACCCGTTAAAGCCTCTCTGTATATACCTACACTTGCCGGGCCCTGCCATTCTTCGCTGGACAATCTCACTCCCGTCTGAAGCGCATAAATTTTTCCCTCCACTCCGTTCGATGGGTCGAGTGTATCAGGCCGCCATCGGCTCGCTCCTTTAGCCCGGCACAAAGGCCCGTCGTCGTCCCTTGCACTCTCTCTCGTGAGGGCACACATTTGCCTTTTTGATCTCCTTTATCACGCTGCTCTCTCTCTCTCTCCTCCGAACGAGCGCACCGCGTCCCCCTCCGGCCTCGCTTTTATCGAAACGAGTCGCTTTATCGTCCTGTAAACACTGCGCGCCTGCACAAGAAACCCCCGATGCAGCCATTGTGAGCTTTCTTGCGGCGACTCTTGCGGGCCCTCCACCCCGCGCTGTATTTTTTTTTTTTCCTTTTTTTTATTTTTACCTTGTCTCCTTGTAGCCGAGGCACTTCGTCTCCCTTCATTGCCTAGCGGCGGCCGCCGTCGTTGTCAAGTTCTTGCGGCCTGGCCTGGCCGCCTTAATCGCGCCTTGACTCGGGAATTGGAAAGTCCAATCGATGAGAAGATTTACTTCGCTCGTCTAATCCCGCGGTGATTAATCGGGTATTGCGGCAAACGTCTGCGTGCGCGCCCGCGGCCTCGGCGCGGGATTTTGCAAAAAGACGCCGCGCACCGGTGCTAATTGAATTTTTAATGGAAAATCCAGCTGGGATTTCATTTTTAGAGAATACCCTTTGTAAAGTCGCGCCAGTGAAGTAACATTTAAAGGGCGATTTTGTATAAATTACACCGTGGAGCGAAGTGTTTTTAATTAAACGCTCGAGTGTTTACTTTACGAAGCGATTTTTTTTCAACTGTTAAAAGGTATAAAGCAGATCGTTGTGTTTTATTAGAAACGTCAAATGCTCAAAGAAGAAAATTGTAAGGTGAGATTTTCTATAATTAGTAATGATCGATTTCTTAAATTTATTTTGTTTGAATTAGAAATGGAAGACACAAGTTTGATAGAATCGGCATCTTTTTACGAATTTCCTTCAAAAATTAATTAAAAAAGATAGAAGGTACCTCAAACTGACCAACTAACTATTATACCTTCTATTTTGTTTCTTATTAATTATTAAGAAGAGATTGGAATATTCTTAACATTGAACAGATTAATTATAAGATTCCAGACATTTATAACTGATGAAGACGATAAATTGATTGATCAGATATTATTCAAATATAACAACCACAATTGCCTGTGAAATTGCATATTTTATATCTAAATAAAATAGAATAAAAAAGATTTGGAAATAAAATATAATTTAAAACATTTGTATTCCCAGCTTAACATAAACGTTATTTATTTACATCTGTCAATATTGTCAAAACACGTTGGAGTCGTAAACAATACGATATGAAATGAACGAAATTCATAGTAAATCGAACTAATGAATAATAGGTATACCTACCATAATAGCCAGGTGAAGTATTAATTGCCGCGTCAATAACCAGCCGATCAATAACAACAAATAGAGCATACCGCGGGAAATCCAACAATCTATTAATGAAAGTAAATGAAGCGCGAGTTTTCGACTGTTGACATTCGACGCAGAAGCGCGCCGGCATCCGATACAGCGCCCTACTGATAAATCGATCGGCGGCCGGTGGGCGCCTGAAAAATAGGCGCACGGCGACGCAAAACGACGCTAATATAGCGTCCACTCGACCCAGGCGCGCGCACACGGGCCTCGCGCTTCATTAGCTCATCTCCGCGCCGAAATCTGCCGCCGGGGGGGTGGGGATGGGATTTTCGCTCCCGGGAGCAGCTCGCTCGGAAAGGCTCGAATGTGAATCTGATGAAGCAGGAAACTGCCTGGGAGATAGACCGGGCTGGAAACTCAATCTTAGAGCGTATCCGTTATCTCGCCCGGCGGGGCCGAGGCGCGGAGGACGTGCGGGAGCTGGTGTGCATTAGGGGTAAATACCGGAGCGCTTACAGAAGTATACGAGCCCCCGGGTAAACGGGACGGCCCCGTCTATCTTTCGCCGCGGCGGAAAAACTGATAATCCGCGGATTTATTTGTCCCATTGTGCGTCCCGCTGCTCCGCCGGGGTAATCTTTTAGTTTTAATAGAGGCGACTCGAGGAGAGGGGCGGCGCTAATGCTTTAAAACCATTAGCATCGACAAGATTGAATGTTGCTTCGCGCGGCTCTGCGACTTTTTATTTTTGTAATCAGAATTTTTCATCGGGTTAGAGAATGGTACCGGGCGGTATTTTTCCGCTGATTTTTTCGAAATATTAGTCGGTGAGATTATGCAGATAATGCAATAACTTTTACTAAAATGTAGCGTTTACTTTTCTTGCGTAAAATGTTCAGTTGCAGTTTGCGCATTGCTCGAGTAGCAAATAAAATTAAATATTCCCTGAAAACAATAATGTAGTGTTAAAACTCTTGAGAACGGGGAACAGACTTAATATGTGAAAAAAATTACTAAAAACCTTGGAAAAATTACAGTTTTTATTATAACTGTGGCCATTTTTTGCTATAAAAGCTGTCATTTTTCCAAGGATTATAATAATCTTTCTTGTTGTTCATGTACGTTCGTCACCTCGAACAATTTACAGTAAACTTTCCTACATATTATTTTTAGCGTTCTGATCAAATTTATAATATTATGCGATTTAAATTATTGATCATAACTGAAATTAATAAATTATATTCCACATATTCATACTAGATAATGATTGGATATGTCTGCAGAGGGAATGGATAGAATGCCAGAACACATTGAAAGCGTTTATTTGTAAGCTTGTAATAGATAATCACTGATCGTGATTAATTTCGGATTTCCATGGTTGATTAGTGCAATACATCAAGCTGATTATACTGTTACTATCGATCGGTTTTTATCCGGCAATAGATGAAAATAGCCAAAGGGTTCGATGAGGCTATAGCCTGCAATTGCGTCTTTGTGCTATCCCATGTATCATTCACAATTATACGTTACTTACTACAGTTATACGTAATATACGAACAAATCCACAAAAAAATCTCAAGTTAGCTCGATTTTTATTCCTTTCTTTTCGTCAAATTCATGAATTTCATGGATTATTCTACCTACCTACTGTTGTAGCTGACCCGTTATATCCGATTCTATTTAAGAAATAAAAAAGCGGATACATGGTACACACCATTTAAAGCGCCTTGGAAAGCCCTTTAGAGAATGGGATCTTGCAGATGTATGATGTCAAATCCGAGATATACAACTTGAAAGGTTCGGTGAAATTGATCTTTCATAACTTTGCACGAGCGGGAGTACAAGCAACCCTAAAAAAGCTTTTTACTCGATGCTCGTGGTCCCACTATATGGATTCATCTTATATAAGTTATAATCAAATAAATGCACCGGAAGATGCGCTCGGAAGAAAATTTTCGAAACTTTTTCTCGACGAGCTAACTTGAGATTTTTTGCGTACTCACTCGTGTATATTTGAAAAAAAGAGAATTAAAAAGAGCAGATAGAAAATTGAGTAATAAAAAACGCGATGGATGCGCTTATATGCGCCGGAGAGAGCCTCGCAAAGGAGCGATTGGGGTTTGTATTTATATAGGGGGAGATTAAATCTCACCCGCGCACATGCTCAGTCACCTCTGCGCGTTCCGGTCTAGTGAGCCGTTGCTGCTAGGTTTACGGTGCGCTAATCAATTTCGGGCAAAAACCTTTTGCTCAAGCAGCTATATAGGGATTTGCAGAACTGACACTTTTGATATAGCGCATCCTGCAGCATTTTTTCACTTGTATCCTTTAATCACCGTTAGCTTAATATTTTTAAACAAATTCAATTCAAAACAATGTTTTTACGACATTCGTAAATTATTGCCGCAGCAATACAAATAAGTAACACTGTACTTAAGACTTAACGATTATTCCTAATAAGAAAAAGAACTAATTTTATTTTTAAAATAAGCATACTTTGCTCACTTAAGCAGTCTTTTTTTAATATTATATATTTTAAGAAATAGTATGCAGGTAAAGTTTAAAATAAATGAGAAACGAAGCAAATTTTGTACTTAACTTATAGCATATTAGGATACACAGGATGAAAAGCATGATTCGCAGGTTCCAATAAGTTTTTGCCAACCGAAGAAAAAACTGACAGAAATGAACTGTCGCGAAGAACATTAGGCGGATGAGATTACTCGCAAAAGCACTCTCAAAGTATTTTAAGCTTTCATTCGTCAAATTATTTATTCCAGTGAGTGAATCGAGCAAAGTTGATTTGAATTACAAATTTGATCGGATTATTCCCTGAGTAATTAATGAACTAAGAGAAAAGAAAATGCCATCGGAAGTATTAATTCACATATCTGCTCCTCGCATCGAACTAATATCGACGAAATATTATCCAAAAATAATGGCGGTATAATAACCCGATATCTAGCGGAGATTTAAAAATTTCATCCGAAAAAATTTACAGCTCCGCCGACTCCTCTCCCGCATTTTCCATTTGATCGCCGCGCCGAGCGCAATAATAAATACAAGTGGCGAATAAAAAACAAAAACTCAACCTATAAATAAATCGCCCACTCGAGCGGATTTTATTGGCTTTCGAGTCAGACTTCAAATAAGTCCCGAATCCAATATAGGCGCCGCGTTTACTCATCCGCGCGTAGCACGGCGCTTGCGCCTACAACAATGGGATTCGCCGCGGAGGCCGCGCGCGCGCGCGGTTATCCGTCGAAAAGAAGCTGCGAGCGCACCGAAAACTGGGCTAACTGCATAATTCCCGCGATTCGCCCCCGCGCGAAATGCGCCCCTGCCTTGTGTACACCCGTCAGCACCGCGCGAGAGATGCGCGATCGCGAGCTTGCGCTCGTTTCCGGCTTTCGGAAGGCGATGCTGTCGCGAGTCGCGCGGGCTTCCTTTTTTTCTATTTTATTTTTATTTTTTTTTTTTCAAAAAAAAGTGAGGGATTCGGGAGTTGTCGCGTGACGGAATCGGCAGAGGTAATCCCGAGTGCTTGCGCTATGCGTATAGCTCGTTTTTTTTTGCTGTTATAACATTTCAAGTATTAGTTAATAATACTTGAAAGTTAGTAGTATTAAATAATACTTAAGAGTAATTATGAAGGTGTATTACAAATTTAATGCATATGCGCAAATCGATTTTTTATGAAGTATAAATTATGAAGTGAATAAAAGCTGGAGAACCCTTAAACAGAGAGCGCATTCATGTATCAAATTTACAAAAATAAATGTCAGAATATTACCAATTTCATTTTTGTACGCGAAAGTACTAAAAAAAGCTCGTGGTATATGCGTAGATTAAGAAAAATAACGCAAAGGTCTTTCCGCGAAAAGTTTCATTACGCATTCAAATTCGCTTTCGTGAAATAGAGTAGTACTGGTTGTGCTAAAAGCCTTAAAAAGCAAACATAAAATAATCAGCGGGAGAAAATTTTATACCTACCGGGCAAATATATATTCGTACTTTTCATCTCCACTGACGTGGAATATTTACACTTGAAGCTCTTCATTTCAATCTCTTTCATTTTTTCAACGTGCATTTGTCATTGC
>JAXIUT010000024.1:2456981-2467098 GCA_035586675.1 Eurytoma californica
AAATGTATTCCTTTTCTCCTAAATGTAAAAAGCAAATTTACTTTGAAAGTTATTAATTTAAAATTACTAGTAAAAAAAAATATAATAAAATTGTCCTAATTGAAATGTTGAATCTGCACTTTTTAGCGGTTTTATTTATCCGAAACAGTAAGACTTGCTGAATTATTTCTTGCGTGTACGAATCGATGCTTTCTTTTATCGAAAAACAATCGAACCTCCGAATGAATATCTCACTCTACACGTGCTTTATACTATAAAAAATCTTTGTCCAGTGAAATAATAATTGTCTAACGATCCAAGAGATTGTACGCGGGCGTTAAACGATCGAAAGTGAAGTTCTCGGTACGGTTAGGTGGTCGCGCGTGGGGTCATATTTTACGCAAATTACGAGCAAATCTCGGGCTTAGCGCCGCGCGAGAGGGAGAAAGGAGCGTGCACGCCGGAGAAAGGCGGCCCGGGGGCGATTTGCTCGCTAAGCTCCTCTCGGCGAGTCACGCCGTATGGCCGTCATTATCCGCCGGCGGTTATACGACACGATTTTATTCCGGTAGCAATTGCTCGAAGAATAATGACTGGCGTGGCGCGGCATCTGCTTCGGCTCCGCCGCATTTGAACCTCGTGGGATCTGCGGCCCTCCGACGGTGTCGTTGCACTATTTTTATACCGTCATTCCTTGTTTCTGCGCCGCTCGACATTACCTCCCCCACCTCCTCCCGGTTACTAATTGCTCTTCGTTAATCGATTCGATTGCCTGCAGTTAGCCGAACCCCACCAGACGAGCTGGTAGTTTCTGAAATTGCTGTAACATGGTACCGAAGTGTTGCGAAATAAAATATATTGACTACGGTATAATTGGGTACTTTATATTTATGTACATTTTCATCATCGCAGTGTCGATACTTTGAACTTCACGTTTAATCTAAATAAAGCTTTACCACTTGGTAAAGCTTTATTTAGATTAAACGTAAACTTCAAAGTGTCGATCGACACTGCGATGATGAAAATTTAAATTATTAATATTTTTCTTTTTTTGGAGTTAAAAAAAAAATTTTTGGGATATGACAGTAAATTTTGTATATTATTGAGAAAAACAATTCTTTAACTACTAATGAATGGGTGAAAGGAGAAGTAAATTTTATGTAGTATTGTGATACTGAATTGGATGTTCGTGGATAACTTTGAATATTTAAAAAAAAAAGTATGTCATAATAAAGCAATAAAGAAAGCTTTGGTGTCAAATTCATATTAAAAATTCATGAAAAATGAAAGAAAAATCACATTGCTGATTTAAATTTCAAAATAGCTCAAAGGTATGAATATTCATTGATTTATTTTTAAAAATTCCAACGCTATTGGATTACGTACGCTGCTTCTTGAGCGAAAATCAGTACCGGTACAACCCAGTGGTTAATGCACTGATTAAGTACCACAACAATAACTTGTAAAACTAGTAATTGCAAAACGATGTTTCTCTAACTTTCTTAAATAATTAAACTTGTCTTATTTTAAATGAAAACTCTAATTAATTGTTTTCTAAAGCAAGGCATTTCACTTTAGTTTCTATAAAATTAATTAAATATCTATTTAATTTACGAGACGTGTAAAACATTGTATATAATTAGAAATTATAATTTTGTTGAGTGTAACCTGTTTTCACTGTGAATTATTAATATATGAATCAAATTCAATTAGCTTACCTTCTACAGTACTAATGTATTTAAAGACAAGTCTAAAATGCACGTCAAAATAGCAAATCTATTTCTTTATCAATACCAATTTCCTGTCAAATGACACAGTTCCATTCCCTGAAATATAAAAAGCTTGCATAATTACACTGAAGCTTGAAATATAGTAAGATTTTAATCTACTTACAAAATCGAAATGGACAAGGTTTATAAATATCCCCACTCCTCAAGAAACAAGTGTTCGAAGCACTTACGCGGTCCTGACGATTTACAAGCTGGAAAAGAAGAAAACTCGACACATGGAGAGTAACCTCGTTAGTTATTAAAGAGCCCGTCAATGAGCAGGCCAGACTTTCCATCCTCTATCTCCTCTGCTGATTTGGCAAGTCGCCCATGCCGGGGTGCGCTTCCGTTTCCGCTCCGACCCACCGGCCCCCAGCGCAAAGTAAGCGCCGATGCTCTCGTAACACGCACCGAGACTATACCTCACTTTTTCGAGCGTAATTCGCGATCTCGCGAGTCGATGTTTAAGCCCCGCGTAAGAATAAGCCCCGGCATTTAAAGTTATCCTTTGTGCAATAAAGAGAAAAAAAAGGGGATTACCCCGCCACTCGACCGGCGGAAGCTTAATTTCGCACGACCAAGCGCTTTTTGCTTCGTTTTCGCGAAAATTGAGCAAGTACCTCTTCAGTCCGAAATTCACTATTTCCTTAAGGAGGTCATGTACCTAAAAAAATTTTTTTACAAAATCACCTACAAAAAATAAAATTATAAGTATTAATAAAATTTTATAATAATATCTTAAAAATAAATTAAATTTTTAATAAAAAGGACCCAAACTGAGGCCTCCAAGGTCATTTTATGTTATGTTTGTTTCAAAATGTTGTCGTTGGCGTAACCTGCAGCATCAACCTATTGATCAATTTTGATTATGTTTGGCTTAAATTATTGAAAATTAATTTCATTTGTGCCTGAAGAGTTGTATTAGTTAAAATTATTTGAGTAAGTATTTCATATATTTAAAAATCTGAATGAATGCATGAAATGAAAGAAATTAAAGTAGTTTTTGTACATTTTGAGATATTTATTCAAATAATTTCAACTGATACAACTCTTCAGGCACAAATGACATTAATTTGCAACAATTTAAGCCAAATCTCATCGAAATTGATCAATTGGTTGGTGCTGTAGGTTGCCAATTACCAAATTTTGAAATTAACATAACATAAGATAAAATTACCTTAGTGACCGCAGTTTGGATCCATTTTATTAAAAAGAAAGAGATATTATTATGAAATTTTATTAATACTTATGATTTTATTTTTTAGGTGATTTTATAAAAAAAATTTTTTAGGTATATGACCCCCTTAAGATAAAATCGCTGAATTAAATAATAACTCGCTTTAAAAAAAAGAAAATGAAAAACGTTTCCGTTCGCGACCAATAAAACTTTTCCGGAAGTACCCGAATCTCATTACAGCTGTTTCGATTAGATTTTCATTTAAAGTTTGCTGTTTACCCAAGTTGATTTACACACTAAGTGGATTAGCTTTGTGATAGATGTTACGTAAGCTCTTCAATAATAATAAAGATAAATAGAAATATTCAATCTACTTACTTAAAATACAGTATAAAAAAAATTTACTTTTATCGCGATTATATTACGGTAGATTTACTGTGCGAGACGTAAAATTCAAAAGGGTCTCACGAGCAGTAACTTAGATCCTTGAAAATACAATTTATCGGATAATTCACGACCCGCGGCGCATGTGTCTATGCTCGAAGGTACATAGATATTGGGTCGGGCATAGCTTTACTCAGATTTTACTGTGAATCCCTATTAGATGGCTCAGAGCGGATTATGAGTAACAGGATGTATTTTTCTATAAACCATTTTATGTGCCAGTATCTGTTTACGGGTCGAATAAATCCGAACGAATAGGAGCCTTCTTTTTTTAATTTAGAGACGAAAAGCATTCGTGCCTACATAGTACAACTGTTAGCATTCTGAATTTTTTTATAAATACGAGTTCAGTGGCATACATTTTTATCTGGGTATTGAACAAAACGGCCTGTTTATTTCATAAATGGATATTTGAGATCCGTAACACAAATAAATATTAAATTTTGTAAATAAATATGAATATCGAATGTTATAAATATTGTAAATATTTTATTTCATATAAATTGCTAAATTATTTATATTATACTATGTAACATGCAAATAATTTGATGATTAAAAAAATTGAATAATAAATATTAATTTAATTTTTTTCCAGGTATCATTGATATTAAAAGACAATCTGCCATTCTCTAAGGTGAGTACTCTAAAGTATCAACATTATTGAAAATAGGCGTGTGTATAATAGAAACCATTCAATGTGCTTAAAAATTATTTAACCACCTATAAATTTGATTTTATTAAACAAAGATGTCCTCTGACTTTTTCAAACTAAAAATTTACAAAAATTACAAGTTTGCCACACCATTAATTTTTAAGTCACACTAAGTGACGCGAAAGTAGCGTTGCAACAATACATCTCTTAAATGCTGGCATAAAAGTCGACAGATTCTTCGCCCGAAATTGCAAAATTCTCGCTGCCTTTTTTTATTCTCTAAAATGCGTTCTTTTTTTGCTCGCACGGTGCGCGCAAAAAATTTCACTCCGACGCCGCGCGCAACCCACATTCGCGCAGGGAGAAAAAGAGCATCATTTGCCGACATGCGCGCGGGCTTTGTATACAGCTTAAATTCTCTATGAGCGCAAAGTCTAACATTTAAATTCATGACGTCGTGCTTTCGCTCGGAAATGAATTCTTCCGCCACATTTAAGCCCGCCTCACTTGCGCGCGCGCGCGAACCCTTTTGAATAGACATTAAGCCCCTCCACGGGTAGCTCTTGCCTATTGAAAATTATGCGAACGCGCCGCCGGAATTCGCCGAGATAATTCTCGGATTCTCGTAGTACACCGGAAAAAAAAACGCGTAACAATGATGACAAGGAACTTTGGGGATTTGGAGCCCCCTCGTGGGCGACGAACTTTCGCCGAATTAAGTATCTTGCTTGCTAACCAGTCGCTTTCAGATACAAGTTTTCGATGTGCATTTTTACTTATGGGGATGCATTGTTACTGACAATTAAGATTTTTCGTTTTAATAATTCAGTTTTTTAAATCACACGATTATTGTTGTATCGAGATAAACTCTTCAAAGTCTGTAGAATGGCTGCCTCCCTTACGAAAAGAAACTACAGGCGTAACTGCTGGTACAACTACTGGCAAAACTACTGATTGCCAATAGTCTTACCAATAGTTTTTTTGGAACTACTGTCATAACTACTGGAAGCAATTATTTTCTTCCAGTAGTTACACCAGTAGTTCTAAAAAAACTATTGGTAAAACTATTGGCAATTAGTAGTTTATTTTCCTAAGGGCTGGTTCAAATTTGGGAATTTTGAATGAAACAAAAAATTACAGCTTCGGTGTACAGATAACCTTAAGGGAAATAACAGATAAAAAATTTATTTATTTTATTATTTAAACATTTATTTAATATTTATTAATTTAAATTTATTTATATAGTCCCTAATTCAAGAATTTACAAATGCTATAGTGTTTATAAAATATTACTTCTGTTTTTTACATTTTTGTACATTCATATTTTGAAAATGACGTGGGAATTACCGTCGTTGTAATAATAAAACATTATGATCTTACGCGTTTATTATTTTTCTATAAGTAAACACTGTCATGACTTTTTTACGTAACAGACTCCCCTAACAGCAAAAAGAGTTCGTGAAGAGCTCTTTCGTGTGACATCTGTGACAAAATTCACATAACAGAATTCTTGAAGAATTCCTTTTGCTGTTAGGGTCTTTTCCTCGCACAGCTAACAAAATGCAGCGTACGATCTGGCAATATTTTAAACTTTTTCCTTTTTAAACTATACAAGTCCCAAAAAAAAACACATACGCAATGTTTACCAAAAGTGCGGAAATCGCTGTTATTATTTCGTAAAACCTTTGCGCGTTTCGAGCGCTACCCTCGTGCGGCTCTATATCAGCGCACTTCTGTCAACAGAAAAGTCAATTGATATTCCTGCATTCCCGAACAAGTGCATACATCGCATCCTGGCGCCACGGGGTGGGGGGGCTCTTTCGCCGCGGCGATAGCTCCGACGAATTCTTAACGCGACAAAAGCGCGCGCCAACGCGCGAAAAAGTGTCGCGGCGCTTCCGCCGGTGCGGGGCGAGCGTCGGGCGCTTCCTGAAATAAATATGACTGCATATTCGCGCGCCGGACTCGAGGCCGTCGATGCGTCCTCCTCCCCGGCGCTATCGGCGCGTCCTCGCCTTCTACGCGCGCTATTTATTGAGCCGTGCCCCCCCCCCCCACCCCCGCCCGCGCGCGGGCATAAATTCCGCGCGATACGTCGCCGCTCCGAAACGCGCTATATTGAATCTTTGTTTATCGCTTGTTTGCCGATGAAATCGCGAACTTTATCTTCCCTTCGCGCGCACCCGTCCCTCCGGCCTTTTTTTGCGCGACGCGCAAAGATTTGTCCGGCTCTGCGAGCAGATGCGCGCTGCTCGCTGGTAAATATTAAATGCGTTGATAAAGTCTTATTTGCAATATGATAGGTGCTCGATTCTATCGATATCCGCTGTTACTCAGGCTTGGTTATTTCTTTGGTTTCTGTACTTTTTTTTGCCGACGTTACTGTTTTTAATTTTGTAAAATCTTTTGGATAAGTGTGCACATGCGGAAAAAGAAGCTCTACTGTATAAACATTAATTAGTGAGTGAATTTTGACGTTTTCACAAACTGAAAATAAATTAAAAATTTTGCAATTTTGAAAATATAGTTTTTTGTAGAATTCACTAATGTAGTATAAGAAGGTATTAATTAAAAATTATTTATCGTTAGCAGTTTCTTTTTATTACAATTTTATCGATAGTTTAGTTGAAAAAATAAGCAAAGAGTAAAATTTATATAATGTTGTAAATAATAGTAAATTTAAATTCTTTAGCGTAGGTGACTTAATTGTATTATCGTTTTCATACACCTCCTATTCACAACGACGTATACTGCAGTCTTTATTTTTATGAAAAGAATCCAACCTAATTTTTCTTCACAAGTATTTCCATAATATTCAAACAGAAGCCTGATTTATTATAGACACAAACGACTAATATCCACAAGGTACCCCATTGATTGCAAACACCATTGTGCGGCTGTAAAAAAGTAAATGCATAAAATGGGCCATACACGAAAATATATATATAAAAAAAAAAGAATAGATTACCGAGAAATTGATATTGGAAGCATTGAATGCTGCGGGCAACACAAAAGGGCCGCGAAGAAAGCGAGAATATATGTATAAGGGAGCGAAAGGAGATCGTTCGCGCCATGATTTTTATTTAACGGCGAGGAGTACAAAAGCCGGGTAGCCGGGCGTCGCTAGCTAGCGGCACGTATTCCATTTTCGAGCATGACAATCGAGTCGGGGCCTTTTCGCCTCCGTCTCGCGCTCGCCGCCCACACGCGCGCACGCACGAACTTGACCTGGGGATTGACTCATTTGCACTTCTGTGACCCGAATGTTTTTATGGCCGACATGCTGTATATCCACCGTTTTATTTTTCATTTACAAAATATTGATAAGGTTGACGTTATACACGAGTACCACTAATCGAAAATGCGTACGTACACTTGTGTGTGTGTGTGTGTGTGTGTGTGTGTGTGTTTTCGCGGGTGCGCGGGTGAATGAGTTCGTGTGTGCACGACTCTTCCGTGGTATTCGGGTGAAAGAATGTGTGAAGTGAAACGTCGGGTATGTAGGGGATAGAAACAAAGCGATGATCGTTCGTTTGACGATGTTATACGCACGACAGTGCTGTGGGGTTATTCATTAGAGTGAAAAATGGTTTTCATATCTCGACGAGCCTCTCCAATCTCGTTAATCGCCATCGACAA
Organism: Eurytoma californica; assembly: GCA_035586675.1. Classification (NCBI taxonomy): domain Eukaryota; kingdom Metazoa; phylum Arthropoda; class Insecta; order Hymenoptera; family Eurytomidae; genus Eurytoma; species Eurytoma californica. Next base: position 2,464,642 of record JAXIUT010000024.1, read on the forward strand.
GCGACTCCTCTTATAATTTATTACTTTCTGCTTGATATTGATTTTTCCGAGGCACGAAGCCAAAGGATACCGGACTATTTTACTCGGAAGATATAAACGGCTTTTCAAACCGTCGCCAAAATTTTGAATATTGCAGTTCAAAAAGTTAAATTTTTAGTGAAGCGATAGAAGCGAAATTTGCATATCTATTGTGATACTCGAAGTTTCTGCCAAAGTTATTTCCTGCGTGACTTCCTTTCTTAAAAATGCAGTTCTACATCTGTGCACCGAAAAACTGTTCAGTGTCCAGGAAAAAGCTCCGATTCCCATTGCATTTATATCTTTGCGGAAGCGTAACTGAAAAAGAAAGCCGTTAAAATTTACAAGCAAAATAAAATGTCGCCCATTAACTCGCGGTAAAATTTACAAGCGGAATAAAAATGTCAATTAATTTGCGCCCTCGGGGTAATACTTTCTATTACGTAATTGCATTTCCTCCGTCTGCTTCACAGCTGCTTAAATCCCGATTAATCTCAATGTAAATGAAGGAAATAGCGAAATTTGAGTCGCTGGAATGGAAATCGATTGATTGGAGCAGATACTCGAGGCCGCGCGGGGACTCGGCCAAAGAACCCCGCCGCTCCCCCCACCCAGGCGCGCGGCACAATTTCCCAAGTTATGAAAGATTCCCTTACGTAAGATTAATTTTCCCATTAGCGAACTTTCAATCAGACACGAAGTGGTAGAAACGACACTGTACGGGAGCTTGCGACTTCAATGGCCTCCTCCCAGACGTTCGGACCCCCCTCCCCGACAGGAGCCGCGAGAAACTGTACAGACGGGCTCCCCGTGCCTTTGTCCATTTTGTTTGTCGATATTAACTCCTCTTGAAATATGCATCGCGCGTATCCAGAAGCTATCGGCCGCCTCTATCTTTTCCCTTCCTCGCACTTCGCCGACGTCGCGGTAGACCGCAGGGCCGCCGCCCCGGCAGATTATTCCTCCTTTTTCGTGGCCCCGCGGCCACAAAGTAAAAGATTTTAAAGTCGGAGGCTGCACCAAGGAGGAAATGGAAGATGAAAGGGCGAAAGGGGGGAGGGGACGAGGAGAACTGTAATATTTGAGAAAAAATTTATGAGGGAAGATCGAAGAGCGCGGGAAGCGCCAACTTGCATACGGCCACATCCGTACCTCTGATTTTGTAAGGAAGCTTTGCCGAGTTTTCCCATTCGGAGAAATATATTTTTATGCATTTTCTCTGCGCAAGAAGTTTACAGTTGTGCACGAATGCTGGAATAATCAATTGAAATATCGAAAACTTATCGGATGCTGTATACTTTTTCAAATTGATGTTTGTTAATAAAAGGTCTAAGCTGTTCCATTGTTAGAAATGCAGAATGTATCATTAAAAAATCGCTATGTATCCCGTGAATTTATAACTGTCGATGTTGTTAACAAATTGAATTGAAAAAATGTATTACTTGCTAATCGCTCGTAGAAAGTTTTATGCAAAGTGGGAAAGGCTTTAGAAGTTTGAATTTTTTATTTTATTCTTTGATACCAATAATTTATAAAGTAAATCCTACAGAGGTATATACAATTATAACCTGTTGATATAAGCCGTTCGCGGGTCTATTATTAATGAAATAAGATCGTACACAAAAATAAAATTCAATGCATTTTTTCAGACAGATTGGAAAGCACAATGCAAGATATTTGTTTATTATTTAATGCCCAGCCGATGGAATATTTAAATATAATTGACGATCGTTTTCTGTTCAATTCAAAATTTATCAAAAAATCTCGCGAATCAAAACCTTGTATGATATAACGACCACATCCACCTAGACGTCACGACCACGGTGTATCGTACGTCATTTAAACTTGTTACTTGTATTTTTTGTTAATATACCTACATTAAACCGAAAAAAATAAAAAAATCGTAAATACTACTTGATGAACCCGTCTATGTATATAATATATTCATGAAATCTTTCGAATTCCTATAGTGCAGTATTTAAATTTGCGAATAACAAGCAATACGAGCAGCAGCAACAACTAAAAGGCACGAAGGGAAAATTGCGCGGGATACGGCTCGCACTTGAGCTTTTGCGCGGATAGTTAGAGAGATCCGATGACTCGACAAGGTTTGTTAACGAGACAGAGAAGCGCGAGCGCGAGAGGCACCTCGGGCTCTCTCTCCCCGACAGACGGATCGTTGGAATAACAACGACAGCAATCAAACTGACGAGGCTCGATTGGCTTTGCCAACCGCAGAGCAACGCGTTCGTAGATGAACTCGCGTAACCCCTTAGCTATGAGCGCCTCTGTATATACGTATACGTATACGAGCGCGAGAGGCGGCGGCCACGACTCTGGCCGTTTGCCCCGAGAGAGAGAGAGAGAGAGAGAGAGAGAGAGAGAGAGAGAGAGCGAGCTAGCGAGAGCGAGGGGGGGGGGGGGGGGGGGGGGGGGGGC
>JAXIUT010000024.1:2467108-2477218 GCA_035586675.1 Eurytoma californica
CCCCCCCCCCCCCCCCCCCCCCCCCCCCCCCCCGCCGCGACCCGTCGGGTGTCGGTGCTGCCGCGATTAAACACGATTTGTCAAACGCCGCCGCCATGGCCTGCTGCATCGCCCGGAAGCCGGAAAATTGACGTCGCCCCCTCCGAGCCTCCTTCTACCCGGCGGTCTCCATCCTATCTTCGTGCCCTCGAAATTGGGATGGAAAGTTTCGCCGCCGAACCTCCCCGCCTTCCCCCCTAAGAGCAGACGCGGTAACTTAAGTGCCTCTTCGATAAACGACGTGGATAATCTCATCCATTCTCGAACTTGCCCTTTGTAATAACTTATACTTTTCGAGTATATAAAACTTGCCGGGGACTCGATTAGTCGGCTCTCGTCGTCATCGTTCGGGAGGCGAAAGTTTGCCTTTGGAAATTATCACTAGATTAAAACGTAAAACCTGTAAGCAAAAGATAAATATGACGGCTTTCAGGTATTTTGTAATGAATGATCAATATTTTTTTTTTTTAAGAATTACGTTGGGGATGTAATGTACACTGAAAGAATTTTCCCGCAAAAATTACGGTGAAGCTCATCGTAAAAATTACGGGGAAAAATGTGCCATCTTGGAAAAATCATTGTAAATTTTATGCGGAGCTTGCACGATACGAAAAGCTCCGCAAAAATTACGGTGATTTTCTCGTAAAAATTGTAAAGCTTTTCTCGTAAAAATTACAGAGCTTTGCCTGTAAAAATTATGGAGCTTTTCGTATTGCGCAAGCTCCGCGTAAAATTTACAATGATATCCCCGCAAAAATTTCCAAGATGGCAAACCGTCCCACGATTACGTTTTTTCTCATAATTTTTACGGCGAGCTTCACTGTAATTTTTACGGGAAAATTCTCTCAGTGTACTTAATTTGATCAAAGAAGTGTGCTTGAAAAGCTCAATTTTGATGAAATTAAGTCTGGAATCCAAACTTTAAACTTACAGACATCTTGCTTGCTGAAATCCAAAGGAATAACTAAGAACAGTCGAGAATAGCCAGTGTCAATTAAGTTCAATGACCGAGGAAAATGAAAAAGAAAAAGTTAACAAACGACGTCGAGAGCCTTAAATGAAAATACCCGGGAAACTTAACGTAAACGTCAAATCGCGGAATTTTTACATAATTTATTGTGATGAGTCATAATTCGCCGTAACGAAGCTAACCGTAACCCAGACGTCAAGGTGCCCGGGATGAGCAGCAGCAGCAGCAGCGCAGCGGCCCATAATAGTTCGGTATAAAATTTTACTGCCGAACTCGCAGCTTCTTCATTTTCGTTGATTCAGGAGGGCCTCGGCGTGGCAGCGCCGCCGGCTGAGACGCCTCCAACACCTGACCTAATGCGGATTTAATGTTGGATTCAGCAGTTCGCAGAGCTTAATAAAGCTTAATGCATAGCAAGTGTCGGCGACGAGCGCAAATTACACTGCTTCCCGAGTCTCGCGCTTTTCTCGCCCTAAACCCCCCCTTCCCCCCTTCCCGTTCCTCGACAACTTTGCAAGCACACATACACGCGCCCACTGGGTCCTCGTCTGTTTTTACTTTTGTTCAAGCTGTTGCGGGCTAATAAGAAATTATAATAAGACACGGGGGAGTACAAATGAAAAGCCGAAAATTAGGAGGAGCCACGCGGGAGCTTTACATTCGCCGGGAAGCAATGTTGACGGAGCGTAAAAGAATTATTAATATTGAGATTTCATAATTGAAAGCAACTTGGATAAAACGGCCTCTTGCGAAGCGGGGGGTGAAATTCAAAGTAAACGTTGCTCGCTGGAGGGTGGAAAAAATTAAATGTTTCTTTATTCTTCAAAACTTAAGGTGGCTATTGCCAAATTAAATTACTGCAGAAGATTAGTAGTAAAATATTGTAGGATAATTCTTTAAATGTTGAAAACTATTTTAATATTTTTCTGAATATGTAATTTAGAGTAGTAATATCAAGATTTTTCTTTCACAATTATGAAAGGTTAATCACAGAAAATCGTAACAAAAAATTACGAATTTCGCACTCTTTAATGATCTACTCACAAATATACCCAGCCGAACTCATTAAAAGAATGTTTGTTGATTTTAACCATCGTGTACGGCTAGCTTTGGTAAACATGACACATGTGAAATAAGCATGAAATACAAACTGGATTATGTTTTGCAATAATTTTATATGAAGTGTACTAAATTATGTCTTTTTTACACGTGTTCTTTGATTTGGAGTTCGACAAGAACCACCTTTCATTTCAATGAATCATTCACACGCTCATTCAACTTCAACCCGATATAAAGCAATTTTAATTTGTTTCTTTTTTAGCGATGTCGCGTTAATATTTCGTTCGGAAGCTTCGCGCGGCGGGAAGAATAAAGTTATGAGCTTCGCGATGGGCTTTCATTTTGCATGCATGAAGTATTTTCCTGGAGACATTTAATTACGGAACTTTGGTGGAATAATAAATATCTGATGACGCTTGAGCACTAGCTGACAGTGGTATGCATTTTTTATATCGAATGTGCCACCTCACGCTCGAAAGTTTTGCAAGCTCACTTTTTACGGCGGCCGTCGCCAGGGCCGCAGTGTCAAAGTAACGCAAAAAAGCCCTTGTCTTCAATAACTGACGAAGCACTCGTAATTTTCGCTTTTGCTCGCCTAATTCCTTGGACGCGTGACGCGGTATTTATACACACCTAAGGGATAATGGAATTACCCGGCGAAACGAGACTTGCGATTTTGAGTTTATTAAATTTCATCGGTCGACGGGCGCAAAAAGTTAATGGCGTATTATAACGCACGAGTATAAATACATATAACAATTGCGTATGCAATTATAATTAATTTGAGTACACAATTGGTATACAAAATCCATACACTCAACCTCGTTATTTTAAATCAAAATAAAAACTTTCTTAAAATCTTAAAATTACTCTGCAAATCTTTCTAAAAAATACAATTGCCCTTTCAAAAAATTTATTTATTTATTTATTCCAGAGCAACAGTACATTACAGTTACAAAGTAAATACAATACAGAGTAACTCCAGCAGAGGAAAATAGATTTCCTGTTTCGCCGATCTGGAGATAAAAACAAGCACGGTCAAGACCTCTTAATCCATGCTTGTTTAAATAACTTAAAACTAGCTTAAAACTAACTTAGAAACTACACATAACTTTAATTTTGTTTAACATTTATATAATTTTGAAAAAAATTTAAATGTTATATTTATTTTTATATAGTAACATTTATATCTTAACAAAAATAAACATCACAAGTTATATTTTTGTGCTTTTTATTTTTATACGTATTAAAATTGTTACTTTTATTTTTTTTTTACTTTAATGTAATGGGCTTTTGGCCCGTATAATGTTATAATAAATAAAAAAAATAAACAAGTGGCCAGTCACTAGTGAAACGCCATTTAACCAAACGTAGCATTTTCTAAAGAGCGTAGCCGTATCGCCGTATAATTTTGCACGGAGGCGACTCGAGAAGAAAAAGCGCGTAAAAAAAAGTTAAGGAGCTAATTGAATAGGGAGCTTGCAGCGGAGGAGCATTAGCTCCATTGAAACGTTGCGCGCGCGCTTATGCAGACCTGGAAGCTCTCGTGCAAGCACAAAGTACAGGTGACACTGGCTCGTCTCCCCCACCTCTCTCTCTCTCTCTCTCTCTCTCTCTCTCTCCCTAGCGGCTCTCGCGCTGAGGAACGACGTAGCTGTTTACCGGCTCCCCCTAAACACGACGCCCAACTGTCTCCTGTCCTTCGCTCTCGCCGTGCACCTATTTAACCCGGTGACCGGGCAGCTCTGGCACTTTTTGTGCTCGGCCGCCCTTTGTGCGTCCCGCCCCTCGCGTCAGCGAAAGCTCCCGGCGGCCGCCGCTGCATTTTCGAGATTCTCACGGTGGCTTTGATGCATTTCATTCGTGGGCTCGCATTTTTAATGTCGTTGAAATTGAGGTTACTGCTTTTAATTAGGGAATTATGATGGCACAAATTTGCTTATTTACTTTAGATACCTTATACAATATTCTGAGTCTTTGGAAGACGTAAATTAACAATGGGCAGATGTTGATGAATTTTTAATTTAATTTTTAACCTACATACAGCAATTGCAATTAGTTATACTGAATAAACAAGCAGTGACTCTTAATAATACTTAAATACTTACAAGAATTTCGTTCAATATTTTATAATGATAAAATATTTATTTAATTTTTCAGACATAATAAATAGATAAATTTTCAAATTGAAATCTCGAATTCTCCAATACAGTTATTGAATTAATTTATTTGTTATACAATATTCTTAGTCTTTATAAACAGTAAATTTGTAATACACTGCTTTATAAATTTCTAAATGATTTTTTAATCTACATCAGTCAGACTTCGATTCAGACTTCGAATAAACAAAATCTGCCTTCCAATAATTTCATTCGATCTAACCATTGTGCAATGATAAATAATATTGAATTTTTGCCGTCAAAACGACCTGTTACATAAGACTTTAAAATTGAAATCTCGTATTATTCATATTCATCTGTATCCGTTTCATTAGCAATAAAATTTTTAATTCACTGAATTTTGCAAAAGAAAAAAAAATTTATGAATCTTAAACACCATCCGACTTCTCCTCCCGACAGCACTCCGTTTTTACGCATGAATCATTAATCACGCTTACCAGTACCACTCGGCCGTTTTCCATTCAATGTCTATCTCCGGCGCTACTTGAAACGAACCGTAATATCGTCGTGAAAGCTCTCAGGCAATCCTCTTGAAAGCATTCCAATATCAAACTTTACAGCATCATCACTGGCGATCGGTAGCTGCTCGAAGGAAGGAGAGAGAGAGAGAGAGAGAGAGAGAGAGAGAGAGAGAGAAAAAGTATAAGAACGACCGAGCGAATGACATTAATTGCACGAGGCGTCGCAGGGTGCTCATTCGAAGTCGGCGAGAGCAAAGGGCGGAGTTGATCCTCGTATAACGGCGCGACGACCCATAAGGGCACGCGTATATCGCCCGTCGAAAAATTTATGGGAGGGAGCGCGGCAAAGTAGGCGTTTGTTCGCCGCCGCCTCCGCGGGCTCCCTATACATATATCCCTGCTATCGCCACTTCGCCGGATATGCGGAAGTAATGGTCGAGAAGTCGCGCGGCGTCGTCCTCCGGGAGCGCCCAACGGGGCTTTTTAATTTTTCAACGCCTCCCCTTACACGGCTCCCTTTTTCGGGATTCGCCGAGTCGTTAAAAAAATAGCCCACGGGGCCCGTCGCGCGATAAGCCCGCCAGAATTTTCAGCGGTGCGCGCGCCCGATTTTATCCCCCGCAAGCTCGAAGGTATAAAGCGAGCCGATGGAAGCCATTAGCTCCCGTGGCCGCTTGAGGCGCTCGATTTTATGCTACCTTATCGCTGCTTGCGATAATTCAGCATTTGGATTTGAATAATCGCTGTTAAATATGGCCCAAACAATGAGGAATAAGCTTGATCTTCTCTTAAAAATAAGGATGTTGCGAAGCTTTTGAAGGAGTGATCTGATTGGTTAACGAGTTAACGAGGCAAAATTCAGAAAGCTTTAACATAGATTAATGAAATAAGGTCATACAATATGTCCACAACCTTGCTATTTAGAATAATGCGTATACTTTTTGAGGAAGAATTTTATTTATAAGTTAAGTAAAGGAACTAAGAACATATTCGAATATTTTTCTGAATTTCATTAAAAGTAGAGTATAGAAAGAATTTGCGATGGATTTTTCTATAATATTCATAAAATTATGCGAACCGCCGATGGACTGCACGTTCGAAAAAAAGGAGGGTAACCAGAGTGCACTATCTCTCCGGACACCTTTAAATAAACGCACTCTTAGAGGCTCCCCGGCCGTTAACTCGGTGTATTTCACATCTTTGCCGCGCCTCCCATTAGAGCCCGATATCTTTGACGTTCAGCAGGGGCCGCGCTTTTCGGACGATAATCGCCGGAGCAATCTGGCTCTAAGCCAGCGGCCGATGGTCCCGGGGATGATAATAACACGAGCCCGCGCGCTAATCGAGAGACATCCGGAATAACTTCGCCGCGGCCCTTCGGCCGTCGCCGATGCGTTTCGAAATTGCTGCCGATTCGAGGGATTATCGGAATTAACGGATCGGCGCTCCGCGCGACCTCCCCGCTTTTCCCGCCGCTTCGACGTGCAACGAAGGAGGAAGCCCGCGAGACCGGTAATCCTCGATCAGTACCCCCGCAAGTCCCTCAGGGTCGCCGCCCCCTTTTTTTCTCTCTTTCTCTCTTCTCGTCTACTTATAAACCCGACCGCCGAGCTTTTCGTTAATCGATTTAGACGGGGAAGTCGACTTTTCGGTTTCGCGACGACCAAATGGCCGTCTCACGTGTTGCGGGCTATTTGGAGATTAACCTTTTTTTTCGCCGGAGGATTATCGGCCGATCTACATGTGTAGCCTTGTTGTGTATACATACTCTTGTAGGTACTTGCAATAATTGGTTTTATCGTATTTGAAGAGCTGTAAAAATGTTTTGTTTGAACACTTATCTCTTTTTTCTCCTCATTTATAGCTGAAGAAAAATCGGCGCTTAATCTGCACGCCGAATCGTTAATTATTCGTTTGTTGCGCGAAGAATTGGCGAATCTTGATAAAAAAAAGTTTATGAAGTTTAAATCGGCGAAGCATAAGAAGAGAGGGCGCGCGAGACAATTATATTCGCCTAAGTGGAAAGTTGAGAATTGCGTAATCGCAGTTCTTTCCACGGTGCTCCCACGGAGGAGATTATTATCCTCGTTAAAAATTCATTAGAGCTTCATATCAGCGGCTCGCAGAAAAGGACGAAGACCGTAGCCTCGATATAATGGACAATATTTTTCATCGCTTTTGCTTTTTTTTTCTCACCTTACTTGAACAGCTTCTCCTTTATTACTACTTCTGGTTCAACGGTTCATCGTATTTTTCACGGCCTATAACGATTAACGAAGCAAGTATGATATACAAAATTTGCACTTTTTTACATTAATCAGTGTAAAACGAAAATATACTCACTGACAAAAGTAAAATTTATTTAATAATCGAATTACAGAATAATTAATTCTTATCAATTACGATATTAATTATTATTATTCATTGTCAGTTTCATCGTGATAAACGACATGTACTTTTTTTTTATTTATTTAACCAGAGTAAGATACATCACATTACATAGGTAATACTGGGTTTCCAGTTTATACTCTAGTAATCCTGCAGAGAGAAATAGCATTCTCCGTGTGCAGGTCTGGGTACTAGAACTACTTAAAAACTAACTTAAAACTAGAATCGCATAACAATGAATATAATTCCCATAAACTATAATATTTTGATATAACAGCAATCTATAATATTTAGTAACACATTTTTATATTTATTGAACTTGTGTTCTTGTATTTCATACAAGATCAAGTACTATCACTTGAATGGTTTGGCTTACTTTTTAGAAGATACTTCTCATAATCCATTCTTTTAATTTATGACTAGATGCACTTTTATTTACATCCAAGATTTTGAGATCATTTGGTAGTAGATTACATAACTTAATTGCTCTTATATAATTATTTTTGTTACTTACGGTCTTATATATTTTTGGCGGTATAATATTTTTATTTCTCGTAATACTATTAGAGTTCAAATACATACTCTGTAGGTTTTTGTAATGATAATTTAGACTTTGAAATTCAAATAGTTGTTGTAAATTCATGGGTATTTTTAATTCAAATTTATTTTTATAAACTATTTTTAATAGTCTATTTTGTATACACTGTGGCAAATTTAGTATGTTTTTATAAGCGCCTCCCCATGCCACTTCATTGAATATAATAGTTTTTCGAATCATATTTAATTCAATGTTTCCATTGAAATATGCAGAAATCAATTCCTTTACTTATCTGCCCATTCCAATGATTTTTCATGAACTATATATTAGCGTTCTTCGCTCGAAAAGAAAAAAAAAATGTTTAATGTAGGCCAACGACAAGTAACGCAAAACATGCGAACTTTGGATTGGGCTCGTGGCTCTTGAGGCTCGTACTGAAAACACGCGCTCGCGCAGGGGCCATCGGGGCGTAATTGGCTCTCGCGTTGCAAACAAATCATGACTCCGATGTATATCTCAAAGCAATCCTCGCAATTAAGCGCGACGCACACTCTCTTGACGCCGGTCACGTGGACGCCTCTCTCTCTCTCTCCCTCTCTCTTTCTCTCTATCTCTCTCTATCTATCTATCTCTCTCTTTCACTTTCTCTCTCTCTCTCTCTCAATTGTATCTCTGTCTCGGTCGCTGTGGTGTTTGCGCGGACTCGCGCTCGCTCCCCGGCGTCGACGCCGCCTCCTGATCGATCCGCCGCCGTCAATTCTAGCTGAATCAGCAGTTCGTGGTCGCCTCGATGGCCCGCCAGCCGAGCTATCGTGGGAATGAGCGACTTGATCTCTCCACGAGCCTCGCGTAACCTTCGCGACACAAAGGCGCTGATGCACTCCCCCGTTTTGTTCGCCCCATCTGGCCGCTCTCGCAATTGACTTTCGGCACTTACTTTTAATATAAAAAAAAAAAAAAAACACACCATTAAATAAGCCCGGGCAATCATGTCGTTCAGCTGATTTCCGCGGCGGTCCGATGACGACGCGAAAATTGCCCCTGTTGATTGTTTGGCTGCAGCGCGACGGCTTGTATAATGCAAAAATACAGTTGATTGCGTAATGCGTCGATTAATAACGTGACGTTATTAAGCGATTGCAGTTATGATAATGGGTCGTGAAATATTAGACCTGTATAGTCAATAAAAAAAAGTGCTTTGAAGTAGTGTATTGTATAACTGGATGGGAGCTTTTTACTGACCGATACAGAGCGCCAGATTTGACCTCAATTCTATACAGCTTGAAGTTTCTTTATCGAGATTACGCAAGACATTTAATATATTTGAAAATGTAATCACTGTATGTACTTTTACGTGGGAATAGATATTGGAAAATAGAAAGACGAAATTTACTTTACTGCACGTGTAATGGAATTCGAAAAGTTCCATACTCTCAGCACAAAATAACCATTCCCAAAATATCAAAGTATAATATTTACCGTGTACGCGTATTATAAACAATTCTCATTAATTAGAAATCACATTTATCTGTATTATTTCAATTGGCATCCCGTTTAACACATGCCGTACGCAATATTAAAGAATTACGAGCCCTTCGCTACGACCCCCCTGGACATCAAATAACTCGGGTACGGCAGGACGAGAGCCGGCGCGTCGAATTCCAATTAAGAATTTTCATCGGCTTCGGCCGCGCCGATTAATTGAACAGAGCGAGCGTAAAAATGTACGGTTTCCCCGATCGCAATAAGGCGCGCGCCATCAAAGCCCGAGTATTTCCCATATCTCGGGCGCGCGCGCATGGAATTAGCCGCGGCGCTTATGACTGAGCTGCAAATACCGCTTGATTTCCGCGACATGGGATCCCGTAATTGCTCGTTAGCCGAAAACCCGCTCGGGAGCGCGACGCGCGCCGTGCCTTTTGGGAGACCCGCAACTTCGGGATAAGCACTTTTTAAACGCGCTGGCGGTGCTCCTGGATTTTCGATTCTCTTTCGCTTTTACGGCGAGCGGGAATGTTCCCATTTTTTTTCCTTAGCAAGCTTTTAAATGACGTGGCTGTGAAGTAAGTGGCGAGGAGAGAAATTCCCGGTAATGTTAATCCTGGTTTGTATGATAATTGCGGGATGAAATGCTCTTTGGCACTTTTTATCCGGATTTCAGGATAAAAATTAGTACACCCAGAGAAATGATCTAGTAGAAATTACTATGTTCCATATAAAAAGGGGGGCAGGCTCGACCTGTGAGGATTTTTGGTATGCAACATAGCAATTTTTATTAAAATTTTAGTAAAAATTGCAAAACTTTTGTAATCTTTACTAAAATTTTGCAAATGATACTAAAATTTTAGTAAAAATTGCTATGTTGCATACCAAAAATCCTCACAGGTCGAGTATGCCCCCCTTTTCATATGGAACATAGTAATTTTTACTAGATCATTTCTCTCAGTATATCTAGGGAAAATAAATTTTGTATTC
>JAXIUT010000024.1:2486238-2507593 GCA_035586675.1 Eurytoma californica
TGTGCGTGTGCGTGTGCGTGTGCGTGTGCGTGTGCGTGTGCGTGTGCGTGTGCGTGTGTGTGTGTGTGTGTGTGTGAGTATGAGTAACAGGCATAAGTACGTATGTTTGTGTATGGGCGGAGGGGTAGGTTGGCATTCATAAGGGTGAAAAAAGAGCGCGCGAGCCGATGCGATTATCGGCCGCGTATCGGGAAAATTATGCTGCGGCCTTATCGCGCGCTCCCGCGGGACTCCCCGTTATTCTTTGACCCTGCTGTCGGGAGCAAAGAAACAGCGCCGGGGAGGGGTATATAGGCCTCGAAAAAAAAAATCCCGTCCCCTGTGGGATCGACAAATTAGCGGCGTAAGTGGCAACTACTCAAATGTTCGGCTGATTACGCGAAACGGCGCAGGGTCGCTTCGATCTAACGAGCGCCACCACACTAATGTCGAATTAACCAATATTCCGTTGTTTCCCTTCGTTAAGACCGAAAATATGACGCGCCCCGATGCGCATCAATCAATTGTTTCACTGTTCTTGCCAATGATCATTTTCATCGCCAGATCGGCTGACAAGGGGACGCTTTATGGATGCTACACATTTAGGGTGGTGTTACGAGATAGGGGAATGTTATTTTTGTACGACTAGCTTTTCACAATTTGTATAGCACCCGTTTTTATTTATTTAGTGAAGATTACGAGCTGTCGGCTTTTGTACAAATATAAGCCAAAAATATTTAATAGATTAAAGTGATAACATTTTCCCCGTAGCTTTTTTATATTTGTCAAACGATAAAAACACTGATAAAAATTGCGTAAAAAATTACAAGGACGGCCATTGTAAATATAGGGCACAACGGATCGGTAATTTTGACTCATATTTTGTTAATTTTTATTTGGAATTTTCTGCACTCTTATTTTATTAAAACATGTATCCGCTTACATTTTAAAATCTATCTATACAAATAGATTCTTCATTAATTGATCTATATAACTAAATAATATTTAGAGAAAAAAAAGAAAGCTCTTTGTATAAATTTCTGTACAATATACAAACTCACAATTACGTATTTAATCGCAAAAATTACAAATGAATAACGCAAAATAATTTTTCTGTTTCAGGTAAAAAACCAACACCATCCCGCAAACGATTCATTTGTAAGTCCGCTTGAAATGAGTGAAATAATTTCCTAAAATAAAAACTATAGTTCCTCGCATTAAACAAACGCGTAAGAAATGGCCGGCGCCGAATAAAATATGAGCGACGCTGTCGTAGAACAACGGGAGACGCGCACACCGCGGAAACAAACGGTGGCGGTGAAGGGGCCGCCTCGGAGAAATGCCGGAATCGAGTGTCCTTCTTTCTCTCGTTTCACAAAAATGTAAAGTCTCTCCTCCGTCAAGGGGGGGGCGGCGGTGGGGAAACGGCCGGCGAAGTCCCGCTGTACTCGAGATTTGTTTATGCGCGAACCAGCGCCTCGGCGTCGGGCTGCGTTGTACAGGCGAGAGGCAGCTTGTTCCCCGCCTTGGCACGTGGTATTTTCCCCCGGAATGGAGAAAAATTGCTCCCAAGAAAGTGGGCGCGCGCAAGCACGACGCACCGCCCTCCGGGCGCGTTCACTCTTGGCTTACGCTCGCGATTTCATAACCCAATTTCTCTCCCGAACGCCTCGAAAATCAAATCTTCCCCGCTTCATTTTTATGCGCCTCCGCGCGTCCGCCGCTATATTTTTAATGTCGGCTTTCTCATCGGATGGCTCGCCCGACGAAGGCCGCTGAAACGGGTTCGTAACAACGGAGGTTTTTTTTACTTCTTTTATCGTATAAATTTTGTTCTATTTTATTTTAAAAATAAATAACGGATTGCGCTATTTTACTTTTATGCATTTATTAACTCAATTATATAATTAAATATAAAATGTTTTTATAAATTGAATTAATATCGTTGCAAATCAAGCACACGAGACAAATTTATTGTTTCACTAAACAAACAATTTTAAACTTTTAAAAGTGACGTCTGCTTCGGATGAACTTTTGTTTCTGTTTGGTTTTGAGCACGGGTCTCGTACCTCTATTTCATTTCATTTTATTTTATTTTATTTAAAAAACAATTTTATTTATTTATAAATAAGGACTGTTTCCGTAGCGATCCGCCCGAGAAAGAGCAATTGCGTCCTATCCGCCTAGTATCTCTATCTTTTATTTTTCCAATATTCATACGCTTGATGATAGAGCAAACGCGACGACGGACAATTACCTTCTCTTCGAATCACCGAGCATGCACGCCTACACAAATGACAGATTTCTCATTGGGGCGAAACAATCGATAAACCCGTACCTTGCACTTTTCTCCCCCCCTCTCTCTCTCTCGCTCTTTTTTTCTCTTTCGTTTTTACTCCTACAATTTAATTAGTTTGTAATACACATTTCAACTAGTTAGAAATATAACTAATTAAAAATTATAATTTAATGATTGAAGTAATCTTCGTTGCTCATTTTTACAATACGTTATAAAAATGCAAATAAATTTCTGTCTTCATTAAAATGTGTAATATATACACACCTAGATAATCACACGATACAAAGAAGAACAAAATTGATAGTTCAGTAGCATGCGCTTTATAATTATTAAATTTATTCAAAAATTTACATTTATGTAGTTTCAAATATTAATTTAGCCTTTAGTAAAACAATGAATAGCTATAGTTTCTGAAATTAAATTAATTATTATTGTATTTATGATCCATACGGAAAAACAATTGCAATCATAAAATACATGTACTCTAGACATTTCAGTGCAGCATTTGAAAATAAATTCTGCGACGTCCTTAACGAAAGAAAATGAAAAATAAGACAAAACCCCCCCCCCCCAAAAAAAAAAAAAAAAAAAAATTCGCATTAATATCTCCCTCGCGCGAAAAGTGTCACTCGAAAATGAATAAATACAGCGCGGGTTCGCGCCGGCAATTGAACGCGGCGAAGAAAAAAGAGCGCGAGACGCAT
Organism: Eurytoma californica; assembly: GCA_035586675.1. Classification (NCBI taxonomy): domain Eukaryota; kingdom Metazoa; phylum Arthropoda; class Insecta; order Hymenoptera; family Eurytomidae; genus Eurytoma; species Eurytoma californica. The sequence goes on from JAXIUT010000024.1 coordinate 2,489,221, forward strand.
CAGTTTTCCGAAGAAGCCGCGCGCGCGTTATTAAAGTTCGCCGCTCGCGCGCGCGGCCGCAAAAAGGCGACTCGCCATTTCTCAGTGCGCGGCGCGAGTTCGCCTACGCCGGGCCCCCGCGTGCGGAATGCGCCGCTGAATAGACGGAATTAATAGTCGGCGACATCAGCAGCGGCGTGGCAGGGGGGGCAGTAATAACGCGGCCTTGCCTCCGCGCGGATAGCGAGCCGCGCGACTGCAGCCGACGACGGCCGCGGCCCGTCCTATCTGTTTAATTGAACGCCCCTTCCCGCCGGCTCCGCTCTCGTTCGCTCGCTCGATTTAGCCGCGCCGATGGGCCGCTGATTACGCGCGTTCGACCTCTCGCCCCTCCGCCCCTTTTTTTTTATCCCCCGGCAGGCTTCTTCTCTTGTTCCTGCAGCGCGTGCTTCGGCCGTTTTTAGTCGGGGTTACCTACTTCTTTCTTTTTTGCGCTGCCTTTTTACTACCGGTTTCTATTATTGGCTGTACATGCACGACTCGTCTCGGATTGGCTTGGAGGAGAGGGTCGGGTGTATATCTGGTTTTCATTGCTCTGGGGTTTAAGCTGATTTTTCAGCGCGCCGTGCTAGCGGCTGCGGCGTTGAGATAATTACTGATTCGTTTAATTATATGTTAGTCTAATTAGGATAATTATATTGGTTTCGCGATAGGAGCGAAGTGTCGGATAATTTTACGTTAATCGAATTACACGAGAGTCATTCATAACTTTTCCGACAATTTCAAAGTTTTATCCACAAACGTAATGAGATTATTACAGTATTTTATGACAATTACATTTGGAAAATATGAACATAATAATTTTTACGCGCAAAATTGATAGAAATATAATCGTTATAGTCTCTCTAATATTAATATCTCTCCATTACATAAAGCGTGGAGCTTACAGTTAAAATGTAAAAGTTAAATCCGCGAAAATTAATTGTCTTCATTCATTTTACAATGTCAACAAGCCGTTCCATTGTTTAATTTGTAAACCAACGAACCGCAATTTTTGTTTCACCCGTGATGTTTAGGAATTCTATTTACCCATTGATCCTGCGAATGGGGCTAGCAATGTCGTCAATCGTTTCCAGTTACGAACCAACAAACGAACCTAGCAGCATAGCAACAGGATACCACTACCCGTTCCATTCCATCGCCCCCGTGTACAAATTAATCTGTTTTACACTGTAATTTGCTCGTTACGTACGAAACGTACTATTCATTTGAAAAGTGTAAATACTTGCTACACGCACTTCTCATATTTCGCATCCGCAGTGTATACCATTTATCTGTAATGCATTATTATTACAATGTAATTTAATATAGTGTGTGCAAGGGAGGCAATTTTCTGCTAATGATTGCCACGCGTCGATTGAAAAATTACTCACATCAGAAAGACCGGAATTTTTACGATGTTTGCGGTATAATGTTTACTGCGTAGTTGCGAGTAATTTTTATCAAATGGGTCACTTGCTCCCAAGAGTGCAGAGCGCAGTATAAATTTTAACGGAAGAAAGAAAGTAATTACCTATACGTGAAAAAAATTCTCTCCGCGTATGATAAAAATAGCATCAAAAGAAAATTGCAAATAAAAATCTAGAAAATCAACTCGAAATACACAGCCGGCACTCCGAATGAAATATTTACAGAATTCTAAGGGAAGAAAAAGCAATTAAAGCTTAATAAGAAGCAGCGTTCGTTCCGGTCGTTTCACGGCGCCGGCGCGATAACTCACCTCACCTGTAATTTACTCAGCCAATCGAGGGGACAAATAAAGTCGCGAGCGGGTCCCAACGCCCGGGGTGCGTCGCACCCTCAAGGATCCCCCTCCTCCCCCGTAACCCGGAATCAGAGTGTGCGTATTTTTGAATCTCCGCTCCCCTAGCGCGTAGGACGCGACGGTACGGTGGCCGCAATTCGTTCGCCGGAGGGGGCGAGACGCGGTCATCCCTCTACTGCCCCACATCAAGCCCTCATTACTCTCCGGGGAAATGAAATAGAGCAGCGGTAATTAGAATATTCAATATAATCGGGGTGCGGTCAGGCCCGGGGGCTATCGCGAGTCGAGCGCGACCGCAGTACGGGAAATGCGCCGTCCGCGCGCATAAACGTTCCCCGGGCAAAAACACCGCGGGGCCGTTCAAGCGCGTCGCCGGTGGGCTTCGTGTGCGCGTCGCGAGGAAGAATTTTTGGGATGCGCGGTAAAACTTTCTTCGCCCTGGGATTATTGGCATTTTTTCTTGGTTTGCTGTTGTTGCGCGCACCTGTTACGCCGGGGAATTTTAATTGGCGTTTAGAACTTTTTGGAAAACTAATTCGGTGGTCCGTAGTGATCATTATATTCGAGTAAAAATTACCCACGCTGTAGCGATAATTTTGAAACAGTATGACTTTCGGGTCAGTTTTGTTCACTTCTTGTATAATTTTTGACCTTAAAAATAGAATTGCTGTAATGTGTTCTTTAAATCTTACTGCACTACCTTATTTATATTTACTGTGCACTTTCCGGCACGTAAACTTTTGTTACCAGTGTACATTATGGAAAGTAATTCCTCGCATACTTCTGCCTTCCAGCAAATTTAACAATGAAATAGCTAAAATTTTCCACTAAGGCTAATAAAAAGCTTGGTTTTTTTACATCTAATTCGAAGCTATCCATTCTACATCTGTCCAGGATTTTACCATGGTCAAACGCAGTAGTATAAATGCCACTCAGGGAAACCGGCTCCAAAATGATCAAGGCTGCCCAAATCAGATGTTCGAGTCACGTTCCGTAGGCTCGAACATCCAATTTGTCAATCCCACATCTCCCGCTCACTTTATTAACTGTGACAATCCCCAATGTTCACCCATGGTCTAGAAAGTTTCTATATATATTTGTAATACTACAGTAAAATTTTAATTCTCCGTATGCAGAGGGTCTTTTATGGCAGTTGCTTATATCTCTCATTTAAGAATTGTTTAAGAATTCCTTGTGAAGAATTGTGCACGAATCCCTCATCTGATGAATAGTTGATCAGAGCTATAAGCTTTACGCTCTTTATTTTTACTCTTCTATTTTTATTGTTTTTAATATTACTTACAAATGACTAGTCAGTACTACATATCTTGTTTTAACCTTAAGTATCATTATTTTTTTTTTAAATGTATTATATATTTTATAATGTATTAAAAGTTTTAAATATTTGTAAACATGGAATTCACAATAATAAACTATTCTATTCTATTCTATTATTTTATATATTTACGATGTAGAATTCCTGCGTGCATTCGGGGCATAGTGGGCCTGGGCCACCCCATTAAATATGTTGCATTCGGTGTGAAAACATTTATTAACAAGTTTAATCCAAATTAAAGCATTTTGAAAGATTATCATTAATACTATGCAATATTACTATATCCAAAAATTATATATAGTAATAGTGCAATGTAATAATGACAATCTTTAAAAATGCTTTAATTTGAATGAAACTTGTTAATAAATGTTTTTTATACTAAATGCAACATATTTAATTGAGCGGCCCACTATGCCTCGAAGGTTCACATTGCCCCATGGTCCGCTACTCCCCGCTTTCCGCTGTTCTAATAAATGTTGAAAAAATCACCATCAGTTACACATTGGAACCGCGTTATAAATAACGAGGCACGCAATATCTCGTAACCGTCACTACGTTTCGCGCGTTTCCAATAACGTCCCGTACAATTTCTCCTATTGAATCTTGTCCGTCGCATGTCTACAATTTTTATTGCTTGCACAAGATGCAATCCAACCCCTCAAAAAAAACCTCCACTCCCCAATCACCCCCAGCTCCCCTCCTAGCATCACTTTTATTAATTAAAAAAAGTTAAACCAAAGCACCGAGGACACCATCTTTTATCTCCCCCTTATCGAGGTCAATTAAAATTTCTCCTCGAAAATCAGACCAAAGGGAGAGAGAGAGTAGAGAAAGAGACGGATCCAAATCGAAATCCGATGAAAGGGTGGCCGGCGCAAAGAATGGCGTTTTCAAAAGGATCGCGCGGGAAATGAATCCTCCCCCGATGGAATCGGCCGTCCGTCTCGAGGCGAGCCCATCGACGGAAGACGCGCGCGCGCGCGCGCCAGGAGGTCAGTAGCGATTATCGCGAGCCCAGCCGGTGGCGGCGCTCCTTAATTAGATTTGCTCGGGAGCATCGGAGGGCCGCCCCCGGGCGCGGAGGACTCGGCGCGGCGACCGCAGGCCCCGGGTAATAGTAATGGAACGTAAATCGACCTATCACGCCGCGACGGCGACGATATCGCTCCCGGGACGCGCCGAGTGCCATAATCAATCTTGACACCGGGCAGCCGCCGCCGCGCGGCTTCTCCGTATAGTCCCGCCCGGCAAAACTCTCCCCGTGCCTCGACCGTGGATTTCCAAAGGCTTTGCCGCCGGACTGACGGAGCCGCGGCTCAGGTGCTAATTAATTAACGGCTAATATCGTCAACAGTGCGATGCTAATGCTGTGCGGAGAGAAATTTCCGAGGAAAATTTTCAGTGAATTAGCAAAAAGTGTAATGTACCAGTGGGAACAGTGCTCAGTCGTCCAAAGTAACTTTGTCGTAATAAAATGTACGAATTGTTAGCAGACGTATAGTAAAGATGATAAATATTGGCGAATAAAAATCCGGTAGTAGTTTTTAGTAACTTACTTACACATTGAACGATACACGGAGAGAAACAGTTTAGCAAATATTAAAATAAAATATAGTAAAAATTACTATGTTCCATGGGAAAGATGGGACAGATTCATTTTATACTAAATATTGCTATAAAATGTAGTAAAAATTATTCATAGCAATTTTTGTTATCGCATATAGCAATTTCTATTACAATATGTAACAAATTTTAATATGTGACATAGTAATTACTATTAAATTTGTTATTCATTCTAGATTTAAATCTAGAAATGAACAATAAAAAAATTTATTTTTGAATTCTATGCTCATTTCATTAATGAATCGTTATGAACAAGGAGAGGTTATGTTTTTCACAATCATACAGAAGTTATATAAGTAATTTTTACGAAAAGTATTTAAATATTTAATAGTCAGAAATAAATTTAAAGATTCAGTATGATTATTATGTAATACGTGTACAGTAATTTTCCTTGGATTTGCTACAAAATAAAAAAATTTATATTGAATAAAAATACTAACTTCTTAAATTATTTACATTAAATATGATATCTGTAATTATAGACGTGAAGATGACGTCTCTCGAGAAGAATAATTGTCGGCCATTAAAAATTAACACTATGCATATTACTTTTAAAGTGTCAGTGAATATAATTCACGAGGTGGCTAAGAGCCACATTATATCAAAATTAAAATGCGATGAAGGACAGCTGTCTAAAAGAAACTGTAAAATTTCATTAAAATTAACAGACAAGGAGATCGAACGCCGGGAATATTCAGCAGTCGTCACTTAAACGTCAGGCACTTAAAGCAGGACACGAGCGCAGAGAAGATTGAAAAAGCTTCCGCGCTGCTTCCTTTATCAGCGCGCAATAGAAATTGACAACTGGAGGGATCTTTTTCATTGTCGTAATTCCCGCGGCAAAGGAGCGGAGCTTCGCGTACCGCCCCGCTCCCTTGACGTCTTCGATCCTCCGTCCGACGGAATTCGGTGCGAGAGACTTCCAAGTGCGTCCGAGGAGCGACACCCACCCCCTCGGCAGAGCCCCGCACGTTTGAACTTTTGTTATCGCCCCGGCTTTAGCCTTCTCGCGGCGTGTCTGCCGTCTGTCTGGCTCCCCTTTGTTGTATATTTCTTTTCGACGCTTTTGCCGCCCTCGACATTCTCTGACTTATCCAGGCCGACGAGTGTCGGGGCTTTTCGGTGCTTCCTCCCAGCATCGCGCCCGGGCCTGTCTCGGAGGCCCCTCTTTCAGCTTCTAATTATTTGCGCCTCCCCCCCGCCCCCGCAGCTCGCGCATAATAATTCATCCCCTTCGCTCTATCTGCCTTAAGCTCGCGCGTCTCGGCTGCAATAACCTTTTATATACGGTGCTTTTCGTTGCGCTACTCGCTCGAGCTTGAATTATACCGGGCTAATGTTTATGAAATATTTTCTCGAGTGTCACGTATATATTAAATGAAATATTCGCCATTTATGGGCATTTCTTAGTATCTCTTGTGTCCGCGACGTAAGTTATTCGTTTCTAAAAAAGGAAGCTTCCGGCTGTGCTTAGAAGACGGATAACGACGGGTTACCGAGCACGCGCTCCCTTTCGAGTTAATGTCGTTTAAACACGTTATTTATTTTTCTCTTCCTTATTGTTACCTGATTTTAAATTAAAGTAATTATTTAATCTAATCGTGGAGGAAACAAATGTACAGCGAGGCCTAATTATTTTCTACGTAAAGAAATTTATCGGAAAAATGTAATTACATTAGCAACTTCTTTCCCAGGCTCTATTGATTAAATCAATGTAATTGACGATCAAAAGTTTGATTTATTTTAAATATAATTATCAGTTTTGAAATTCACTTACGTGAATAAACTTGGTTGAACAATTTCATTGGAATAAGATTCATTGTACGAAAATAATAGGATTAAATGTCGGAACAACTTCATGTTATTAAAAATTATTCATTTGAGATTTATTGTATTAAACAAAATAGCGCTCAGATGAATATTTTATCTTTTTTTTTCATACTGCCTCATGTTTGTACACATAGTATGCGACACGAATAGAACCCGCAAAAGCACAACTGACACACCGATTGCGGTAATTCGTTTTCTACATTATATTTTATTTATTTGCAAATTAGATTATAAACTAGCTAGAATATTTTGCAGAGCTGCATTTAAAATATCCATTTCCTAACAAAAGTATTAAATAAAACAAGAAACCATCACAAACAAACTCGCAACCATTAGGCACAATTATCGGATCGATGTTCAGAATTTATAGAGTCATCAAAGTTAACGAAATAGTGGGAGTGATAAAAATGAGCTAAATTTGCACCGTGAGATTCGGGGCGAAGGCAAAAAGGAGAGAACCGAAACTAGCCACTGGAGATCAATCGAACACCGTAAAAGTGTACAATGCACAATGCATTATTGGAGCAGGGGGCGAGGGAGCAAACAGGCGCTGCGGGATCGTGGATCTCCGAAAACGCTGAGTAACAGTCGGCAATTACTGGCGCTTCCCTGTCTTCGCACCTACTTTATCTTCATTCGACGACGGCGATGCTATATTTTCGCAAACTTATTTCTGATGCAGAATGACAATGCACGCGCGGAAATTGCGAGCAGCCTGGAAATGGTACTTCACTCGTAAAAACTGCTTTTTTGCAAAACATTAACGCAAAAAAGTGTAATTGTCATTAAAATATTTTTCTCGTCTCAAGCTTGTGCTTTATTTTATAATAGGCCTTTTTTTTGTTTATAATAGCCTAGAATACATTATTCAAATAAAGCGTGGTTAGAAAAGTGAAATTTCTTCTTTCCCTGTTTGAGAAAGAATACCATTTTTTCTCTCCAAAAGTGGGGACATTCGTTTCATACCTTAATATTTAAACTTTTATTAATTAATTCAAAAACGCAACTTAGGATAGAAAAGGGACCTATCATTACACCTTTGTTAGGGATAAAGTTTCTTCAACAATTTATTGATAGAAATAGTCCATTTTCATCCCTCATTACACAAAATACTAAATAGATTTTTGCATTAACGGAGTATTTTATTAAAAAATACTCCGTTTTAAATTGTTAATATACTGTTTTGCACAGTATTTTTTATGCGACAATAAGTTTCTGCTAAAATACCCTTTAATTCCGTTTAAATAAAAAGCTCAATTGCTGAAAACTTTTCCTCAACGAGCGGCTCAAGTAAAATGCAGCGCAACAAAAATAGTCATTACATAATTGCAGCAAAGAGTAAATGTAGTTAACAAACTCGCAATACTCCCTTATATCGTACAATCGACGACAAACTTTCCGAAACGCGAAGTAAGTTCGCTGCAACTCCAGCGAGAGAGAAAGAGAGAGAGAGAGAGGAAGCTGCAGAATTTCCTCTCAAAGATTTCCTGGGACGGAAGGACGCGCTGTTTTAATCAACATTTGCCGCGCTGCAAATTTGCTAAGAAGCCCTGAATATTTAAAAAGCGCGAGGCGGCTAGGAAATCTCGCGCGCATCGCCGGCGGGCGCGTTCGCGCGCGAGCCTCACGTCGCGTCTCATTCCGCCGGGGCTAATTTCGCCTCGCATCCATTAGACAACGCGTCCTCCGCAGCAGGATAGACACGCGCCCCCTTTTTAATACCCGAGTCTAGCCTGCGTGCCCGCGCGCGCGAAGGAGTCGGGAATTTTTGGACTGGTATAAGAAACAAGAGCTTGAAAAGAGAGAGATGGAGTAAATAGAGAGAGGGAGGGGGGAGGGAGAGGGGAGAGAGGAGGGAGGGAGGCTGAAAAATGCAGCCGGGAACGTCTCATTACCTCGCGGAGTGCGCTTGAGCTCTCGTTAACGGATGCGAGTCCGGCGAGCATTATAATTGAAAAGGCTCGACTTTCTTCATTACAATGAGCCAGGAGACAAAAGCTCGTATCTTCCCCTGCATTTAAATGCCTTGTGTCTTCTATCAGTCGCCGTCGCCGCTGGTGCTCGTTTCACCTTCTGTCTCTCTCTTTCCGCCCCCTCTCTCTCTCTTTCTCTCTCCGTGTCCGTCTCTCGTCTCTTTTTTTCAGAATTGTTCTCCTAAGCTGTTCTTAAATCTCATCCTGCTCCTTTTTCTTTTTGGCTTTTTATCGCGGATTAAGCTGCAGAATTCCGGTTTAACCGTGAGGAGGGAAAAACAATTTATGCCACGCCGTGGACGCGAGCGGTGCAAAATAAACTCCGTCGGAATTAACTACGGATAACTGAATTGTTTAATACCACCCATGGAGAAACTAAATGGCGAAGTAATTTTTCGGTTTATTCCGGATAGCTCAATCGCCCCGGCGTTCGAACTTCCGACAGTGAGTTTATTTTTATACTTGAAAGGAGCTGCAACGGAAAACACGGCAACGGCCGGCAGCAGCGATGCATAATTAAAGCAAAAAAAAAAGGTTCGGTTCGATTTGAAGCAACGCCGTTTTCTCAACACTTGCATAATTCAAAGCTTTTTTTCGTTGGCGCGGTGTTTATTTTCGAGATCGCCCGGGCTCGAGGAAAAATTGGTGTGACGCGCAAAAACGAGCGCCGGCTAATAAGAGCAGCTAGCGCAATAACAGCAGCGGCTATATATAAGCGCACGGCGTGTTATTGCGGCGCGTATATGTGTATGTCAAACAGAAACAGCGCGGGACAGGTTTGACGGAAGCGGGTAAATAAAAATAAATTCTTGAATTTACAGCGCTGCGCTTTTGTATTCGCAGAATTAGCCTCAACAATGTCGCACGATATTTTTCAATTCATACATTCATTATAAGTCGTGGGTATTTTTGTGTTAAAAATTATCAATAATAATGCAGGGTTCAATGTAATTGTGCTTAATTAAATCATTTGACTGGAAATACATTCAGGACTCATAATCTTCAAATTATACATTGCACATTTTACATTTTTTTTTTTTTTATTTAATAATAAAGTGAAATTACAAAATCATAGTTCTTGAAATTTTGATGAATTGAATTTGAATAAAATCAATATCTTCGTTAATATACGTTCATTTAACATTTACCTGTATTATGAGTTTCAAATGTTACCTTTCTTGAGACTTATCCGTAAATTACAGTGGGTTTATACAATACCGAGGATTGAGCAAGCATTAATGGTGAACGTCAGTCATGTACATGCACTTCGTGAAAGCAACGCCTTTAATGCCCCATATCTTGTGTGTTAGCTCTACTACTGTAACAGTAGACAGATATTGTAGAGCGAATGTAACAACAATAGCAATGTCCAATTGTTCTATATAAATTGAAAATGTGCTCCACTAATTAGGAGTTACTTATTAGTGTATATTTTTAATAAATTTAAACTTCGACGGGCAAATGCAAAATTAATTAATTTTAATATAAAATAAAAGATAATTTAATTTTTTTACACGCTAAAAAAAGACAAAGAGAGATTTTGTTAACATCTTTTTGACTCGGAGAGAGTAAGCTAATTGAAAAGTTTGCAGTACAAAGTTTGAAATCTTTGAAAATTCGTTGCTGCTCAGTCGCGATAAAGAAAATTTCATTCAAAAGAGAACAATAGGTCCGCGCGCTGAGCAAAAATAGTCGCATAAAAAGTATTTAATAACCTGCAACAATGAAATTTATTCAAACACCACTAAGCGACGGGTGTCTGCTCCAAAAGTAATCTACTGTCCAGCACTCGGGCATTCCGATGTTTCTCGGAAGCGAATCCTCCTTCGGCGCCGAGTATCAAACGGTCCCGCGAAATAAGGGAGGCACGGATAATTACTAATCCGCTCTTTTTTGCCGGCTCGCTTAAAGCGCGATCACTTTTTCCTCCTCCCGCTCGGATAAAGCCCGTTGCGCTTTTCGCGTGGCACAAATGAAACTTTTTTTTTTCCAACCGAATCGTCCGCTCTCGCGAAATTTTTTGTCCGGCGAAAAGCGCCGGCAGGCGCGACCGGACGTTCCGCCGTAGATAAACAGCGTGAAAGCGCGCTTTTTTTTGCGCGCGCGCTTTTCCATTGAAGGGCTCCGGAGTGAAACAACCGCGTGCGTGCGCGCCGGCGAAAGCGAGATGGAGGCGGGCAAAAAAAAAAAAAAAAAGTAGAAAATAAAGCGGAGCCCGGGCGCACCGAAATAGACAAGGACGCGGGTGAAAAGGCACGGCCGAAGAAGACGGGCAAATGAGACGGGAGATGGGGGCCGAGCGATAAGGAGCGACGCGAGTCGCGAGCGTGAAAGGGTGAAAAAAAAAGGAGAGCGAGGGGCGGGTATAAACAAAGGGGCAAATAAACGGGAAGGCTTGGGGAGGGGAGACGCGGCTGCGACCTTTGCGCCCGGCCAAACGAACTTAAATGCAAAAGTTCGCTCAATTGGGGCCCATTCAAGCCCTCCGCGGCGGTATGACAATTTGCGTCGGCGGGAGGGTGGTGCGGCCGGGCTCTCGAGCCACCGGCGGTAATAATGCGATCGATATCGAGCTGAAATTTTACTTCGTCCGTATATACACCGCGGAAGCTCGGCAGCTTTCCCCCACTACAGCGCCTTGCTCCATTTGCTCGTTAATATCGGATGTCGCTTTCCGGAATTTCACCGATGGAGCGGCGTTTATACTCCCCGCCTTTATTTTCCGTCTTTCCACTTTTTTAATGAAGTGTCCGCTGCCGGGACGTTCTAACGATTGCTTTAATAAGAAGCTCGCTGGGAGAAAGAAACAAGAAACTTTAAACATTGGGGGTGGATCGTTATTAAGAAGCTAACAAATTTTGTAAATGGAGAAAATCTAGTGACCTAATAGTGAAAGTGAAATACAATATTTTCTTCGTTTTAATGTACAACTATCATTTGATAAAATTACGAAAAATATTTGTTTTGTGCAGTTCTCAAATGTCGATCGTATCTTCAGGATTAATAAAAAAAGTTACATTATTATAATTATGAGTAACAAGATAATAAGTAACTTTTTTATTAATCATTTTATATATCGGTATATTTCATTGCTCTATAAAAGTAGATATTTTTAGTCAAGATTTAATTAGTCGGACGATCATTTGAGAATGAACAGTCATTGTATTTTCTATAAAAATTAAAAGTTTATATTTAATTTATAAAATTTAATTTTTCTACAGGTAAATTCTACGTCACGCATTTCAAACGAAATAACTTAATAAAAATAACAAAAAATAATTTAATTAACAAAGTCAAATATCAAACTTTGAAATTCCTATTGAAATGTTTCATGCAAAGACCCAGTTTCGAAGTAAAAGAAAATAAATAAAAAATCTACCGTCTCGATTCAGAGTTTCAATTTAAAGCAAATTTGAAACCGATATGCAATTCAAAGTTTGATATACGTATAAAAACACTAATGGATCAAATTGCGAAACAAAAAAAGAATTGCAGTCAATAAAAAATCCATACCAGCCGATTAATTGTGAAAAAGAACCTTTCATCCCGAAAGCAAAAGATGGTACAATGGTAAAATACAACCGCTGAAAATCGCATTAAATCGGCGTTTGAGTTGCATCCCGCGATATGCCGAGCGAAAAAAAAATAGGGGCAAAAAACTATTTTTTCCATGCCGTAAAATCCGCTGGAATTTCACAGTTCGACAAAGAGAGAGAGAGAGAGAGAGAAAGCTCACGGCGAGCCGTGCAACAGTGGAAATAAAAATAAAAAAAAAGAGTACGAAATGCAATAAATAAAAAAGGGGCTCTATATCCGTCTCTCTCGCTCCGGCATCGCGGTAATGTTCGCCAGCTGCGGAAGCCACCGCGGAAACATTCGCGGCGCGGGGAAGGAGATGGAGCGAGCACGTGACCGCCATCGGGCGTCCGGCCTACGATGGGAATTGTCGCGCGACTGCATCGCCTATAGGCGGACGCGCCCGTCCAGCTGCTAAGCATCCTGCCTGCCGAGCGTGCGGCGCGCGCTGCGCGAGCTGCTATGTATTTTCGCCGAGCGAAATTTCGCGGCGGATCCATCCTGCAATCGGATTCGGCTCTGCGGGCCGCGGCAAAAGTTTCGCGGGGGTCCTCGCTTTTTTTCCCCCCGCGAAACGGTGCACGCGGCACAGTGTCGTCCAATTGTTACATTTGAAGATTTTTAGTTCATTTGAAAAGAGTAGGGATACAGAATACGTTTCATTTTAAGTAGTATAGTTTTCATTAAAATTAAAAAATAATTAATAATTAATTTTAATTTTACTTAATTTTACTTAATTTTTTTTTTTTTTTTTTTTTTTTTAAGTGAATGATCGTGGATTAGTAGTAAGCAGAAAAAATCAGAGAGACATATAAAATTCTTGTTATTTGTTTGAAAATTAAATATTTAATTCGAGGAGTTAAAAAATAAGTTGATAAAAATAAGTGCAAAATTTACTAAAATAAGTAGAAAAATCAAGATTTAATGCGCCATTCAGTAGTAATAGTAAAATTAAATTTTGCACAATATTTTATAGGTTTCGTTTGAATATATTAAATATTGTTTGTTATTTTTCAATTAAAATAAGTAAGCGTACATTTAAAAAAAGAATAAAGAATAAAATAAAACAAGATGTACATTTTCAAAATTTAATAAGTATAAGATTATTCTATTATTTTCTTGGGAATTAGGCAAAGGAGTAATCGCTTGTGTGTTGCTCTGAAATAGAGTTTTATTTTGATTAAAATAAATATTATTTACATTATATACAAAAGGTTTTACCTGAAATAGAGAAACGACATTTAAAGTTTATTCTCCAAATGTCAATTCCCTTTTACAATTATTTCTTTATTAATAACTTTAGTTAAATCAATTCTTTATTAATCACTTTGGTCTCTGTTTTCGTACATCTTTTCACCTGTCATTCTGCTACGGCTCTGACTTCCTCATTTACCCGCAACTCCTTTTCATTCCTCATTCGCTTACGTAGTATTCTTCAAATTACTGTATCGGCACACGGAGGTGTGTCCCAGATGTTAAATTAAAGAAATTCATTCTCTTTACACAAGCATAAAGAGTGTGACGACTATATACGAAAACAGCGAAATACTATTCGGTGAAACGTTTTTTTTATATCTTCCAGGAACATTAATTCATTTACTTATTATTCGTGTGCCAGTAACTTTCTGACGATCATTTCATTAAATGAAACCTTCTAAAATGTACTCGCTTCGAGGAATAAATTCATCATCTTCCTACGTCGCACCCACGAGCATGATTCGCGAAAAAAATCCCCTTTTAATACGCTATTTCACTCCCGGCGATAAAAACGTAAAAAGTATTTAAAAAACTAGAGTCACGATCGCCCCTATATTGATCCATCTGAAAATTTCCGGCGCAGACACGCGCCGCGCAACATCAAGCGCACGCAAAGCTCGCCCCCGAGCACGAAGATACGGCGAATTATTCGTTGCAGCATTATGCCCGTCGTAAACAATATCCGGATGGTCTGGCCCTCGCGAAGGGCTTTGTCGGCCAGTATACGCGTCTATGACTTATGAGCAATGTAGCAGCGGAAGGGAATCGATTGCCGCTGCCCTCGCACGGCGGAACGTAGAGCGGATGATGCATGGCGGTCAAATGATCGCAACAAAAAAAAAATGAAAGATGCGCCTTTATTTGATCTCCCGTAACGTATCGTCCCGCGTCTCTTTCAATTAAGCATAATAAAATTAAAATAAGGGAAATCCGTAGGTCCGCGCGAATCCATTACCGAAAAGTTCCTCCCAATTTTTCGCGCTGTTGACATCCGAGATTGGAAAGCACAATGACTTGTTTCGCCTTTAATCTCCGCGAGGCTCCGCCTTGTTTTTCCGCCCGCAAAAGGCACCGTCGTAACCGCAGCCGCGTGTACACACACACACCGATGACAAAAAGAAAAAAACGATCCCGAAGGGCTCGGGCCTTTGCGACCACGCGCTGCTCCCGTTCCGAGCGATTAATGCGCGAGGCATTTTCATTTCCAAAACTCGAAGCGGGGGCGATTAATTGCGAATGAAAAAGAAAGAAAGGGCCGAAGTTTAATGAAACATCTGGCAAGTAAAAGCTTCGAAAGTCGCCGGCGATCATTCGTCAGCCGTATAATACAGAACGAGAATCGGAAAGAAAAAAAGGGGAAGGGGGTTGGCAAAAGCGAGGAAAATGAAAAGTCACTCAATTGCAATAAATCGCGACTGCCGGCGGTTCGCGCGCCGAGCGGAAGCTCGCCGGCGTTTAATTACACGGGGACAATATTGTTTCCGCGTGGCGGCGCTCTACTCATGTTTGCCCCTGCTTGGAATGTCGCTGTCCCGTCTCTCAGCGCCGCCCCCCCCCTTCCCCCCCTCGAAACAATCCAAATTAGGTACTCGTCCCTCTCTCTGTGTATACGCGCCGCGCGAATCGCCGAGCTGTCCGACCCCCGTCCGCGCGCCGCCCTGCCCGGGCGTGTGTCATTGAGCCCGCGCGCGGTTACTCGCGAAAACTCCCGGGGAGATAAAGGCCCGGGTCACTTCCTTAGTCGCGGCCAGACGTATAAACTCCCGCCGCCGCGGCTGCTTTACTGCGCCTGGTTTCGCGGGTGTACCCACAGCCGCGCGGCTCCTCCTTAATCTAGCGCGATGTACCACCCGGGCTTTTCGACCCGCAAAAGGGGGAGGGGATAACCCTGACCCCCCCCTCGGTGTAATTATTTCCACGGCTTCTTTCATATATTAGGCGCTGTTAAAACAAGGGCCCCGAATTTTCGTGCCTCCGGGGCGCGGGACAGTGAGTAATTCCTCGTCGGGAGGCGCGGCGATATATCATACTAATGGTTTTTCGCTCCTCCGGATGAATACATCTCTTACTTTCGCGTGAAATATAGCGGTGATAATGCGGAGACACGCGTGGCCTTGAATTTTTTTTTTCTCTCCGCCTGCTGCGATTGTTTTTACTGAGCGGGGGGGGGGGGGGAAATAAACGGTTCGAGTTGGAAAAAATTAAGTGCCATTTATTACGGGGCTGAGGGAGTCGCTATGAAATCACGTTACTTATTACGAATAATTTTTAAGTGGCAAAATACTTGGGGACGTTTCGTTACTTAAAAGCTGTTCTAAAATTTATGTAGGCAAAATTGGAAGGAAAGATCGTAATAACATTCGATTTTGTTCTAATAATATAACTTAATTTGCATTCGCATCCTTTTGCATTAATCAGTGATACTTTCCAAACATGCGAAATGTATATTTTATTCAAGATGAATAATCCTACTGAGTCAGAACAATTATTACGCTTGCGATCAATATTTCCCTACGCTAATGGCAGTAGATCTTCAGAAATATTTTATTACATTCCGAAGAAGCTAAGGTAACTCGCAGTTTGTACGAAATGCTCGATATGATCGAATTAGCCAATATATCGCGCTCAATTTAAATATTCTACTGAAATATAAATTGTTTAATGAATTACGTAACATTAAAATGCTATAATGGTTTTTTGTAAAAGAAAAACATTCGTTTGTTTTTAACTTGTGATATTTACAAATGTAGGTAAATAATCAATAACATAAATAACCTATAACTGACGATTAAAGAATTCATTTATGTTTCAGACTGACGCCCACTTCTCATCCAGCAGATACTTGTGAGTACAAATTTTTTTACAATTTCACCTGCACTCGAGGCATTTTTAAGGCAAAAAAATCGAATAGTTAAAAGTAACCTTCAAACATCGTGTTAAGCGTAATTAGTATTGAAACTTGTTCAAATTGAGTCGAAATCAATGAACATCGTTCTGCTGATCCCGGCAATGCAGCAGCTGCAAATGCTTTTGTGCGAGGCACTCAATAACCGATATTATTCCCACTGCTCCGAAAATCTCGAGCTTTGAATTGCGCGCTCAATGGATCCATGGGAAATAACGGAATCCCCCATTTTTCATTTTTACGTGCGTGTTTAAAACCACCAGCTTGATTTAACTCCTTTTAAATTGCGCGCGCTCTATTTTATTTTATAATTTATGCGAATGATTACTTAGGCCGCGAGGTCGCGTCGTAATAATAATATAAATTACTCTTTAATTCTAACCTATAAATTTGCGAAAACAGCATAATTATTAAAGAAGACCGGTTTTCATGAATAATGAATTTTCTATTACTTTGAAGAGTAACCAGCCATATTGATGGAAGAGAATGCTGTACCTATTATTGCTGTATTTTTTCGCCCTTCACAGGGGAGGAGTATCGCAAAAAAAACGAACAAAAAGTATCGAAGCTTGTTTTATTCTCTAAAAAAAAGAGAGGAAAATTGAAAGCTCTCGACAACACTGCTCGCGCAAAGGCAGCACTGCCCTTAACAACGAGCAAGTGATTTAAAAGTTGCCTCGCAGTTTTTATTCGAAAGTTATGTAATCAAAGGGCCGCGCGCGAAATTGTTTCCCCTTTGTGTGCAAATTGTAAACAAGCGAATGGAGTGGAGGCGAAGTTAAATGCGTTTGCAGCCGAGGTATCATGCTGTTTAGTATGTAAATTTTCTCAATGTCTTGGGGAGCTGGAAACTTAGCTCAATAAGCTCCTAAATTTGCCTAAGACAAGAAAGTCGTCGAGGCGTGTCGCCGCTGTATGATTATCCCCGGCCCCAAAGTCCCTCCGCGAAGCTCCCCGAGAATCCCCCGGCCTTTCATTCAACGTTTAGAGCTTTTATGCCTCCGTGTCGGGGCTCCCAATGGCAGTTTTAGTACACTCCGGCCAACTAACTGTATATTCCACCGTCGCCGGGATTAAATGCCATACTTTCGCCCTGCGTTTACTGCAGCTCATTTGCATTCCCGTTTCTCGATCATTCCAGATTTATGCATTGAATGATGGATCGTAAAGTTCGCCTAAATTATATTTTTCTATTAATTTGGGTTAGAGCGAGGGGATGCGGGAACCTGGATGGTTCCGGAAGACACATGCAGTTTGAATTAAATAGTTACGCACTATAGTCGTCAGATTTTATAGCTAAATAGGATAGAAGAGAATGCTGTTCACATTATAATGACGTCCATCAATGTGGTTTTTCTATTTTGCTTTCTCATAGAGAAAGCTTTGTTTTTTCTTCTTTATCAGTGCAATTTTGGAAAGTGTGGTGTTATACATTCTATGGTGTAAACTTTAGATTTTTCGTGTGATCCAACTACTGAATACATTTTCTTTTAATTTACTTGTTTATGTTATTTTTTTTTAAATTATATTTTCATTTGCACACCTAATACTCTTCCGCAAATATTATTGTTATTTTTATTAAATATATAGGTACATAGTTTTCCGGGAGTGGTGTTGGCCTTGACGCTTGACTGCTAAGTCTACGTTGCCCAAATGGTCGAGGGTTCGATTCCCGCCGAATCCGAGATTTTTCTGAAGAATTTTTTCTGAAAAGAAAAGTTTTCGGAGGAGGTGTGGGTCGTATCCTTGACTGCGAAAAACCCAAAAAGGAACTTTCGGGGGTGTCACTGAGATGCGCGGCCAGTCGAGTATTTGCAGTTCTGGGCTTTCTCGAAACTCCAAGTGGATGTCCGGCGGCCGTGACAACAGTGACATTTACTGACTGTTCCTTAGGAGGGAGAGGATGGGCCCCGATATTACTTGCCGGATAAGCAATGAATGTCGGTTCCTGACTCTCTCTCCGGACTCCCTGGCTCAGGTTTTCCCCTCCTCGGAGGTTTTCCCTGAGTCACAGGACATGGGGTCCTGGGCACATGCGGGGAGTCGGGGGGTATTGTAGAGGTCTGCCG
>JAXIUT010000024.1:2549370-2570044 GCA_035586675.1 Eurytoma californica
CAGCGTTTTACATTGTACGGTCGTAATTCATCGAACGGTCCCTATTCGAAATATCGTATAATACCTAACGAAATTAATTCGTTTACTTAAAAGTTTCATTAGAGCATCTGCATCGGTTCGCATGCAATGCAACAATTTTTATATTCACGACAATCCCACCGCGACAGCTTACTTTCCCAACGTTCCGCGTGCGCCTCTATATATACCAGTTGAAAAGCGCCGATAGTATCAGCGACTGCCATCGAGAACATCCGCATACATTGAAGCGCATCCGAAATGCAGAAATACGGGACAGCGGGTATAATATCGCTCGGGCTGATGAGCTAATTTAAATTGTGCGAAGCCAGGGGAGCGCGTCGGCCCGACCGACAAGGACACCGACTGGCCGCGACTCGGCCGTCGATCGATCGCGCTGTCGTGCGCGCCGCAAAATTTCGCCAAAATCAATCATTCGTGCTGCTGGCGATACTACCGAGCGGCGAAAGTCAATGCGCCCGAGTAAAGAATAGTACGGGCTGTCGATAATTGGGTCAAGTGGACGAGGTGTACCGACCAAGTGCGCCTTCCCTTTTACTCGAGAGCACGGATGACGCGCGAGCGTGTTCTACTCACTTGGTTATTATTTTCGAGGCGTTTTTCAGGCTGAAATACTTGTCGTGCAATGTAATATCAGTATTGGAGTAACAATTATGTAATAAAAAATAACAAAATAAAACAGAGTCTGCAAAATAAAATGTATGATGCAGTTTCCATGAATTATTGTACTTGTTAGGAATCAATAAATAATTTGGTATAAAAATGTTAAATGTCACAAGTTAGTTGTAATTACAGTAAACATCTTTATTAACAATGGAAAAATTATTGCTTTTTTACAGTGATGTGATTTCGTTAAGTTTTAGATAGACAGAAAACATTTATAAATTCATTTGTATTGAAATCAGATACTGTTACATGTAATTGCCTCGTGCGTTTATTGTCTTCACATATCACGAAATTCATAATAATTGCGTTGATAGTACACTGAGTACAATGATAAATATTTTCATACAAACTATTCGTTTAGATTCATTTTCATGTTTAAATAGACTAATTAGCAAAACCATTATTATAACTATTCTATTTATTATAATATTCAAAGTATGATCAAGGTAACACCCACCTAAAACTACTAAGAAAACAAAAGTAAAAAGGTTTCATATACATTTTTTCGACAATATAGGATGGTCCTTTTATAGTGATTGCAATGTACGATAAGAAAGGGATAACCCGTAACTAGTTTTAGTATTTTATAAAAACTCTTTTAAAAATTAAAAATTAGTTCAAGAAGAAATGTAAGAAAAAAAGAATAAAAAAGAAGATTTTAAAGTATTACTCAAATAACAGTACGTTTGTAAAATCATTATAAAGTAAAATTGAAGTAAACTTTTTTCATTTATCATAATACGGGTGCTTTCAATATTAAAATGTTAAAAAGAAAACAATTTCGTAAAACTATTAAAATAAAGAAAACACCATATAGATAGTAAACTAACATCTCAGTTTGATTTAAACAATATAGATTCCTCAAAAAAAAAACATTAACAATTGACAGTAAAATGATCACAGGGATTCATAGCAGTCTTTCACAAACGTCAAAACATTAAGGCACGATCATCGGATTAACTATAGAAAACTAATTAACTGATCATCTCATACAGATCATCTCATACAGATCTTTGGTTAGTAACATTCTGAACAATTTTCTCCTCTTTGGTAAACAGCTTGTCGAGATTCGTTACAGCTTGGTCGCCCAGCATGCCGATCAAATCCTTAACGAAGGTATCCTTCAACTTTTTCAAACACCTGAGGAAGAGAGAAAATGAGAAAGGGGTGAGAGTCAAAACGGCTGCATCCCCTAGATAGCGAATGATTAATTTTAATCTAGGATAATGTATTACCTTCTGTAGGAGGCATCTGTTCGGAATTTTCCGATATCGCGACTGGGAGCATGCGGCCGATGAATTATGAATGTGTCAGGCAAGACGACGTACCTGCGAAAAGGATAAAAAGACAAAGTTCCGTTACGTCGCTTTCATAAATTACATCTTTTGGTCTTGAAAATTTTTAAATGCGCTTTATTAAATAAGAAAGCGTAGATGTGAAAATGGAATTTTGCGAATAGTTTTAGATATTGCGTCGACCCACTTGTATCCTAAAGCTGTAAGGTGTGTGATGTAAGATACTTTGTTCCAGCCGAAACCGAGGAACCGCGTGTCGTATTTGGGCGCAAATCTTGAAACGACTATGTAGGGCTCGAAATCTGGTTCCCAAGCGATCTCGTAAGGTTCACTGGCATTTCGGTACCATGAGAAATTCGTTGCAGCGTGTCCTTGCGACCACACGTGATAACGGAAGGTGTACACAATTCCGTAGTTTAGATACTTCAACAGGTCCGCTTTGGATGATGGAAATGTGAATCTACATAAAAGTATTATTAATAAATGAAAATTTAATACATATTTAAATACATTAAAACAGCGGCCAATCATTTATGTATCATACCTGTATCTTTGAGTTTCGAAGGCAGGAATGACAAGAGCCACATTTCGAAATTCAGATGCGTTTTGTTGAATAAGAAAATTCAATAAAATTCCGTGCAAACCAAGTTGAGGTAGGAAGTCGATATCTAATTGAAATACGTATGGAAGATTTACGTGTGTCATAGCAACATTTCTCAAATAGT
Organism: Eurytoma californica; assembly: GCA_035586675.1. NCBI lineage: Eukaryota > Metazoa > Arthropoda > Insecta > Hymenoptera > Eurytomidae > Eurytoma > Eurytoma californica. Next base: position 2,552,093 of record JAXIUT010000024.1, read on the forward strand.
TTATTGGATAAAATTCCTGGAATTAAAAAAGCGATTTAAATATTTCGTTATTTATAAAAAAATCTCTAAGTTGAAAGAAACGACTTAAAAAAGCTCACTCCTTCTTTATAAACAATGTGATAAGCTATATTTTTCCGACTCCTCAACTCTGCTGAATTGTGTACGAAGTCCAGAAAACTTTGTACTTCTGCATCAGATAAATAGAGAGCGACGCTAATTACCCCAGGCCAGTGCTTCGATAATTCTTCCAGAAGTGCAATTCTGTCGATGCTACACTGCGTAGCAAGTAAAACATCGGCAGGGTGATCAAATTTATACTCATATTCAAGGAAAAAAGTGTGTGTTCTGTAAACAATATTTGCACCCTCCTTAAATTTAAAGCAAGGATCATTTTCGTTGATCTAAAATTAAATTTCAATGTTAGATTAGCATAGTCTTTCAAAAAGACGAGTGATTCAATCTTTTTAATTACTTGAGCTAAATCTTCGTTAACGTTACACCCAAATAATCGTCGTCTTAATAAATTCCCATCAAGTTCTAAGAAGACTTGATGCATTTTTCTAAAGTCTTGTGTGTATTTATTTCTGACATTTTGCTTTCTTGGTGAATTCCAATGAATTACCTGAAAAATATATTTTTTTATATCTATTCTTAAATACACTATAGATTTTAAATACAATTTTTTACATTTATTTGATTAACACTACTGTAACAAGTTTCACTGAGAGCATGATCACTTAGTTGAACATTCCAAGTGCAATCGATAGTATAGACAAGCTTAGGATTCTCTTTAATGACTGTATTAATAATATCTTGATCAGCTAGACTTGTTTCCAAAATATCTTTTAGAACAACTGCTGCAGTATTTTCCCATATCTTTGTAAAGTTTTTGGCACGTAGTCGTTGCAAATTCATTAACATAACACCACTATTAAAACCTTTTCCTAAAGCTGGCCAAGGACGCCCATTGTAGATGGAAGGCTTCAGATACCAATTACTTTGATTTTCAACTAATCCTAAAGATTGATCATGGTTGAACTTTTCAAAAAACTCCCAAAGCAATGCTATATCACTAAGAATGGTTACATCTGTATCCAGAACTAGTACTTTGCTTTCATTAATAGCATCAGGAAGAATTAATTTTAATAAACCATACACTCCAGAATAATGTTTGTTTGGAACCCATGATACTTTTGGAACCCAATCTTCTGCTTTATAAAAGGACACTGTAACTAAAATATTAAAAATATGTGATTTTATTGATACAAAATTTATTACAAAATTAACTACATCAAATATTTTAAATTCATACCTTGTGGTATATTCCAAGTTTTAAATAAAACACTTATTGTTTGTAAAGCAATTTCATCTACTAATAAGTGTAAATGCAAAGGTCTAGTGCGATAAAATAAAATAGATTTTAGGGTAGTCACAAGAGTTACTGTTGACTGATATCCTGCGCACACCAGAGCTATATGAATAGTTGTACAATCTTTTGCCTGTAATAAAAATGTTATCAAAATAATATAATTTTAATGAGCATGAATGTAAAATATAATATACAAGCTTACTTTTGAAGAACCTATGAAAGGATCTTTATTATTTAATGGATTAAGATGATACAGAGATTTTTGTATTTCCCTATCTTTTAATACTGCCACAGTTTTTGGAATCACATAAGGATTTCTGATAATTGGAGCTACAAAACATAAGAAAGTATTAGAATTTTCTTAAATAAAACTTATGCTAAAAAAGCAAAAGAACTATTACCGTTTAATGATAAATACAAGTAAAAGACCATTGAAATGAAAAGAAGAATGCAAAGCCATCCTACCCATGGTCGAACCATTCTGTTATGCCATGCATATTTTGCTAGACGAGTTATGATTCTGTGCAAAAGTGTTGAAAAGCTTTATAAATTACTGTAACATATAAATATCAAAGAATCAAAGTAATATGAACAAAAACGTTGTATAAAACATATTTTTAAATTAAAAATAAAACTTTAAAATATATCATTCATAAATAAACTTACCATTTCTATCAATAATAATGTTGTTATCATAGTGTTTTCAATTAAAGCAAATAATAAAATAATACTGTAACAAATTACTGAAGTATCGTCAGGAACATGCAATACACAATTAAAACATCCTCATAAATAGTAAAGTTTACAAGCAGCAATAGTTAAAAAGCACGTTAAATATAGCAGACGGGATATGACCATATGAATTAATTACAACGCAACGTTGCCTAATCTTCAGTTTCACACGCTCCCCTTAATTTCCTTTTTATCTATTTTCATCCAACATTTTTCCGCGATCGAAAATTTTACAAAAGAACAAAAATAAACGTCGAATGCGTCAGTTTTATCTTGCTCCGGTGCCGCTCTTTACTTGAGTAACTTAGCAAATTTCAAAATTCAATGCCAAACGACATAAATTTCTCAGTTGCAGCGGCAACACTGTAGAGCGTTTTAATCAGTGCATGCGCGCGCGACTGGCGCGGAAGGGTCGAAAGTGCAGAAGGTAAACAAGATGGCACCGCAAAGTAGCGTGGAAGATTTAATTACTTATTTTAAAAGTCACAATAAAGTACGCGAGCAACAAAGTCACACCGCAAAAGTGCACAGTGTCGGCTGGAATTGCGATGGAAAATTACTGGCCTCCGGTTCCTTCGACAAATGCGTCTGCATATTTTCACTCACTCCCGATCGACTGGTGAGTTCTAACCAAAAATTTTACAAGCAACCGGCTTTTTTTAACAAATAACAAAAATTTTGCGTGCATTGGCGGTACATTATATGTATAAATATTCTTAAATTTAAAATTTATTTACGTTTAACGCAAAAAATTTTAAATTTTTAAATTATTGAAATTGGAGCAATGGAATTTGTACTTTGGTTGATTGCTGATTGTTATTAATACATTAATAGTATATACCTACTACTAATAAGTTACTATATGAATCAATAATTGCAATCATCACAAGAATTAAGTTTCTGATAAAATGACATTTATCTTTTAGAAACAAGAAACAACATTTCGAGGTCACGGAGGGAGTGTTGATCAACTTTGTTGGCATGCATCAAATCCAGAACTCCTGTCTACTGCGAGCGGGGATAAAACAGTTCGAATATGGGACACGAGAACACAAAAATGCACTGCAAATATTAGCACGAAAGGAGAAAATATTAATATATCTTGGTCGCCTGATGGCAACACCATTGCAGTAGGTAACAAAGAGGATTTGGTAACATTCATTGATGCCAGGGCTATGAAAATAAAAGTAGAGGAGCAATTTAATTTTGAAGTCAATGAAATATCATGGAATAAAGACTCTGATACATTTTATTTAACCAATGGTCAAGGATGTGTACACATTTTAAGTTATCCCAGTTTGGAACTTTTACATGTAATAAAAGCTCACCCAGGAACTTGCATTTGCATTGAATTCGATCCGACTGGCAGATATTTTGCGACTGGTTCTGCGGATGCCTTAGTTTCTTTGTGGGATGCCGATGAATTGTGTTGTTTAAGGACATTTTCTCGTTTAGACTGGCCTGTAAGAACTATATCGTTTTCACACGATGGAAAATTACTTGCTGCGGCTTCTGAAGATTTAGTGATAGACATAGGTGAAGTTGAAACAGGGGAAAAAGTGACTGACATACCTGTTGAGGCCGCTACATTTACTGTTGCTTGGCATCCAAAGCAGTATTTACTTGCTTATGCGTGTGATGATAAAGACAATTACGACAGAAAAAGGGATGCTGGTAGTTTGAAAGTTTTTGGATTCCCAAATGAAACTTAATTTAAATACTTTTGAAATGTGTAAAAATAAAATGAAATTTTTTTTATTAGAACATTGATTTAAATAAACAATATTTTGTTCTTCTAAAAATAGATTTACGTTCTATAATTAAATGACATTTGTATTGTACAAAAATGGTATGAAATTTAGTATTAAAAAAATCTTTTATAAATAAATAACATTTAAACCACAAGTTTTACTTATTCATAAATTTTTTTGTTTCTATTTACTGTGTTACCATGGAAACTGTATAACCTGGTAGGGTTGAGTCATAAAAAGGGAAGAATGATTCTGTTCTCCTGCTTTGATAGTTAGTACCTTATTTTTATTTTCTTAATGGCTATTGCACAACATAAAAAATCTCAAATTAAATTACGGAGTTTATTATCGTCTGGTGATCATGTAAAAAAAAAAGAATCTTTGATAAACATTCACAGTAGAGGTAATTCAAAATTGTCACTTCAAAGTAAGATTGTTGGTGAAGGGGATAGAAATGAAAACAGCACACAAGCAGAAAAAAATGCAGATGCTACCGACACTGAATCGGCATACGAGGAGTCATTCTGTTCAGATGATTCAGACCAAGAATTTGAGGCGACAAAGTTACCGCGTCGCCCCTCGGTAAACGAAATCCCGACTCATCGTTTTAAAGATAAAAAATTTTCTTTGAACAAACAAGAATCAGTAGACAGATTTAAGCAAAGAATAGAGATAAATCAAGAAACAGTTTCAACGTCCGGAGATTACACTGAATCATCTTTCGTGTTGGAAGATAGAGTGAAATGTTTAAGTCTTAACGACGTGCATCCAACAAGTATGATTATGCAAAATCGAACTAGAAAAAATATGAGTTTTACCGACGCAGAAGTTATAAAAATCGAGCGCGACAACGAAATTCTATTGAGAAGAATAATGGCTCAACAGAAACCGCAAAAAGTAAAACTGTCATCTGTGCAAAGAAAATTAAGTAGCTCTGCAATTAATCGAAAAAGGCAGCAACAAAAAATTGACGCTGATAATATGGTATACTGTTATTGATGAAAAAACTGACTTTTTTATAATTTTAAAACATTGTTTCTCTTTCAGTTGCTTCTTCAGAGATTACAGCAAGCCAAATCTTGCGCACTTAATTCAAATAAAATACCGGGATATAGAAGAACTAAATTCTAACACTGCCTAGTTAGTTTAACAGTTTTATCGTGTGATATGTCATTTATAGAAAAAAAATTAATAGTGTAATTTAATCTTGAGTCATTTTTTGTAAAAATGTATGAATTTGTAAAAATATACACAGAGTGGGTTTGAGACTTTGCAGCAACTGTACATTTTATATAATAAAATCATTTTTATAAAAGATTGAAGTTTAATTTTGAGCGCCTAAATAAAAATAAATTAAAAGGAAAATTTTTTTATAAAGGAATGCAGTTAAAAAATTCAAATGAATGTCAAAAGATTTTTTTTAATCAATTTAATGTGCTTCAACAAATGTGAAAAAAAAATTCATTTTCTATAAAGTTTTTATAAATCAGTACAGTGGTTTTAATATTCCAATATTTAAATCAAAGTAGGCTGAGTAAACTTTATTTGTTGATTTGTTTTTTGGAAATCACAAAGAAAACAAAAAAAAAATTAATTATTTGATATCACAAACATTTTGGTGCGTCACTCATAAGACTCTTGTTACAGAATCTTCCAGAAAAGTCGAACGTACAGTAACTTTATCACAAAATATCAATGAGTATCATTGATGACGCGGTCATTCTTTTTCTTTTGAAGCCCAAGCGTCTGATGAGGATGGTGTCCATATAGTGCTTAGAGATCGGAATGGATCAAAACCAGATCGTTCCTGTAATTTAAAATTTCGATATTGTTTATAAAGTTTGTGGTAGGAAATAAGCTTGAAAAAAATAAAATTTTATGTCTTCTTACTTGAACATTTTGTTCCCGCGGTTGTGCTAATGGAGTAGGTTGAAGTGGCGTTGGTGGTGTCGGAGCACCCCACGGTGCAGCCGCCCACACTCCACCCGTATTTATTCCCCAAACACCGCTTCTCTCTTCTCCAACTGCACCACGAGTATACAAAGGTTCCCAATTTGTTTCTACAGTAACCCAGTTATCTACAATAAATAGTTGAGTTAAATTTCGCTATTTTACTGGAATAATAATATAAAATACAGATTTATCTGTAGGTATGAAAAAAAATACCTTTCAGAGTGTCCGTCAAGTTTGGAAGCTTATCAACGGGTTTCGGTGCATTCAACTGAAACGTGGCATTTTCCGACAGTAAATTATTAAGCACAGGGCTATTACCTTGCCACAGTCTGTGATGTGAATCATCCGCTAAATCTTCCAATTCAAGAAGTGGCTCGTCAGTGTCAGGAAGGTCATCGTAAGGAACCAATTCCGGCTCATACTAAAAGATTTTAAAATATTAATTTGATTCTTTAAAATATGAATTTTTATTTTAACTTACCGGTGGCTCATGAAATGTGTTAACAAAGTAACTGTTCGTATGATTATTTGAATGGATTCCTAATATATCTGATGCACTAAGCGTTTTCTCCTTATCACTAGACGAACTAGTCGGCTTTACATTAATTTTGTACTCGTTCGACAGTATTTCTTGAACTGGCTGACGCTTCGTACTTTCCGCACCTTCAGTGCTAAAAGATCCAGTAATCGTGTGTGCATTTGGTTTATGCGACTTGTTGTTACTGTAATTGGAGAACGGTGAGGAATTATCTTGACTTCGAGCAACTACGTCGCTGAACTTCGCTCGATTTTCACCCCAACAAACTGAAGGTGGTGGAGGCAAAGGAGGAGAAACTGTTGCTGGAGGAGGCTTCGCCTCCTCTTTCTGAGAAGTGCCACCATTAGTTGATAGAGCTAGAAATAATAAAATGAAGTAAAATATCATCGCTCGAAAATCTTTGAATAAAATTAAAACATTGTGTACGTAGATGAATCAATCAATAGGTACCTTTCGATTGATTTTTTTCTGAACTCCTTCGTTTCTGTGACGCTTTCTCTTTTCGTGGAGGATTTTGCTTTTGGCGAGGTAGTTTGTGTGATGACTCGGCGTTGAGTCGCGACAAATGATGCTTACTTGCGGAACGTGTCGTGCTTGTTTTCCACCTATTTGGATTATCTTGTTTTTCCTTGTCGTATTCATCATCGTCACAATCTCCTTCGTAATTGTCCTTATAATCTAACGATGGCACGGCAGGAATAGATTGTGGCTTAGACTTCTTTGTTGTGGGTTTTCTCTGTGCTTTTTCGGATTTTTCACAACTATTTTCACAGTCCTGAAAAATTGATGAGACCTTAATTTTATTGAAAAATCATTAATTATTATGAATAATGGAATAGATATTTAAAAGGTTCAGTGCAATGTAGTATAAATAAGTACTGCGTAAATCCTTGTACCAATGTATTCCATGCTTTTTTAAAATTATATTGATAATGAAAAAGTAATTTTAAATCGTTTCAATTTTTTTAAATTGTATGAACACCATACATAATTATTGCAGTTGATGTTTACAAAAGAGTTTGTGTACATACACTGAGTTTGTTAATATTGTTACTGATATACTAAGTTTGTTACTGATTAATGAATGATTAGTTTAAGTACCTTTAACCTTGACCAAAAAAATACAGAAGAATTAAACTCTAATATTATTAAAAAATTTCAACTGATGCATCGAATGTAAAACAGAAATGTTAAAAGATAAAATCAAATACATTGATATTTGATGTTTTCTTTGTAAATAAAATTTATTTGCTTAAGTGCGCTGGTGTTGTTAAAAAACCTTGTGTACGTCTGAAACCGTAACGTAACATAAAATTTATGTGAACCTCTCCACCGAAGACCATTTCGATTGATAAGTAAATTCACGCGTTAACATAATTTGTAAAGACTTCAAAACAAGTTTCTTAAAAAAACTGAAATGACAAAACGTGAAATGTATGCTGAAGTAAGTTCACAAAAATATTTACATTTCATTAATATTAAGGAAAATAAAATAATCTTATCACAGATAACAATACCTTGTACGTATTGTTATCCTCGTGAACGGAGCTCTCAGTCGTGGTGGACGAAGTCTCCTCTTCCGAATATTGTGTAACCTTTTGACTAGCATTAGAGTCGAACTTCCTAAAAGAGTTGTGATTACTGTTTCCACCGTTACTCCCTGTAGATTGCTTCCGTTTGTTCCCCTCGCTCTTGCCAGCATCTTTGACTGCAACGCTCGCGAAACCATTGCTCACGTCCACCGGCACCTCATGTTCAACGAGCTTCGCCGCCTCTTCCTTCGGCGCGGGGCACGACTTGCCTTTTCTGTTGCTCGTCGGACTAGACTTCGTCGAGGGCGAGCTTTTCTTCTCTGCGATCTGCATATCCGCCGCGGGTACGTCCGTCGTTGTGGTGGTACTCTCCGTTGCGTCCTGCGCGTTGTGGCGCTTGCCGTTGCGCTTCTTCGAATAACCCGCGGAGTTATTGCTAGTCGTACTTTCAAACGGTATGGATTCCGCGGCGACGCATCGCTTCAATGAGGGCGTGTCCTTCGACTCCGTATCAATTCGGAACCTGCGCTCTTCCTCGGGAGACCAGTCCGGTATCTTGATTCCTTTGTGTCCATCCTTCTCCTTGTTGCGCTTGACATTCATCAGACTCCAGTCAGGCGACGCGTCATCCTTCTTACTGACTTTACTACTGCCGCCCGATCTATTATCTTCCACCGAAGATACGAGCTTTTCTTTAGTGTGCGAGTGGTTACCCGTATGGTGATTGCTATGATTATGATTGCTTGTTTGATAGGATTGTTGCATCGTAGAGGAATGCGACAACAGTCGCAAGTCCAGCGGAGGCTGAGTGGGGTTCCCTCGGGATATGCTTACCAGAGCGCCCCTCAAAATGCGATCAGCCTCCAGAAAAGCAGCTCCTAAAGCAAACAAAAAATTATAAGTAAAAGATACACGCCGGTTCACCAAGGTTGACTTGATAAAAAAGATGAAAGTTTTTCGTTAAAATTACCTAAGACACAAACAAGAAGTATGAAGGTGAGTCCAGTGGCCGTCCACTGTAGCGCACTCTCCCAGCTCGGTCTTGCAATGATCGCCGCGCAGGCCTCCAGCGACTGCGGTGGCAGGATCGTTAACAAACTAAACTTGATCGTGCCACTCTCGACGTCCGAGTCGACGTCCTCGGAGCCTAGGCTCGTTCGAATGAACAGATTGCGCTCGATTCGCGAAAGCGTGAAATCGGGCGTGAAAGCGATCTCGATTTTTTTCGTGTAGTTCGGCTGGAGGGTGAACGGTGAACAGTTAAGTACCTTGAAGCCGTAGCCCTCACAGGCTAGTCCGTTTATGTAAAAACCGTAGACGTCGATAAGCAGCTCGCCCGTGTTACGCGCAGTAAATGAACGCTTTACCGTTAGATTCGGTACAGAATCATCGCCAGGCCGCACCGCTGAAACAGAAAAAATAGGCTTTAAGTCACTCGCTCTTATAACTTCAATTTTAAAGAGAAAGCGATGCTTATTTCTGTCAATGAGTAACCCTTTATCGCCCTATGTTATCACAAAGTAATATTTCAAAAATCTATTTTTTCATATAAATAAATATAAATTTACAAATAAATTTACAGATTTCACAATTTTAATTAGTCAATTTTGTTTATACTAAATTCCAAAGAAAAATTATTTAAAATAGAGAAAAGAAAGAAAATGTTAAAAAGAATGTTTTGATCAAAATTACATTTAGTAAATACAACAATGAAAGATGTTTTGGGAAGTCCCAATTAACTTAATTTGGGCATTAAAGGGCATTAAATTCATGTTGAATAAAGATAAATTAAGGCATTAATGGGTATGGCTTAATATTAATTAATGTTAAATAAAGATAAATTAATATTGTTGTAAATTAATAAATCGCGAGTAACGATGTAAGTTATCAAAACCTAAATTACTTTCGCATTCCTTTAGATGTTTTTCTGACATTTCGAATAGTAAAGGCGTCGTCGAGCCTGGTTTGCGATTGCCAAATTTAAACTGTGCGTGAGCCCCACGACCTACAAGCCGCAGTACCTCTAATATGGTCATGTTATTTCTGAAATACGATATTATTTGTTTAATTCAATTACATTTATTGTGGTTGATCAAAAGACAATTTTAAATTTACCGTATGTATAAAAGTGCAGATGATGAAGCTACTGAAGAAGGTGTATAAGACAGTCGTATGGTTTTGCTTGTTTCTGGCTCCAAAATGAAAGGCAAAGAATGAGGCGCTATTCCCATTCCCCATCTCTTTTCGAATAATTCTCTCTCGTTGAAATCGTCTTCTAGTTTAAATTCACCATGCACAGAAGCAGGGCACTCCGAACACAAAGACTTAAATCTAAAAAAAAATTAAGACTACGTTTAAAGCAGCAAGCAAAGAACATTTTAATAAAGAGCAACAATAATTCATTATCTTACTTATTTGGTAAAGAATGAAATAATCTATTCCCTTGAGGATAGCTCCAGTCCATTACCAAATGGATCATCAGTGCATTTAACGTTGGATTGCGTATTGTTATGCTTTTGTACGACGTATTTCCGACTTGCGTCAATGGGAAGGTTATTAGACTCTTATTTTTTGACCCGTGATCTCCAATCAATAAACTTGGCCAGTGTGGCTTTATATTGACAGAAAATTTGTATCCGCGGACTTCACTAGTGTCTAATTGCATAGTCATATTATCCCAAGATCCACCACTAGTGGAGTTCAAAAATCGCGTATAACGCGTGTTTAACATATTCAAATCAAAATCACGTGTATGTGAAGGCAAATTTAATGTGTTCAGCCATTGACTCCCAACTAAACATTGTGAAAAAATTTGTATAAATCATTAAGTGAAATAATAAGAAAAATTAATGAAGTGAATCTTACCGCTACTGTTTAGGGATAAACCAAGATAACACTCTTGTTGACAAGTTATTGATGGATCTATTACAATAGAACCTATAGTATTATCGCCTTTGGAAATAATAGGATATGAAGTTTCTTTCAAAGGAATGTACTTTATTCTTTCATCTTTGTGCAATGGAGTTATGGAATTAACTTCCATGGGTCTTGCAAACGTTGAATATACCTTTACTGGTTGCATGCAAATAGAGCCCTTCAAATAAAAAATTTAAATATGAAAAACAGCCCGATTGTGATTTAAAAAATATGCTATCTTTTAAGTGATGTATACATACAGGAAAACAGTCCATGAAAGTAAGTTTTTTCATAGTTATTTTTCCATGTGCTACTCTCATATATACTGGAACTGTTAACCTTTCATAAGTAGTCTTAACAAAAACATCACCAACTATGGTATCCTCCTCAACATGTGGAGTTTTTACTTTAATTTTAAAGATAGCTAAGTATCCTGGTTTTATGCTTTGCTAAAATATAGAAAATAATTCGTAATAGTTATGAAAATATGTCAGATGAATTGAAATTTAAAAAAAACAAAATTTAACATTTTGCGTATCTTACGTTTCCTGTAACGCTACAGGCAGTTATATTCTGTACGCCTTTATTAAATAAATCGGTGGGTCCACTTTGACATCCCATTAATTCTAGAACTGCTCCAGGCATATTTACTCCCCAACCGTGCAACTCTATACTAACTGGGTTCTGATTCTCAAGAGCAAATATGCCTTCATTTTCGGTACCACTACTTACAGTACCGAAATTCATTGTTCCCTTATCGCTTTCCCTTTCACCTGGTAATATTTTTCGCAGTTTTCCATTGTAACTTAATAATGGAACTTCAGTAGTAGAAACATTAGAGTGTATTAATATCGATGACTCCAGTTGCAGGTTTTCGTTTTTCCTACCATGCACTAAAGACAGCGTAAATATGTTGTCCCTTTGACCAGATTTCAAAATCTTTGGGACAAAATTACTTATCTAAAATTAAAAGATAAATATTAGTTAACATAAAAAAGCCGTAAATTCGCTATTTCAAAATAAGAAGTAATTTTACTGTAAAAAGAGGTGCGGCCTCTGAAGGTAGTGAAACATTGGTAATAGCTAGGGGTAGTTTAAACTTATTAACAACACTGAAATTTCTTGGTTGACTGGAATGCGGCGAGCAATAATGTGCAGCAGAAGTATTAACTTCAAGTCCTCCTTGGAAAACTTCTGCTATCCATGGTATTGCTAGTTTTTGACTAGAGCCGCCTGGCCCAATACCCTTAATCATTAATTTTCCTTTGAAATGCTTTAAGTCCAGCCCAGCTTTCCCTGTAAAAATTAAATACATTAATTTAATTTTTATCAATTGGAATGTCTTATGATAATTTTGCTATTCTTCTACATACAATTGTATATTAGTGTTCCGACTGCTATTGGAACTTCTGTATCCCCTGGTATCACAATAGGTTCAAAGTTTATCTTCAATGCTTTTGATGTTGGGGTGCTGATAATATTCTAAGAAAATAGTAAATTTTAAATACAAAGTTTTATAAAAACATTATCCATTTTGTTAACGAATTTCTTACTTGAACTTTGACAGGCTTCTTTGCTGAATTTTTTAATGCTATTTGATATCGAATTGGTGGTTGATGAGATCCTCCCATACCAAAATTTACAACCCCAGAACTGCCACCCCAATGAAGACCAGCTCCACTACTCACTTCGATCTCCACAGCCACAATCAGTACTTCAGCACTGTTGTTTACCCTGAACCTGTAAAAATGTGAAATAAATTGTAAACAAATTTAATCAGATAAGTAGGTATTTTTAGAATACAATTTCAACGAAATTTACCTAATATATGAAGTGTGATTTTTTTCAGTATAAGCATTGAAATGTAACCTTATTATAGGTTTTGTTTGATACGGAGGAATTTCCCATAATTCGCGAGGACCTTCCACTTCTCCAGAGGGTAATTCTAACTGAAATTCCCTTCCACTACTGTATACTTCTACAACCTGTTCAAATACAAATTATTTAATTACAAAGTTTTAAAAGAATGTGTATGATTTTATTATTAACAGTTACCTGCATAGGTTCGGAGTGAGGATTATGCATGTATATCAATGGTGTAAATGATGCATTTATAGGTAGTTTTACACCTACTACAGGCCGTAACCTGTATGGACTGCTTACACTCACACCTTTTACCTGTCGAGATAAAAATAGTTTATATATTAAACACAATTATTAAAGAAAACGTTTTCTATTATTAAATGGAGTCAAAATATGATTATTACTTGATATTTTAGTGTCCCATCGGATGTATGTATGAAGAGGTAACTATCAATTTCTCCTTCTTCTCGGCCTAAAAATACAACATTAAAAGTTGTGTTTCCTAAAGGAGGAATCACCTGAAAAATAATCAAATATTATGAAATACTTTTTCCAATTTATTGAAGCATAGATAGTAAATATAAAATCTTACTTTATCTTGAAAGAAGGATGAGTGAAAATGTTGCGTGTTTCCAGAAATGGAAGAGAGATGAATTGTCCGGTTGTCATCTCTATTAAACAATGTCACAGTTTCTTGATGTGGAACACCAAGTTGTCTGCTCAATAGATATTTTTATTTAATATACTGGAGTTCTGTTCATGAATTTGAAAAATTATAATAAATAAATCACCTTTCTTTAAAATCCAAAATATTTGGCTCAAACGCAATGTGGGATAAAGAGTCTTGTATATTTTCTTCCGATATGGGATCCCTTAAAACATGGAAAGAGAAATTAAAAAATACTTTTAATGAATTAATAGCTTTATATTCTCTTTAAGTAATTTGAAAAATAGAAAACAGAAAAGGTACACTTTAAATCATTAATGTAACTTAAACATAAACAAATTTAATTTTCATGGATTCAATTTGAATAAATTTATGTAAAAAAATCCATGAAAATAAGATAACATACTGCGCAAAAAAATTTCAGTGCAGAATATTCATAAAATAGAAGGAAAACCTGTTGGAAATGTTCATTATCTTAAGTATATTAATGTAATCATCTTTCAGTGAGTCACAGTTAAAAAAAATGCAAAAATAATTTATATAATACAAAAGTTATGTAAGACAAAACAATTTTTGAAATAACATATCTTAAAAAATTCTTTGATATTTGCATTATATATTAAAAAACCAAGATGAAACTTACCCAGTCCCGTGTACTGAATTAGCAAACCCCTAAAATTAAAGAATAATTATTACGGACCGTAATTATTAACTTTAATAATTTTAGTATAAAAATAAAAAATAAAATAAAATATTTATACAAAATATTTTATACTACAAATATTGCACTTCCTTGCAGAATTACATTTTAAATTGTTTTTTTTTTTTTTTTTTTTAAATCAGTAGTTCTGATTATAATTAATTTAAGTTTATGACTAACTTAAATTTGTTTTCTATTCGATTTAATTTAAAAATTGATTTTTAAACAGAACTGAACACTTTATTTAAAATATATAAATTCATAGTACTGAATTAAATTCTCACCTTATGCATCGAAATGGGTAAACTATCCAAAAGATATTGTACATCGCTGTCATCCTGGACAAATGCTGAAAGCATAAGAACAACAACATTTACTGACATGTCTGGAAAACAACAAAAAGCTCATATGCGCAATATCAGATTTTGAAGCGATCAGCAAAGATTATCAATCGGCAGTTGGGCCTCTCCCTGGGCAACTGAGCTCAGCACAGTTCGCTCGATGCACTGACAATGAATACATTTATTTGCACTGAAAGCCAAAGGGACAGGGTGACAGCCTATGGATTTTCTATTTTAGAAGCGTAAAAAATCGAAGGTGATCGATTTCACCTGGGCTTGCCGAGTGCTAACATAAAAAGCAAACGCACGCGGTGACCTTCAGAAATAGAACCGCGGTTCGAGAACAGAAAATCAGCTGGTATGAAACAGAGACGGCGATAGTGTGCGAGAGAGACGAAGATAAAAGAAAATAAAGGGGCAAAGTGAGGAAAAAATCGTTACAGCGGCTCGGGTTCGCGCGCCTCGCTTTTCGTACAGATAATATAGACAATCGACGAGGCTCCTAATCAAACTGGCAACATCAAAACAGAACGAGAAAGACAGGGAGAGAGAGAAAAAGACAGAAAGAAAGAGGGAGACGGAAGGCACGAGTGTAACCGTATCGCTGTGTACACAAAAGTAGAGCGAAAGCGAGAGAGCAATAGACGGAGGGAAAAAGACGGAGAGAAAAGTGTACACGAAAAAAGAAAAATAAGCCGAGAGGGAGGGATAATAAACGGGGAAAAGAAGCGCGAGTATGCCTCGGCTGGAAAACTGGCGACTCACCATTGTTGTGGCCGTGCAGAGACGGCTGTATCTGCGTGACCGCGGCCAGGAGCGTCAGGAGGAACAGGCAGCGGCATACCCTCGCCTCGATCATACTATCAGTCGATGCCTCGGTCGGGCCAGGCTCTCACGCGGGCGGCCGCAGCTCTCCTCGGGGCCGCGCTCGCCCCGGCAGCAGTAGTCGTCCCCTCGCCGTCGCAGCGGTGTGCGGTGGCGCGCGCCCGAGACGAGCCTCCACGACGCGCTTTTCCTTTTTTCCGCAGCTCGTCGGCGCTTATCGGCGAAGAAGGAGCGCGCGCGCCGCGGCTCTCCTCACCACCACCTCCTCCTCCTCCTCCTCTCGTCTCCCTTCGTCGGCTCCCCCGCTGCGGCGTAAGGCGCTCTCTCTCTCTCTCTCTCTCTCTCTCAGACTCCGTCTCGCTCCCTCTCACGCTGTGCGCGCTGCTCTGGCCCAGGCGCCTCTCCCCCGCGTCAGCCGTTTGTTTTTATCCTGACCTTAGCAGAAACGCGTAAAACCATGTTTGGCCATGGCTCCTTGGCGGGACGCACTATCGAAATTTCGCAATATCGATTCCGGGGCTATCGCGCGCGCGGACGAACCTCCGCACACACTCCGCCGCGGGACTCAGCGAGACGGTGGCGCGCACGCACTCACACACGCGCAGACACTCGGACGGGCCTAGCGCAAGTGTATACTACAGAGGGTCGTGTATACCTGCGTGCACGCTCGGGAGAGCCTCGCGCAAGCAGCTGCCTGAACGGCCGCGCGAGCAGACGGGGACAGCCCATTGGCCGTTTTGCGAGATGAGCAAGGGGGTCCGGCGGCGGTGGCGCGCGCGCTCGATTTCTGCGCGCCTCCGAGCGCGGATTTCGACACCCGTCGCGTGTCTTCGCGCCGTTACCTACATTTTCACCTTCCCTCCTCTTTTTCTATTTCGTGTTTTACTATCGACGAGCTAGCGGCGCGACGATTTTTCGTTGGGGAGGGGTTATGCGGCGGGCAACGAGAGCGGCTCTTTCGGGAGGGGGGAGCGGGCGAACGGTGTACACGCACTGTATACTTTGAAGCTTTGTCTGATTCTTTCTTCCTGCATGCTTTCACTGCGCTTACTTTTACTTTTGGTGTACTTGCGTTTCTCCTCGTGGACTCGCCAATTTATTGGTCTAAGTGTACTGTATCAAATTAATGCATGCTTCTCGAGCTTTCTTCGCGGTTTCATTAAGATAAGTGAACTCATTAACTTCTAGTGAAGTTTTATCATGACTACGGTACTTTTATTGCATTATTACCAATTTATTTAGAGTGCTGATCAATGCGGCGGAGAGAAACCTATGTGGCAATGCTTAATTACTCGACTTTATTATTAAGAAATAAAGATAGATAGTATTGTCAACTGTTTAATTTTGAAACGATAATAATCTGCGATATTAAACCGAAGCTTATATATTAATAACACTGCGTGTAATTATTGTTATCGGTAACGTCAACCATTTTTTCTTCAAATAAAATTAATATGATTTGACTCGTTTAAAAAGCTTACGTTACAAAAAGATTTGGAAGTACATTAGACAAATGTATTTCGGCACTTCAGAGTCAAATTATTTTTAGAAGAAATGATAATTATGTATGCCGAATGAACAATGGGGAGCTACTTTCCCAGTATTGACCGATCGATCTCAGTGATTGAAAAGCTTTATTTATATCTTATCTTTGTTACTAAGCGCTTTTAAAGCACTATGTTTCTATAATGGTGAACAAATCGATGGTGAATAATCGATTTTATTTGTTAATAAGGAAATTATTGAGAAACAAAGGGAAAATTTAAGCGCAATTAATATAAATTTGTTTTATCTAACCTTTGTCTGCAAATGTGTACATATTTTAAATAATAAAAGCATTATAATTAATTTTAATGAGTAATGGAAGGAATTTTTTGATTCTGTATCACTTGCTATAAATGGAGCTGTAAATAACCAGTACAGTAACATTAATAAAATATAATAGAAACTGAATTACTTATCACGAAAAATTGTTAAATTTTTTTTAAATCTTTTTTTTTGTTTTTAATTAAAGCTTACGCATATTTTTTCGAAAGAATGTCGTTTACATTAGCTGCAATTATCTATTGATTTCAGGTTGTTAATGATCCTGCAATCAATTCTAATGGCTTTTTAATAAACTTACATGACACGCATTATGTATCATAAAATGTACGCAATAATGATTATTATTTTATTGTTCGTAAAACTATATGCATACGAAATTAAACAGCATAAATTTTACTTAAGTACTAATAAAATAATATTAGCTTTAACGTTAATTTTCATCAAATTATATAGAATAATTAAAACCTTTGAGAAGCACTTTATTGTAATAAAAGCTCGATTTAATCAAGCAAACGTGAGAAGAAAAACTTGTTGCAAAAATGATTTAAACAATAAGAATAAGGCATATTTCCTGTAAAATTTTCCAATCGTAAGAAAATAAATATGTTGCACAGATAAAGCAATTCCATTCGATATATTTTTAAATTAACGCAGGGAATAAAGGTTCGGTGAAGTTAAAAATAAAATTGGAAGACCAGATCTCACATTTCCGAAGTATACCAAACGAATTCTATTGCAGGACGGTAGCAGCTAGGACATAATAAAATCAAATTCAAATCACGTAAGGTTTAGAAAGTTCTAATTTATTCTACTTTTTTGATTCGCCTTGCAAGATATCGTCACATATTAGACACGTGAAATTCCTGATCGATGAATCCGCGCTAATTTACCGATATCTAATAGTGAATAATTTTTATATAGAGCATTTCATGTCAAAC
>JAXIUT010000024.1:2570144-2587217 GCA_035586675.1 Eurytoma californica
TCCTGATCGATGAATCCGCGCTAATTTACCGATATCTAATAGTGAATAATTTTTATATAGAGCATTTCATGTCAAACCCATCAACTTGTGAATTCGCAATTAAATTTGAATATAATGAATATTATATTTTATTTAAATTTATTTTAATGAAGAACTTTTACAGCAATAATATGAAAGATAATAGGGGTGAAGATAACAAATTTTCCGAGTTTTAATCATTTTTTTATAGTTTAATTAATACGAAAAAGTTTATATATCATGCAATAATTATTTATATTTTGTGGATACTTATTTATAAAATATGTTAGGTTTCATAAAAGTATAATTTTCGAATAAATTGTCAGAAAAAATGCTTTTTAAGTAGTGTAAGACTGACCAAATATAACAATTAAGCCTCTACACCGCATAAGTATCAAAATACCCGTAGGAAAAAAGTATGCACAAAACTTTTTCTTACGGGTAAATTTGTGAAATAAAAAATTTAACAACCCTAATAGCACAAAACGTTTTTACGTTCGAAATAGGTTATAACAAAGTTCTAAAAACGTTTTTAAAACATCTTATATGTCCGCGGACAAATAAGACGTTTTTATAACGTTTTCAAAACGTTTTTAAATGTGTGTGTGCTATTAGGGAAATAATAATGAGACATAAAATTATAATATTCAAATGTTACACATTTCCAAGAACAAATTCGCACAAACATTAATTATATCTATAATTTCCCTTAAACAAAATAGTAAAATTCAGCGAAAATTCAAAAGGTCGAATGCCATCAATGTGAAGATGTTGAACTTGACCCCTTAATGGGGATCTCAAAGAAGCGACCGCGAAATTTAAATTAATGTGCAAATATTGGACTTTAGCTGGCTATTATTGATACTGACTAAATAAGGAAAGAATTAAGGTATTTTAAAATAAATTAACAAAAAATGAAAATAGAATGATGAATATACTGAAAAATCAAAATAAATTAAATAGCGCAAAGACACGCGTTTGAGAGACCAACACGTGTTTGCCGCACGGCAGGGTTCTTCCAGATCTGGACATATGAGTCAAAATCCCACAGCATTATTTTAGCAGTCCGAGTCTTTTATTTGAAATCCTTGACAATCAGAAATTTATTGTTAAAATAACTAAAACTCAAATGTAATTTTCCTTATAAAAAAAAGATGACATGTTCGTATAAATAGTACTTCATATAAATGTAATAAACTGTAATTAGTAAAAATACGTAAAGTACACATACGGGCATAATAGGGGGCTAGCGGCTATAGCGGGCCGTTGATTGGTAACCGGCGTCCAGACATACGAATCGAAAACCGGAAGTCGTCCGTTCCCGCGCAATCGCGCCGCTAACTTCAGGCGGCGAAAAGGCAATTTGCGAAGCGCACGTCGGTCGGGCACAGCTCTTCTCGCGCACGCAAGGTATACGGCCGGTCGCGCCGTGAGATCCGGCATCCGGGGGCTAGCCCGCAGCACAGCACGTCCGCTCCACTCGCACCGCAGGCTCCTCTCTTCTCAGCGGGCCAACACCGCCGCAGCAGCCGCCCCGACGTGCCTCCTCGTCCCCGATCATCCTCGGGCTCCCTTCGACACGCGACCACAATAGGTAAGCGTCTTCACCACCCGCGATCCGACGGTGCGCTCCTCTCGCCGCTTTCGACGTTCGCACTCTCGTGGCCCGCGTGCCGCCTCCATGCGCGCGGCGCACTTCCCCGAGGGCCGCCTCGATCTCCGGCGAAACTGCGCCGTGCAGCCAACGATGAACACCGCGAGCCCCCCTCGCCGCGAGGGCCCGTCTCGCGTGTCCCTTCGGCGGGCCGCGCGATCTCTCGGTGCTGTTAACGAAAAAGGAAAAAAAGACGTATCCCTCGTTCTTTTCGCGGCGAGCTCGCACACACGCGCGCGCGCGAGTTTTAACCTTTTTTTTCTCGTCGCGAGGCGTGCGCGGCTTCGGCGTGTCCGGCGGCCCTATCGACGGCCTTTTCTAACGGCGAGGACGGCGCAGTTGCCGCGGGGGACCTTCGGCGAATTGCGACTCATTTCGCGGGAATTCAACGCACTTATGACGGCGGAACAAATGGTTCCGAATCGCGGGCCCGGAACGTGCTACGTCCCCGGCGGACTTCCTCTCTGTTTCTCTCGCACATTTTGTCTTTAATTTTTTTTTTTTATTACGCCCCTCGTTATTTAATTATCGATTGGCCTAGATGTGCGTTATTTTATTTTTAAAACGTCAATGTTATTGCGATAGTGTTTTTTTTTTGTCATTGTAACTTGATAGATTTCTTATGAGAACATTGTAAAATGTATAGTTTTTAACCAAGACTTTCTAAAGTTGCAGTTGATTTGTAACAATGGCTGCGGATCCAGAACAAGTTAACGCCAGTGACCTGGACTCATCAGAAGACGAGGAAGACCACCGCAGAACTGTCAAGGGCTGCAATCAACAGAACATTTTGGCAGCTTTACAAGAGCGAATGAATGAATTTTCTGTTGAGGTGATTTGAGTTTTGTATTAATTTGCAAATAGTATAAATTTATAGTATATTAAACATGTACTTCTTTTTAGAATTTGCCTGCGCCAGTCAAGCGCAAAATTAAAGCTTTAAAACAGCTTCAGTTAAAAAGTACACACATAGAAGCCAAGTTTTATGAGGAAGTACATGCACTTGAATGCCGTTACTACCAATTGTGTGCTCCTCTTTATCAACAAAGAAGCAATATTATTTCCGGTATACATGAACCAACGGATGAAGAGTGCCAATGGGAGAGCGACGAAGATGAAGAAGTCTCGAGTGATTTTAAATCTAAAGTAAAGATAGAAGTCAAAGACGAAGCAGAGGTCAAAAAAGATGAAAATGGGTACATATTTTTTTATAGTTATTTGTTATTCATATTTTAAATACTTTTTATTTTTTTAATAAAACTTAGCAATATATATTAAATTTTTTAACTAAGCTCTTATTAAAAGAAAAATGTTATTAAAAAAAAAATGATAATTAATTTTGATATTTTTCCATTCACAGAGATAAAGACGAAGATATCAAAGGCATTCCCGATTTCTGGTTAACGATATTTAAAAATGTAGCCATGCTAGCAGATATGGTTCAAGATCATGATGAACCCATTTTGAAACAACTGTATGACATCAAAGTTATATTTTTAGAAAAAGATCCAATGGTACTTTATTCTTCTATTAAATTACAAAAAAAATTGTTTTATATAGAACTTGTTTTTATAGAAGTTAATTAACTAATATTATATGGTTATATTTTCAGGGATTTGTATTAGAATTCCACTTCTCACCGAATGAATATTTCTCCAATTCTGTTTTAACAAAGGAGTATCACATGAAATGTGTACCAGAAGAAGATGATCCTTTCAGTTTTGAAGGACCAGAAATTTACAAATGCAAAGTAATTAAAAAGATTTACTGTAAAAATGTTTAAAATTTCACTATTCTTTAAAATGAAGCTAAATGAGTTATAAATTTTAGGGCTGTATAATTGATTGGAAAAAAGGAAAGAATGTTACAGTAAAAACGATAAAGAAGAACCAGAAGCACAAGTCGCGAGGTTCTATGCGTACAGTGACTAAGACTGTTCAAAATGATTCATTCTTCAATTTCTTTACTCCACCAGTTGGTAAGTTACAAACATCTAAAAAAAAGTATACTTGATTAAATAATTAAATTATTAAAAAATTAAAAAATTTAATTGTCTTATAGTGCCAGATGATACAGAAGCCGATATTGATGATGAAACGAAAATCTTGCTAACATCTGATTTTGAAATTGGTCATTACATCAGAGAAAGAATAGTGCCCAGAGCTGTCCTATACTTCACAGGTAAAAATAGACTTTAAACGCAAAATAGTCCAAGTAGAAGTAATTTGGATCATTCTTACAAAATTTTTATTCTTAAGGTGAAGGTTTGGAAGACGATGATGACTATGACGAGGAAGATGGAGATGATGATGATGAAGATGAAGATGAGGAAGATGAGGAGGAATCCCACGGAAATGCTGATGGAAAAGGGCAAGATGGATCTGCAGCTGCTGAATGTAAGCAGCAGTAAAAAAAATATATTAAAAGAAGAAAAGTAATTGGAATGCTCGAACGAAGTTATTTTAAATGACAAGACATAAAAACTACTGGCCAATAACTGCCTAGATAATTCTGCATCTGTCTTTGACACATCGCTCTTTGTAAAATTGGTTATATCTTTGTACGTGCTTTTAATTGCTTCATCTTGTACAATTGTTACGTTTGTATACAATCCCAAAAATGTTTACTTTTTTTCAAAGAGAAAAAAACGTTGATATGTGAGACAAATTTTTGGTACTGTTAACAAAAGCAGTCTTAATACAAAATTTACAGAAAAAACTTGAAAAAAAAAACTTGACTGTTAGAAGGCAAAAAAATCTATGTACTCGCTACACTTTTTTACAATAAAGGCAAATGTGTTTTTATTTTTTTCAATATTTGATAAGTTTTATTATAATAGAATAATAGAATATAAGGTATCATTTTTGAGCTTGAAACGTATTTAAAAAAGATGTTTCATGTAATCAATTTTTACACAATAAATATAAAAGTATTTTTATTTTTGTCAAATTTGTTGTTACTTGAATGTTCGAGTTCTTAATTTTTTAATTGAGACCATGGGCTACTTGGGTGCTTGCGTAGT
This sequence comes from Eurytoma californica, assembly GCA_035586675.1. NCBI lineage: Eukaryota > Metazoa > Arthropoda > Insecta > Hymenoptera > Eurytomidae > Eurytoma > Eurytoma californica. The sequence goes on from JAXIUT010000024.1 coordinate 2,574,839, forward strand.
AATTGCCGATTTAATTATTGTTTTATGTGACATACATGTCACACGTAAAATTATAGGATCCTAAGATTGTATAAAACGTAAAAAACGCGGATTGTCGACAATGCCAAGTTTTTTACCGTCCAAAGTTTTTGTTGCCATGTGATCGACCTGCGCATGTGTAGGTATATTTACGTGTGCGCTGAAAAATAAGTATGTTTTGATGAGCCGTGTACCATAATCAACAGCGTGATTGTGTGGTTAGACCTAGATTTGATAATACTCAAAATGTATTCTATTAACTGCAATGTGCTACAATAAGGCGCCTTTTATAAGATAGTGCTCAGTGTCTTTCAAGAATTCGAGCAGTGAACGCACAAATATGCCGGAGTCTACAAAATCATCGCTGAAGCAGTTCCACAACTGCCGCATTTTGCGGCAAGGAAATATCTTGTTGGAAGACCTGTGGGTAAGAGATGGAAAGATTATAGATCCAGAAAAAATTTTTTACGATGAACAAGTCAAACCAGACGTTAAGGTCGACTGTCGTGGAGCTCTTATCTCTCCAGGCTTCATCGATGTGCAAATCAATGGTATGTTATTCAGTTGAATTCCAAATTCATTCCAAAATTTAATATTTAATGTTTAATTACAGGTGGTTTTGGTGTTGACTTTTCCTACGATACTGAAAATATAGAAGAAGGTATAAACAAATTAGCTAAATTACTTCTTGCTTATGGAGTTACATCTTTTTGTCCGACATTGGTAACATCGCCCAAGGAAACTTATCACAAAATTCTTCCAAAAATAAAAAAGAGGAATGGAGGAGAACATGGTGCTGCTATTTTGGGAGTCCATGTTGAAGGGCCTTTTATAAGTCCATTGAAAAAGGGAGCACATCCGGAAATATGTATACGAAATTTTGAAAATGTAAGAGTTGCTTTTAAAGTATATTTTCATACATTATTTACAAATCTTATCTTTTTCTAGGGATTCCAATCTTTAATTGACATGTATGGTAGTCTTGACAATATTTGTTACATTACTTTAGCTCCAGAAATTGAAAATGCTATGGAAGTTATAAGAGAGTTAAGAAAAAGAAATATAAAAATTTCTGTTGGTACGATAATTATACATACAATTTTGCAGGCAGTGAAGTATTGAAGTATAAATTGACCATCTGTATATATTATTCTTAACATTTTTTAGGTCACTCAATGGGAAATTTAAAAGATGGAGAAGAAGCCGTGAAAAGTGGAGCAACATTTATTACTCATTTGTTCAACGCAATGTTGCCAGTAATTATTTTATTATATTAAAATAGTCTGTTAAAAATTATTACATCAATGAATTTTTTTAAATTACAAATTTACTTTGTCTTTTAGTTTCATCATAGAGATCCAGGGCTGGTAGGGTTGTTAGCAACTGATCAAATACCTCCAGAAAAAAGTATTCACTATGGAATAATTGCAGATGGTGTACATACACATCCAGCTGCTTTGAGAATTGCACACAGAACTCATCCAAAGGGTAAATATACACTTAAATTCACGAGGTTTAGAGAATTAGAGAATCTTTGAAGTTTTATCCTTTAATTTAGTATTATTTCTAATAAAACCAATCAATTGATAAATATGGATTTAACTACAATATCTGTCTAAATTAGGTCTTGTGCTGGTTACGGATGCTATTTCGGCTTTTGGACTGCAAGAAGGAATACATCAATTGGGACAATTTAAAATTGAGGTCAGAGATGGACGTGCTTATATCGCAGGCACAAATACACTCTGTGGCAGCATAGCTAGCATGGATGAATGTGTAAGATTTTTCAAAAAAGCTACAGGTAAATTTAAAAAAAAAGTAAAGTATGAAAATTAGATTATATTTATTATTGAAAAAAAAAAAAATAAAACTCCATAATTTATTAATAAAAAGAACTAAATTATAAAGAAAGGAAACTGGAAGCATGTTAGATAAATGCTGTGTACACTTTTGATATTTCTTGTCTAGATTTATTACTTTTATCTTGGAAGGAATTAAACTCTTGAATATTATCTCATTCACTCATAGTTAACACTTTTATCTATTGAAATGTTGAAAAACTCTGCAGTGCATTATCAATTTTCTTTATTGTTATACATGAAAAATAATACACGATAATATTTGAGTAATGTACTCCCTTATCTTTAATAATAACACATGATTGGCTGTTCTAAAAACTAATTGTATATATTCTTTTAGACTGTTCGGTAGTGGAAGCTTTGGAAGCTGCCACATTGCACCCAGCGAAAGCATTGGAGATAGACTCTACAAAAGGAGTATTGAATTTTGGAGCAGAGGCCGATTTTGTACTTCTCGATGAGAATTTGAAAGTACTATCCACATGGATCGCAGGCAATTGCGTGTACGATCCATCCTATGATAGCTGCAAACATTCTTAACATTTCATTGAGACTTTGCATTTAAATAGAATTTATAAAAGCTATAAGCGATTATTGTGGCTGTGAGATCCTTTTAAGCCAAGTAAAATTACCACAGAAGCCTTTACGTTGAAAATTATTGTATATATCAAAGTTTATGTCTTAAAGAGTTTAAGACATATTTAGTTATAAATGAAAGGTTATTTACTCATGTTCAGTAAATATGAAATATATACTGAAATATGAATCAAAAAGTACAATTTTTTTGTACTACTTTTTTAACATTTTACAAACTTAAAAGAAGGGCTTTATTGTGAAATCAAAGTATTTTATATGAATGTACATGGTTTTTTGTTGCTTATAACAAACCAATAAATCTTATTATAATTCGATTTCATTTGTTTATTTGTATTAAATGAATAATTCAAACGATTCCAGTAAAAATACATTTAATTTATTAAATACAAAATGAAAATGCGTGAAGCTTACAAATACAAATAATTATCTTATATTACTTTTTACAAAAACAAAGCAAATTTAATGCAATTTAAAGGAAATTGTAAACCAATTATTGGTTGACTTTCTAGTACTTTATAGATTAATTCCAATCAAATACTCAGTTTAGACTGCGTAGCTCCCAATTATGCCCCATGAATCACCTTTTAATTAGGTTTATTTCACATAAAAATAATCGATCGATTCATTTTTCTCCGAGGAATCAAGAATGAAAATGCTTCAACACACAGTCGCAATATACCAACAGTTAAAAAGATAAACCCTCGTAAAAGTTGATTCACCGAGCCATCGATAAAGTTCGATGAGCTCGCAGTGTGCACGAGCCAAAAATAGCGAAAACAACGGAGTCTAAAGCGTTCGAAAGCTTCGAAAGTATAAAGAGCTAAAGTAGAATATTCATCCGAATATTCCATACAAACAATTTCGATCAATTTACTAGAAGCTTTGTTAAGCTTTGTTATATATAATCTTAAATTTTGTTTAAACAACTGCAAGAATAACGATAAAGTAAATGTCAACATTACTTTAGAAGCATGTATCAAAATATTAAATGATGGGTAATTTTAATAACTACTAAAAAGCTCTTTATCTGCTTTTAGGAACATACAGCAGTATAAGCGAAACGATATACTTTTTTAACGGTTGAAAGCAAGTTTCTTAATAATAAACATTTGAATAAAAATAACAATAAAGATATATCGCAGTCTAAATAACGCAGATTTTTTTTTCATGGCGCAGATGAAACGTAAAATATTTATTCAGCAACTGCGTCCAGCCCTCAAGCGTCGTCAAAGAGTCTTCAGTACACGGCGTCTTTCAAGTTGCAAATATAAGGCGAGTGCCTGATGCCGAAAGTGTGAGCTGGAGGAACATCCAAAACCACCTGAAAATTAATCCAGCGAGTTTAATGAAAATTCAGTTACTAAAGTAAAATATTTTAAATTTACTTAATGCAATTGTTTCAAAATTAAACGTAAGTGTTCTTTTTGTAAATATCGAATCAGTAGAAACAGCCAGTGCGGACAAGACATCAATGCATGCACCAAAACTATCTTTTTTTTGCATTCAAATAATTTCGAAAAAACTTAACGATTCAATTTCTTTCGATTGATAAAAAGAAAATTTTCCTTTTTTCAGATCTATCATCAACAGGCTCGCCTTTACTCTTAAAAGAACGAAGGCACTTCATTCGATTCACGCTCGTTGCGCGGGGATAAAAATAGACCAAGAAGATAGACTCACTTTTTCAGGGCAGTGGGCACCGGGTCCGGGTATTTGGGAGTGGTCGTTGGGCATTTGGAAGCGCGCGCTGATGCTGTAGGCGGGGCTCTTGGCGCGCACAGCGTCGGACTTGACGGACTCGTAGGAGCCGGGCCCCGGCACCAGCACCCGGTCGTCCGTGAACACCTTCTGCCGGCCGGAGATCGAGAAGGCGGGCGCGGCCTTTATGTTGCTCTCCTTCGTTCCGCCCAGCGCCGACGGTATGTTGTACACATTTGGAGCTGCGTTAAGAGAGAATCGTCGAGCTTCAATTTTGACGCTTCTTTCAGTCAGTTTGTTTTGCGATTAATATTGTTGAGGAGGATGCTTTTTCGTTATTTTTAAAGTAAAATCGATTAATTGTTATTTTGGAATGTTTCGTTTCTGATTTTAGGTATGGTTATTGGTAATAGTAAAATAAAAGGAAGTATTGAAAGAAAATTGGGATAGCAAATGTTAGATCTCTCACTGGGTTAATTTGTAAATATTAATGTAATACTTTTCAAACCTATTTATCTTATTTTGAAAACAGAATCAATGTTTAATTTCAGTTTAGCGTATTTTAGTATTAATTTAGTGCGGATATTATTAAAATCACATCAATTTTTTGTCAAGCTTATAAATAGATTAGTGAAATTATAAGTTGCATCTACTATGAGAAACATGCGATAAATCTACGTGAGACTCTGTGAAATTTTTCTACTTAATATTTCTGATTTTACCGGGAATATCTTTTATTTCTGTTGCAGAGGTTTTCAAACCAAAGGAGTAACTGCAAGTCGTTTCAAGGATCATTTTAGATTTCTCTGGACAGTATTGTCCCGGGCCTTGAGAGAACATATTAGCATATCAAAATTTACAATGATTCATGGGTCAATTAAAAAACAATGTTTAAACAAACCTGGGATATCATTTTTCTGATGAGATTCGGTCTTTAAACCGAAGCTGTATTGCGGCGGATTGTCTAGTTTTACTTTTTCTGGGCAATACGTTCCAGGAGCTGGACATTTTATTTCGCAGATTATTTATGTAATATCTTTTACTATTAGAAAAAAAAACAATTTATTTACTAAATATTACCTGGAATATCGCTAAGTTTCACTGGTGGTGGCTTTCCACTTAAACTGTAACACGGGCCCTTATCTAATTTTTCCGGACTGTACGTACCAGGTGCTACGATATTAAATTGATTTTAGAAATGTTATTTAATATACTATATGTTGCTTAGTCGTTTTTACCTGGTATATCATCCGGTTTATCTAAAGACGTGCGGCGACCAAAACTGTATTGCGGAGCTTTATCGATATTCACCTTTTCTGGACAGTACGTTCCAGGTGCTGTGAGAAAGATGAAAATACTTGCAATTTTCTGATTTTGTTAAATGTAGATACCGATCACATTTATTTATGTTCGATAAAAAATAGTCTTACCTGGAATATCGTTTGGTTTGTCAATCTGTGATTTTACTCCAAAACTGTACTGAGGGGAATTGTCCAACTTCATTTTTTCAGGACTGTACGCACCAGGAGCTACAAAATTTGGTTTTTATTAATTTATTAATAAATTCTCTTCAAATGACTTTACTACAATTTACCATCAAATTTAGTTTTTTTTAAAAATAATTAAAATCAATAGGCTAGCATGATGAATGGCAAGTATTATTATATTAAAAGCAATTAATTTTTTAAATTATAATTAATTTTGTTTGTTTAAAAAAGCGCACATGACATGTTACGTTGTGAGAAAATCTTTACAAAACTTTATTTCAGTCTCTTCAATTTTTTTGGATTTGTAAACTTTAATCATTAGTAAAAACCTTTACCTGGATAATTGTTAAATGTATGCAGTGGTGGTCTGTAACCAAAGGAAAAATGCGGTATATGATCCAGATTTTTAATCCTCTCAGGATAGTAATCAGCGGGGCCTAATATAATTAAGTTAATAATATATATGGCTTCATTATTAAGTTCCTGTAGAAGAAATTATGTTTGCCCACTATGTTCACCAAATTATTTATTGCTTTAGTTAGAAATTGCAAGTCCTTTAACTTGAATTGCTTACCTGGATTGTCGTTGGGCTTCTCGGGCGGAGCTTTACCGTATAAGCTGTATTGCGGCCCTTTGTCTAAATTAAATTTTTCCGGACTGTACGTCCCCGGGGCTACAATTGTATACAAAATTAACAACTGTTATATCAAATTTCTTACTAGGGGAGGAAATTAAATGTACTAATGTTTTAACTTATTAAGCTAAAATCTATCTTTTGATTTTATACATGTAATGTTTTGTGCACAAATTCTACTATACAATTTTTACAAAATAATTAAATTCTACAATTTTCATAAATTTTGAGAATCTACAAGCGTTTTTTTTTTAAATAATACAAAATACTGTGCAGTTTTTACATTGACTAAATTGCGATGTCAAACAATTTTACTTAAAAGGAAGTAATAAAATACTCACTTTACGAAAACTTCGAACTTTGCGTAATCAATAAAGTTAAATTAATATGTATTGTAAAAGTTATGTGTTATTAGTAAATTTAGATAAATGTTGCAATACCTGGTAAATCGTCTTGTTTTTCAGTATGGTGTTTACCACCAATGCTATATTGTGGGCCTCTATCGAGATTTACTTTTTCCGGACTGTAAGTACCTGGGGCTAAAATAAATTACATTCTTTAAGTAGTTGCGCAATCATAATAAGGTCAATACTGTTTTCTTTATTTAGCAGCCAAATTAAAAATCAGATGGATCAAAGCCAGAGCATTAAAATCACTCACCAGGTACGTCACTCGGTTTGTCCGGCGTGTGTCTTCCACTTATGCTATACTGCGGACCTTTATCAAGCCTTACTTTTTCTGGTGAGTAAGCACCTGGAGCTGTTAAATCATCAAGTTCAGTATAAATATTTTGCGTTTTAACGATTAGTAAAGTATCTTACCTGGTGTATCACTGGGTTTTTCATTTTTAGCCCGACCGCTTATGCTATATTGAGGTCCTTTGTCTAGGTTCACCTTCTCAGGACAGTAAGCTCCTGGAGCTAATGAGTTATTAAAAATCGTTTGAAAATTTAGTATATTATTTAAAAAATGTGTGAGTATTTTAATATAGAAATCGAAAGTAATTATAGATTTTATTTAAAATAGTCACCTGGTGTATCACTGGTCCTTTCGAAATTATGCCTTCCACTTAAACTGTATTGTGGACCTTTATCAAGCTGGGCTTTTTCTGGGCTGTAGTATCCAGGAGCTGTAAGCATTAAAACATTTTTATAACGTGTAAAAATTAGTATTCATAAAAAATGACTAGGCAGGTAAAATATATAATTAGTTGTAGGTTTTGATTATGACTAAAACAGTTTAAAAAGTATCATGAAATACATCTGCAATATACTAAGTAAAAATACATTAGATCCATATAAATATTTATGACTAATTTTCTATTGAAATTTGATTATTTATTTTTGTGTTCAATTTCATTTGTCAAAAATTCATTATTAATTATCTAGACTTTCTTGCAAATATAATAAACGAACCTGGGGTGTCGCTCGGTTTTTCAACATTTGTTCTTCCACTGATACTGTACTCTGGTCCTTTGTCAAGGTTCACTTTTTCTGGGCAGTAAGCTCCAGGAGCTACCAATTAAAAAAATTATTTCTTTTAATATTATATTCTTTAAAAAAAAAGTACATTCAACCTCAAATTATTTCGCACTTTAAATTACTTAAATATGTACCTGGAGTTTCACTAGGTTTCTCTACATTGGTTCGTCCACTTAAACTGTATTGCGGTCCTTTATCGAGATTAAATTTTTCTGGACAATATGCACCTGGAGCTATAAACAAATTGTTTTTGAATGAGCTGAAATTAACAAGTATCTATATTTTAAATCTCGTTTTCAATTTCGCAATGTTTACCTGGTGTTTCACTGGGTTTATCTAGATTAGTTCTTCCACTTATGCTGTACTGGGGCCCTTTGTCCAAATTCACTTTCTCTGGACAGTACGCTCCCGGTGCTAGAGAATGAGAATATCGTTGCGATTCATAAAAATATTGCGCTAAACGGTGAGCTGAAATTACGAGAAAATTCTCACCTGGAGTTTCACTGGGCTTATCAAGATTCGCTCTTCCGCTTATGCTATATTGCGGACCTTTGTGCAGATTGACTTTTTCCGGAGCGTATGCACCTGGCGCTGAAAATGTTCGTTGCCGTGAAAAATACTTGCAGGCATGTACACGTTTTTTTTATTTTAATTTGTAAAATATTTTTACCTGGATTGTCATCTAGCTTTTCTACGTAATGTTTACTGCTTAAGCTATATTGGGGGCCTTTATCTAAATTAAATTTTTCAGGAAAGTAAGCTCCAGGTGCTATAACCAAATTTATTTTATTTATAAAATATTACTGAGGATATCATTTATTTAGCCTAATGTAAAAAGCTTTTATAACAACCTGGATTATCACTGGGTTTATCTATCGACGTTCGACGACCAAAGCTATACTGAGGAGCTTTATCCATAACTTTTTCGGGAGAATAAGTACCTGGAGCTAAAATATATGTAAGAAAGAAATTTTTAGTAAAATTTTATAGCGATAATTTTTTTATAATATAAATTAACAATGTCACACCTGGTATATCGTCCGTTTTATCTACGTAATGTTTACCGGTAATACTATACTGCGGTCCTTTATCCAAATTCACCTTTTCAGGACAGTATGCACCAGGGGCTTCACAATTAAATACCAATTTTTTAAATAAAATGTAAAATAAAGAAGTAATATTTATTCGAAGTTAAATAATGTACCTGGTGTGTCGTTGAATTGTTCTATCGACGTTCTGTGTCCAAAACTGTACTGGGGACTTTTGTCCAGATTAAACTTTTCTGGAGAGTACGTTCCCGGAGCTTAAAATATTACATTGATTTTTCTTAACATTTTTGAACGAGTATATAAATCTACATTGTGCACTTGCATTAATAAAATTACACAATTTTACCTGGTACACTGTCTGTCTTATCGACATAATGTTTACCGCAAATGCTATACTGTGGACCACTGTCTTTAATTTTTTCTGGGCAATACGTGCCGGGCGCTAACATGAAAAAAATATATTGGCTGTAAATGTCTATTCTACCGCAAATAAATGTGTTATAATAAATATTCATACCTGGCGTGTCACTGGGTTTTTCGGTTGGTGTGCGATGCCCAAAACTATACTGCGGCCCTTTGTCTAAAGCTACTTTTTCCGGAGAGTAAGATCCAGGAGCTGAGGAATATTATTACAAAATAATAATAAATGCAAAAAGGTGCTTATAAATATTGCAGCTGTATTTACCTGGAGTATCGCTCAGTTTGTCTATTGACGTCCTGCGCCCAAAACTGTACTGCGGACTCTTATCTATTCCGCATTTTTCTGGGCAATACGTTCCCGGAGCTGAAAATGTTTTTGAAATTATTAATCAAATGAACGACCTGCTGGGTAATAAATGAATGTTCGATTTTATTACCTGGTACACTATCTGTCTTGTCTACATAATGTTTACCACTAATGGTATATTGTGGACCTTTGTCTAAGTTGACTTTCTCTGGGCAGTATGTTCCTGGTGCTAATTAGATATTAAAACAAATGGAATAACACGAATTACTCGGTGAATTGAAAATGTTCGGATTATCTGTTCAGCAATTAATTTAATGTACCTGGCGTATCGCTGGGCTTTTCGATGGGAGTTCGAAGCCCAAAGCTGTACTGGGGGGGCTTATCTAGTCGAACTTTTTCAGGACAATAAGAACCTGGCGCTAATGCATTAAATGAGTTAGCAATTTTGTACAGTGTGAGAATGAAAAATTTATTATTGTTCTCTACTAAAAGATTGTTTTTTTTTAAGAATAAGCGCTGCAGTTCAAGTTTCAGTAATGCGTGCATACACTAAAGCAGACATTGACGAAAGTGTGTTAAAATATTGTTAAAAGCAAATAACTATAAATTAGATTATACATCCATTGCGTGCAACAATTAAGCTTCTACAATAAATAAAATTCATTTGTCTATAAATTATCTAAGGCAAAACTAATATACAAAAGTACCTATGTGCAATATAATTATTATTCATTAGTCTTTCGTTACTTCGTTAGTTTATTAGCATAACTGTCAATGCGCTTCTGGCATGTTATTTCCTGTGAAAGGAGTATATTCTCTATTAGCTTCCGATAATTAATTTTTTTTTAATATATATGGTAGTCTTAAAATAAATTAATTTTTAATGAAATGTATTGGTAATAATCAATTTATCAATACTATATACGTAGATCTTAGATCGAAATTAATCAAGTTATCACTGAGCATTTAATTATTTGTTATGCATTAAAACAGAATAATTTTCATAACAGCGTTTAATCCACGCCTATTTACCAGGGATTTCACTTGGTTTTTCCGATGCATGCTTTATTCCAAAGGAAAACTCGGGGCCATGATCAAGTTTTGCCATTTCGGCTTTGTAATCACCCGGTGCTAAAGTTAACAATATTTTTATTAATTATTTTACTGCGTGCGATCCACAGATTCTCTTGCAATTGCGCAATAAGTTGATTCTGTTTCCAAAATAATTCTTTATTATATTTGTTATAATTTTTTATTACAATATAGAAAATAATAAAATAACGACTCGCAAGAATTCGGGCAACTCCGACGCGAATTTGTTAATTAATCGCGTAGAACTTTGTTTTCATTTAATTCCCTACTCACAAATGTTTGTAGCTCGTAACAAATTTTCTCCGCGTTGATAAGCATCGTTTGAAATATGGATTTTTTTTGTAGAAATGAAAAATAATTGAATTTACTTACCAGGCGTGTTGTTTACTTTTTCTATTTGCGTTTTTATACCAAACGAGAACTTGGGCGAGTTGTCCAGTATGATTTTCTCGGCCTTCTGAGGATCGTAGTCGCCCGGTGCCGGTGTCGTTTCGATTTTTCCAGATTTCGTGCGCCCGTGCAGTGACAATGACGGTGCCGCGTCTTTTCCTAAACCGACAAAATCAATCAACACTCGGCTTTTACTGTCTCAATCTTCTCAGTTACAATATTGATCTGATCTAACAAGATATCGAGACTGATTAGGTTCTTAATTTAAATTTAAATTTATAATAATTTATTTTATAGTAAGTATTAAAGTGTATAATAAGCTTTAATTATCGTCGTTTTATTGAAAATTTTAAATAAATTAATTATTAGTGATTAAATTTGGTAGGTACGAGCAAGCACGACTGTTGTTCAACGAGCTTTTAATTAAGACATGTAATTAAATCGAGAAGTTCTTAATCAAACGCTCTTATCTCACGCTATTTTTCGAGAACAAAAATAGAAGGGAGCTTTAAGACGTTTTAAGAACAGTGTAGGTATTTATGACGACTGCAGCGATATAGGGAGAATTTCGTGAACATTCGAGCGCAACCATCCCTCATTCCGGCACAGTCTGTGCGTTTGATCGATACGCCGGCATCTTCTTGCACGAAATGCTCGACTATACACTCAAACAATCCCTTTATCAGGACTTTCACTGAATTTCTGTTTGTTCAATAATTTTAATAATATTGAGTAGGCTAGACTAAAAAGTCTTTTTTATTTTTTTACGTAAATGCGATCGAATTTGTAAAAGTAGGTGAATCAAAGCACAGATCAAAATTGAGTTAATTCTCGCGTGAATCAGATTCATGTACGTTTAATAAGATGAAAAAGCATTAAGATTCGTGAAAAAATAATTACCTTTAGCACTGAGACCAGAAACATTGTACTGTCCTGGGCCTGGTCCAGGACTGTCATTTTTGGCGGAGTGTCTAAAAAAAAGAAACATCAAATTCAACGTGCAAAAATAATGCACTTGCATATACGTATACTCTACTATTGCCGTAGGCATACCTGCTACCAAAGGAAAAAGCCGGTGCTCTTCCCTTCTTCGAGTCCGTCATCGTCTTTCCTAAAAATGAACAGCCGATCAACATAAAATTCCCCTCCTCCCTCTGCACCCGATAATAAATATCTTGAATCATCAAACTATGGGACGTATAACCGATTTTCTTAGTTATTTACCTGAGAAAAAAAGAGTTTCAGATTAAAAATTATATTTATGTTATACACTAATAGTATATAACATTTTTTACTCATTTTTATCCAGCTGGAGTCATAATTCCATCTGGAAACTGAGATATGAGT
>JAXIUT010000024.1:2587317-2610652 GCA_035586675.1 Eurytoma californica
AAAGATGTGATCTGAGGCTTTTTTATTATACTGGGCTAGGTATGTATACTATTTTACAGCCTAGGGAGGCCGAAAATATAATCTTTCGAAAACGGCCTAGGTCGGAAAGTTGTATTTTTGGTCCGCTAGGCTGTAAAAAGTTTTTTCTGCCCTCCGGCCAGAAAGCGCCACTTCCTGGCCGCTGCGCGAATCGAAGTTGCCGCTTTCTGGCGCTGTCGCGCAGAAAAATAAAATACACACCTTGGCCACTAAAATAGAAAGCCTCAATCACATGTTCGTCAATCTCGGCTTCGCCTCGGCCGACAATTACATGTGATCTGAGACATTTCTTATTTTACTGGCCTAGGTAATATTATGTTATTTTCTAGCCATTGTTCATCGAAAGTGCTAAACTATTACAAAAAGATAGTAGTAAAAGTAGTGAATCTAAAATCACAGTGAGTGTTGACAATTGCATTGACAAAAGTCTGCGTCAATAGATCAGAGCATTTATTTTAACGTATAAATATATTTTTTTTAACATCTTGGGTTAATCCAAGACAGTCAATTTACTTATATATTTACAATTATGATTTAAAATGACTATATACACACATGAACAAGTCCATTTCAATGGAAGACTTTTTAACACAAATATTTTCTAAACTGGTTTTTTTACCACTTCTGGTCATTATAAAATTGAAGTGAAAAAATAAACTCAGCTAAACGTCAAACTTTTCGCGTACTTTTGTACGTTTTTATGGTGGATCGCCTTTACTTATATTGCACAATTGTATAGATAATCAAGATAACTTCTTTGGTAACTACAGTTAAAAGATTCAGTCCAAGATATATCAATGATTAACGTTTGACCATTCTTTCTAATAAATAAGAAATTATCAATTTTAGAAATCAAACTTTAAATTGATAAGATGCTTGTCATCAATATGAAAAATTCTTTGATTAATCAAAAGCATTAAGTTGACTCAACAAGTGAGCAACCTACTAGGAACCCATGAACCTTTACGTTCCTTTATTCAATGGGCAGAGCCCATGGGTGGTCGACGTAACCATACTGAATTTCAGACAGCCGCTTAAGAAAGGCTTGGTGAACTGGCTGTGCATGATCCATTGATGGTATGTACAATCCTTGATCCATATATTCAATGAATGAAATTGGACTTACTATACAAGCTGTGCCAGCACCAAAGAGCTCCAACAGCTGTAAATAAAAATTTAAATTGTAAATAAAAACTGCAAATTATATTATTGAAAATTATAATTTTGAAATTCTTGTGATATGCAATTAAAAATATTTTGCACACTTACTCTTTGTTCTGAAAGTAGCTGTACAACTTCTGGCATTGTAATGTGCCTTTCAGTTACTTTGAATTGGTTCCATTCCCTTGCCAAAGCTAGGATGGAGTTTCTGGTTATTCCTGGTAGAATTAATCCACTCAATGGTGGTGTTATAAGTTCCTTTTCTGCAAAATCATAAATCTTACTTTAGAAATTCTAAAAATAAAAGATTAACGCATCACAAAAACATTCTTCTCAATTATAAATGTACTAAACTTACCTCCGTGCTCGTTAATACAAAATAGGAAGACATTCATGGTACCAGCCTCGGTGACTTGGTGGTCCTCTCCATAGAGCCAAAGGACCTGTTGCAGACCCTTTTCGGTTGCCTCTTTTTGTACGTGAAGGGTGGGCGCATAGTTGCTGCCCATCTTACGGTCACCGCAGCCACCGGGCCAGGCCCTCGTGTAACGGGGATCGGCGAGTAGTGAAATGCCGCGCATCGTTTTGCGATTCTTAAAGTATGATCCTACTGGGCTTAGAATCACATACAGCATCGCTGATTCCGACGTGGCTACACCCAATGTTGGCTATAAATTAATAGTTGGAATTAAACCTTGAAATTTAAATTTTTCTATATAAATACTTTTGTTGCAATATAAATGAGTTAATTCAAACATTATTGAAGTAATATTATAATATACTATTTAAAATATTTTAACTTATTCTTAATTTCATAACATAAAAATAAAAGATGCAAGACAGCAAACATTTAAATGCACTATTGTATTGTATAAAATAAAATGAAATAAAATTTTAAAAAATTTAGATATAGTGCATACTAATTAACTTAATCTTATGCATTTATCAATTCAATATTTTTAAGTAAACTTGCTTTCTTGTTTATACTGATCACTTATCTTTATTTATACATTTAAATCTACAATTCTGTTATTTCAAATGAATTTATGATAGGATTAGTGATATCACGTTTACGTTTATCTCTTGGCATTGACAATTTCATAATTTTATTTTCATAGTCTGCTTTTCTAGAACATCTCCTTCGTAGATTTGTAATTCCGACGTAACATTACGTTTAAATCTTATGCGAATAGAAAAACTTTTTATCGATTGCTTCCGTTCATGTCTTCGCAATAATATGGTGAAATATTAAACGATTCCACTAATATTCCTAATTAAAAAGTTATATTTCTTGAATTTGCATCATGCATAAAAGTAAGTAATCGTGTAATTCGTGACCAACGGAGTCGGCGTACTCTATATTCAAACTAGTAACATCTGGAAAGAAAATGAAATTTCGACACATGCCCATCGGCTTATCGTCTCATGAAAGTAAACTCTACTCATTCTTGAATTCAGAAATAAATTGGATATTGATAAGCCGCTTAAAGATTAGAACATTTGGAACATAATAACGTCTCTGGAAGATCGATCGATAGAGCCGGCATTTTTGCGCGATCCTGGCGAATCCCACCAAGGAGAGAGCGCGCGTATCTCGAGCGGCAATGACTGCGATCGGACGTTTTGTTTGTTACTGACGCGTACCATCTGCAGCCCGAGCTCACGCGCCCGCAATTGATAACACGCAGCTGAACCATAGCTGCGGCGAAAAAGGAAAAAAAGAGGTGAGCGCGCGCGATAAACGGGCCCGCGCGCTTCTTTGTGCTGGCTGAGCGAGTTCGATAAACGCGCTCCCTGAACAACAGCCCATTAATCGCGTTGTCCCGGCGAGCTCTCGTTCTGCTCGAGTGTTTTCGCGCGACGTTAATGAGTTACTTAAGTGTGAACTTGACGCTCCGAGTGTAATACAAAATAACGCGCTGGCGATAACGGGAGTATATCGCGAATCACGAAGCGATCAACGTCTTGACGCGCGAGGAGAAAATCGCCGTGAATCAGTTGTTCCATGGGATTTCGGTGCGTCCGTCTTTTGCG
The DNA here is from genome assembly GCA_035586675.1 of Eurytoma californica. NCBI lineage: Eukaryota > Metazoa > Arthropoda > Insecta > Hymenoptera > Eurytomidae > Eurytoma > Eurytoma californica. The sequence continues at coordinate 2,590,552 of JAXIUT010000024.1, forward strand.
AGCTTAAAACATCACGCCACGAATTCCCCTCTTATCGCTATTGAGAAATTGACTGATTAGAGCCGGAATTGTGTGATGTTGCAAAGTCAATGACGCTGATGACATAAGTGATAACTCCCTCTGCACACCCCCTTCACAGGCTCCGATATCGCACGCAGGAAAATAAAAACCACAAGCGGCGCTTGTCGCTGGCTCTTTCTTTTTTCCTCGTGCGAGCGTTGGCTTTTACCTCAATTCGGTTCGACGCGAATACTTACATCAATGCCGATTAACGTCGGTCTTATGTATAAGCTAGAGGCTTCCGAATGCGGGACCCATTCTTGATCTATACTAATTAGCCTGTTTATGCATTTGACCAGCTCCACTCCATTAAAAGTCGGCAGGCCGGACCTCTGCGCAGAGGCGTTCATTCGTTCCATATTCATTTCAGGCCTGAATACTCGTATTTTCCCATCCACGCCTCGGTACGCTTTCATACCTTCGAACAGCTGCAAAAATCATTACGTCACACACGTGTTTGTCGATATTGTAATATAACGGTGTTAAATTTACATCAATTTTTCTTAAGATAATTTATTAGTAGTTTCAGATAAAAGTTCATTAATAAATAAGTTTTACTACAAAATTTAATGTCATTATTTTAAAGGAAAATATGTAAACAATCTCTTTACAAAATTTACCTCAATAGCATAATGAAGTACTTTGGCTGCTGGATGAAGAACTAAATTTTCAAAAGGTGTAATCTCTGGTACTTGCCATCCACCAAGAGCTTCGTAATAGAATATTTTTAACATATGATCCGTGAAATATTTACCAAATACTAAGTCGCTTACATTTGGTTTAGCTTGTAACTGATGAGGTGCAGCTAATCGAACTGACATGTCTGTGTTCTATAACAATAATTAAAATAAATATTTTATTTACTCTTAAAAACAATAGTAATAGTAGTTATATTTATAGCGGTATTTATAATTGATTGTACCTTAAATGTTTTTTCAGGCTGCACTGCTTCCTGATCCCTGATTTTCAAGGAAGAAGATGAAGAACTCCATCGCACATTTGGCTGAAGTTGATTTAAGAGACCTCCAAAGGATAAAATCTGTTAACAAGATAAAAAGAAATTAATTTCTCTTTATCTACTTAATGTTAAGCTTGTCAATTCTTTTGGGTTTAATTACTGACACCCACCTGCCTGTTATATTTCATATTATTTCTTGATAAACATCGCTTGTTATTTAATCACACGGAACAAAAGGGGTATAAATCGTGAGATCAGTATAATTGACTCAAACCCAAAAATAAATGGATAAATTTAAATTTGTGCATGTGTTTTACAGTCTACGTATCTATTCTACGATTACTTTAAACTGGATTCTTAATAATGTAAAATGAGATTCAGCAGTACAATGGAAGAGCTTAACTGAGTTTCGTTAATCAAACAAATATTTGCAGAGATGTGTGAATTTTTTTTCGGAGCACAAGAAGTTGGCTCTTATCTTATCTTTCCACCTTAGTGGTTCTGCGATAACGAACAATTTTGAATAGACGTATAAAATTACTGATGGTATCTAAAGAAGTTTCTTACTAAAACTTATTGAAATTTAAACTCCTAGACAAGTAGTGATAATGCATTAATTGCTTAGTAGACTTTCGCCTCGAAAATTACGAAAGTAACGCCGTTTTTGCATTCGTCAATTCACACACTAAAATATGCAAGATTCGTCAGTCGTCATTAAAATACCAAATGTAGTAGTATTAAAAATTCAGTTACATTATAAAAGAATTTCCTGGAGTTACTCCTACGAATCGGTCGGTCAAGTCTGTTGCGTAAGTCAAGAACCGACACTCCACAAGAATGGATCAGAAGCACGAATTCCACTGGCACCGAATCTCCATACCGTACCCCGGGTCACTCTACCGAATTCCCAAAAACACTCGATGCTATTGAACGCAGAAAAACGTGAAAGTTTACTGGAAAACGAAGGGAAGCTAATGGGGGGCCACACGTTGTTTACTTTATCAGTAGCTTGTGGACGCGCACGTGCGGCGAGTGGCCTGAGGCTCAGGTGAGGTTAGGCCGGCGGATACTCGCGGGAGCCGTTCAAAAAAGGCTGCACACTGCAGTGCACACTCGCGGTCGGTATATTTAAAAGAAGTCAACACAACTCTTGCGGAGTTCGGCGCGGCGATGACGCAAAGCCGGCAGTGTCGGTCGATCGCACGGCAATGACCTACCTTGCGCCTCAGGTGAACCATTTTCCCGGCGTAATTCCTTCTCTCTCTCTCGCACCTCCGCTCAGCGTCACTCGAGAGGCTGTGACGTCCGTCTGATTACAAGCTGATGACGCTCCGTGGGCGGCGCCGGGCCTAAGTGCACCGCCTGCCGACCGAAGCTCTCCTTCTCCGTTTCCTTCGAATTTTCAAGAGAAACACTGATGGGCGCGATCACAAAATCAAGATCAGAATCGAGACCAGAGTGAAAATCTGCAAGCCGAGTAAGGGGTCGATCCTGGGCACCGCGACACTCATGAAACGGCCCTCCCTCGGATGCATAAAATTCGCACGGGGACGCGTCCCTCGCTGACAGGATTCGCGGAAACACTGTATCGCGAGGCCCAATAGAGCGGGATACCGAACGTGTACCGAGCGCGTGGTTTATAAACCTATACCGGTCGGTATGTATAATAAGTATAGCGATGCGCGCGGCGTGCTGTCCGGGGCACTTGTGAAAATCGACGGTATGCGCGCCTCGGATACTTCTCGAATAATGAATTTGAATGAAGACATTGGCTAATATTTTATTTATCGGGCTCCGAGCGGATTGCCGCCGCCGGGTGGGGGTAGAAGAACGCGCGCGCTTCGGGGAAAAAAGAAAAATACGTCTATGCGGATCCCCACTCCCCCTGCTGGCTATCCTCTTAAAAATTGCCGATAAAAATGTAGGAAGTGAAGGGGAAGTTCGCGATCTCAAATTAAGCGTGTAAATTGTGTATGTGATGCTGTCGGTCATTTGCTGAGGTAAGTAGCCCCTCTTATCGACAAAGTCTGGGCTAGGGGAAAGTCGGGAGAGAGAATGTCGGAGTGGAAAAGATAGTGAAAGTGAAAGATAAGAGAGAGCTAATGAGAAAGAGGCGATAACGCAAACGAGGAGATGAGAGAACGTGTAATTTCCCGTTTTTTCTTTCAAGGAAACATTATTCGATGATTGGATATATTGATATATCTCATAAGCTATTGTCTCTGTTATTAATAGAAAATTTGCGAGAAATGTTCCGCTGATTTGAATTTTTGAAATACTTTAAGTTGCCGCCTTATAAAAAGCCGATGGTAACAGTACTTAATTGGAAAAAAAGAAAATTTCGGTGTCTCATTATTTAATTAATCATTAATTAATTATAAAAATAATTTTCCAGCTTAGTCAGTATTTTAGAATAGTATGAAATAGAATTTTGTGCTTACTCACGTGAGGTAACGACGATTAATTAAATAATGAGACACCGAAATTTTCTTTTTAGAAGCCTGTGCGGTGGTCCTATCAAACTAGTTGATCGAACAATTTAGATTAGATAAAGTTCCTTACATAGAACCTTACGTTGATAAACATGAGTATTTTTCTTCGTTTTTACTCGTCGTACTTTCCAGATACTCCATATAATCGTGGTTTAAAGTAAAAGAAGTTTCACCACTTTTTAATTATTAATACTTGAGCTTTTAACAACCTATTAGTTTTTAGGTCAATTTGATAATTTTTTAGTTGTCTTTTTTGTATTACTTAATGAAATGATTTAATTTCATCAAATCATTGCTCAAAATTTTAAAAGTACATTTGGAAAATTTTCATATATGGCGATTAGTTAACAAGTTGATAAACCCTTTGACATTTTCCTAATTTAAAATTATCTTCATATAAGTTTAGAATACGCGCGTTTACCACGCATGTGTAGCTCATTTGCGTTTATAGAGATAAATATACATTGCTCAATTGTTAATCAGATTCACATTTCCAATAAAGAACATTCTACATTCGCATAATTTCCATTATTAAATTTTGAGGCAGGAGAGAACAGAATGTATTCTCTTTTAGTCAAAAATCAAAACAAATATTACATTAAGCTACTGAGGTTGCCCACTTCTGCAATTAAATACGTTTTAAATTTTGTATACTTTAATTGAATCATGTTCATAAGTGGATACTTCTTTTAATTGTGTCAACAGCTCGATACATCTTTAAAAAAACGATTACATTCTTAATCTGTGATAGGTCAGATAGGTGCTCGTACCTGTCGAATTAATTTAATACACTAAACGATTGTTCTCAACGTACGATATTGGCGTTGTAACCATTTCAGTAAATCACAGCAATAAAGAATTAATCTCGATCACGAATACAAGGTAGGTTTTCAGTTTTATAAAACAAAATAGCTACGAGAAATGTTCATCTTCTATTTTCAGCAAAAGACGCAAAAAGGAGTGTTCGATAAAAAGGCAACAAATAAAATTCTTCATTCAGATTACAAGCTCAAAGCGAAAACAGAATAAGCGTAAGTTGCCTTCTAAGACAAGGAAATATTGTGACGTTTATATTAGAAAACTTTCGTCATAGTCTGTAATAAAACATATTGACGTTTAGCTTTATGCATTTGTTACAAACAACCTATACATGTATTTTGAGAAAAGGTTCCTCTTTATAAAAATCGACTTTTAACCATATTCTCATAGAATCGCAGCTTGTATACCTATAATTTTAAAAATCATCACGAGACAATCTTTTCAAATCTTAATTTCGCCATTATTCTACACCTGCAACCTTATTGTATAGGCTACTTCAGTCATTTTTTACATCTTCTCTTTCTCTTAATTAAACGAGTAATTCTCACGTTTCATAGTTTCGCTGGAATTTTTGCGCCGATACCAAAGAATAGTAATTAATTTATACAATTGCGAACGTATTAATAGAACCTTTAGAAAATGAAAAACGGTTTAGACCGATTGTTTGAAAGCGACCGACAAAAGCTTTCTTAACATTTAAACTCACGAACAGTTCAATGTCGGGTAAAAAACGGGCGCAGCGTTTTTTTTTTAATGTGCATTGTATGCAGTGGGAACGCTCATTTTCAGTGTGAAAATGTACTTCTTTGCTTTTGCTAAATTTCTGCTTAAATTATTATGTTAATGAGATTCGCTGTTTGTTTTCTTAAATACTAAAATTAATTTTCGTTTTATCGCGATTACTTGGGGAACAACATTTTACATTTATACCAATTAAAAAATTATCAAGAAATAACAATGTGTCGTTGAATCATATAATAATCTAAAATGAAATTAAATAATTCATAGATTTTTAATATCACATGATTAAATACAAAGAAATTGGTAAAATTTTACTAATTCCTGGTAATCATAAGAATATTTTTCCAATAAATTCATTCTTATCGCTAATGTCAAACACGTGTTAATTAATTATTAAATACGACACCTGTTCAAATACTATCGATTAAATCATTCGAACCCTATAGCAAATCCATTTACCTTACACTATTTCACAAAGCTTTAAAATAGAATCAGGGTTTTCCTCGCTGTTCTCCTCATACCACCGTTCGAGCAAACTAAAAACAACTAATTTTAGCCCTAAATTTCATCACAATACGTCGCATTCAAGAAAGTTCTCTTCCTCCCCAAAGAAAAAGGCTCGAACAAACACCGCAGTTATAGTCACGACTATTGCGAGTGTTTTCCGAATTTCAGATCGCTCAGGTGACAAATCGAAGATACTTTTTGAAGCGCGCTTCGCGATCAACAAACAAGCCTCAACGGCGTAAATTATGTGGAGGGCGGCGTCTACTTAAGAAGGGGAAGCGACAAAGAAGCCGAAGACGCGCGAGAAAACACATCGCTCGTAGGATGAAAAGTTGCGAAAGTTTTGCGAGGGGAGGTTCGCCACACGCAGCTCCGATAAAGCCCTCCGATAAATCGGCGGTTCCTCCAGGCCCGATAGGCGCGCGATGCTTGGAGAACAAACGGCGCGTGGATGCACGTATTTAGTAGTTTGCCGACTGCGAAATTCTTTTCGGCGGCCTTTTGTTAAACCGGGGGTCCGCGCGCGATGTTTGCGTGTGGATCGTGTGACGCGAGCGCGCGCGTACGCACGACAATCGGGAAAATCGGATGATCTCGCCGCGCACGAGATCGCCGACAAATATTTGGCCGCTCGCTCCTCTTTCGCCGTCACGTGATTTTTTTAAGAGGCGCGATAGAAGCTTATATATAACATATGATCCCATGTGCGTTGTATTTTCACGGCTGAGTGTTTGCTCGGCTCGCCGTTTCTTTTCATTGGACGGGCGGACGCGAGGCCCGAAGGCGTTCCGGGGGCCCTGCTCTCGATAAAACGATCACTCATCATGTCTTTGTCTAACTCGTGCATTTTGTATCTTTTGTCCTTGTTTTTCGTGCTGGTTTATCGTTGGAGAGCAACCCCTCCGGTGTCACTGACATCGGTACGTATTATTGCCATTTTTTTTTCCTTAGGCGCGCGATCGTGCGTATATCTAAAGAGCTCTCAGCGGGTTACGACGACCGACTCATTTTCGGGCGAGTTTGCCCCCGCCAACTGAATGTAAATAACGTCATTACGTACGAATGTAGGGGACAAATAAAATTTGTTTTATTTTTAGAATATTGGAGATATTAGATTTACATTAAGAGCAACGGTATCGATTGGATAGTCGTAGCGTTCAGTTTTGAAATGATAATTTTATTTAATTATGCGTGCTAGAAAATACATTTGTTTATGTATTTCGTTGGAATTATTTATCAAAAAGTTTTTAATTGAGGCGATATTGTTTATAAAATTAATTAATTTAGAACGTACACAAAATTTATAATTATCCAAATATCGGCACATTTAAATATTTACTAATATTAATAACCAAAATAAACATTCCATTAAGTGTATAAATATTGAAAAAACATTGATTAAGTAAATACACTGTCTGAAAATTAATTAAAGTGACCTTCACATATATATATATGTGCACCTTTGCTATCTTATTCATTCGATAGTAGTCGTCATTACTTAAAATCTAAGTAAAAAAAGAGTATATGTAACACCTCAAAACCATTGGTTAATGTAATGACCATCTTCTTATTAACAACAAAAACTTTTATCTACTATCTTTTTTGTAAAAAAATTTAAATTAAAATTTTAATTATTGATATAGTCGTGTAATAATGATGTTTGCTTTTCAGTTGTGGAAAATTATTTTTGCCGTGTAGATAATGATATTGAAAATTAAAAAATAAAATCTTCCATTAAGCTATTATTAAACTAAAAATATCTTCTCTTCACATTTAAGAATAATTACGCAATACGAATGTCTTTTTTCTTCTTACTAAAAAATAAAACAACTAAATTATTTACAGATAATTAGATATACATACAATAAAAATATTTTTATTTATATACTGATAATGCTATTTTCGATAAAATTTAAAAGCTGTAATTTAAAATTCTATAACTCGATAAGTATTTCAGAAGCTAATATCACAAATCATTACTAAAGTAAAGACAGATCATTTTTCGGAGAAATATAATGTAAAAATATTGAGTCACTTTTTAAACGTAGACAGAACAAGAAAGGTTGGAAAAAAAATTATCTAAATGCGGCACGGTATCTCGATAATGTTATAACTATATTCCATAAATTAATAATTAGTACTTTTGATAATTATTTAATAGCCTTAATTGAATTCTGAAAGTCATTACGCAAACCGAACAGTGAATTTTCTCATCATTTTCGGGAACCGAAATTAATCAGGAAATTAATATGGATACATAAATTTGTTCGGTAATTTGTTTGTTTCTTCATAAATTTATCGCAAGTGATACAATTGATAAATTATAAAAGTCATCAAGTGAATCTTTTAGTATTTCTTACGCGAGCGTTAGTATTAAATTTAACATTGCAAAACTTTTTTTCTTCGATCATCTTTCTTACGCGTGAATTTCTTATCAGCGATAAACCTTTATGCAGTAATTAAGTGTATATATATATATATATTTCAATAGATTAATATGTGCACGGTGAATGTAAAGTAAAGTCATGCAGGGAGTGCATAGTTTCGTGAATGAATACAAATTTTTTTACATTCATTATTTATCGATCGTTTATTTTATTTTATATAAAAATTATAAAATTATAACTAGAAAATGGCTCATTGAAATCAATATTTACATTTTTTTCGTCAACTCTTAAACAGAGTCGTGCAATAAACGCTAAAACAAAGTAAACGTTAAAATACAATAAATTTGAAACTCTATAAAACAAAATTACAAGTCTGGCTACTCGTGGTAATAATATTTGGTGGCATATAAAAAGCATTTAATGCATCATTACTTCGTGTAGCTATTATTAAAATTTTTTCTTTTAAGAATCGACATACCGTTTATATTTTGCTTTTATATACTAGTGTAAATGTACGAAGTTTGTATTTTATTCATTAGAGTGTCAATAAATGTTCACTCATATTCAGATCTGCATGACTGCCGAGCAACACTCGTCAATGTATATATTAACGAATTTACACATATAAATTGTAAGAGGCCTTACATCATTCGGCTCGCTTTTGTATAATACATGAAAAAACGAACTTCCGTAGTCTAAAATTTTCTTTGAAAAGTACTGAAAATTTTAAAACAGCTCAACGATTGGCAATAGTTTATCTATATAACATCTATTCGTTTTTATGTAAGATCTTTCACATTGTATAAAATCATTCAAATAATCGAGTATTTGCTTATACCATTAGTATTCAATTATAAACCTAATACGAGATTCCGCTCATAGAGTGTACAGTTTCGAATTCTACTGAACAGTGCAAATTTAAATTTAAAATCTAGAACTTGCTTGATCACTGTTATTCAGTGTTCTTTAAAAATCAAATAAATTGTATAACAATTATAAAAGCAACCTAGGCCATTTCTTTCATTTGTTCGTGAAACTTTTATAGTAATTTTTGTATAAGCATTTAGAAAAATTACTGAAAAATTTCTTAATATTCTCGTTAATTAAATTTCAATTATAGAAATGTTACCTAACAATATTTTTTATATACAATTGCACTGCTCACACATAAGAAATAAAACATTATGACTGATTTGATTTGTTCGATATTGTACAAGCTCCAAAAAATGACTTTACTCTGAAATTAAGAATTTATACATGACTTATTTGAATCAGTAAGTTTCCAAACTCTTATAATCAAACAATGATTTTTAAGCAAATGTCATTTTGGCACAATTAATCGACAATTTCTAGAATTAAATAAGAATCATTAACATCAATGCAGTAAGCATTTGTTCATACCTTGGTTAATACGCATCTGCTCATAACTGAGAATACAGAATCCATCTTTAAGATGGTTTGCTTACATACAGTATGGAGTAATTATCACTTTGCCTTACTTTTCTCTTGTGACGAGAATAATTAATCAATAAAATAAAAATTTATGTTTAGCATGGAGTGTTAAAAAAGATCTTGTATTATGGTTTTGCTTTTTATGTGGCATATGTATCTGCGAAAAACTAACAAGCTATAAAAAAATCTGTGATGTTAACGTTCTTAATCTATCATGTTGCAATATTAAATAAGATTGCAATGCAATAGGTTTGTTAATATGAAAAAAATTGCTTCGAAAATAAATCGAGGCATAATCTCACTGAAATGTTGGTAAGAAATCTTGATTTTTTTTAAATGGTTAGACGATCTTGAGCATCAATAAATCACAGCATTTGGAAGGATAGTTGCGAATAACGCTTTCAACTCCTGTTGATTTTTTCCATACCATGGCATTGTTAGAACACTCCCCATGGTGAAAGGAATGTATTAGATTTTATGCTGTTCTAACGACTTTCGGTGGGTTGAATTATTTACTAATATGAATACCCGATAACTCATAATAAAAATTTTGAAAGGTACCTTCCTCGACTAGGTTGTATACGACTGGCATGTCCAAAAAGAATCTTTATTCTGGTGCATTTTCAACATTGTTTGTGCTTTCTTCATTTATAGTCGTCAAATATCTTGTATTATCCGGAGAATTTTTGTCGTTATTCATATCCACATCAAGAGTCTTTTCAAGATTTTGTCGATTTTGTTCCATTCGGTATTGATTTTCTAGCATTTCCTTTTGCTGATCAACATTAATGAAATGTTTCTCGTAGCCGCAGTACATTTCGTCATCTAAGCCAGTACAATAACGTGTAATGGTTGGCGACGTTTCTGGAGAACTATCGGAAAAATCTCCAATGGCTCCAAACATTAGAGAGTTCGTTGGGTAAGAGAGAGCTGGGTAAGGAATGGTTCCTGAAGAACCGAAATTCGGTAGAAACATCTTGTGATACTGATTGTAACACGAACCATCCTAAAACATTCAGTGTAAATATAACATTTATAAATTACTTTTACATCATAACATTAAGAAATATTTTACCATATTGTAGTGTGAAGTAAGTGCTACTTCAGAGGGCCTTGATTTTACTCTACTGGGTTGAAAGACGCAGAGAAGTGTCCATATTGGCACAAAGTATTTGAGAATCATTATCACCACTATCAATGAACTGTAGTATAACTGGTCGTGACTGTAAATACCACTGCAGCCACTTTCGTTTTTACCAACTAAAAAAAATGAGACGATTTAATTAAAATATCTTCATTGTTGGTATAATTATTTTTGAATTAATAATTTTCTTTTTACTTAGAATCATTATTGCGTCAAAAACAACTGATACTGCAGAAGAAATTTCATAAACTGCAATAACAAGCCAAAAATCTCTGGTCTGAGAAGAAATAGCAGGCTTCATTAAAGACACGACTACTTGTTTATTGCTATTTGTTACATAAAGAGCAACCATGGCAAAACACTGTACTGCAAGAAAATCTGCACTTGATAACATTAGCCAATATGGTCCTAAAAATAAATTAAAAAAATTCATGATTTAAAGAAAACTAAAAAAATTCTCTTTATATTCACGTAAATATGTAACTTAAGTCACGAATTTACGTGAAATATGTTGATAGTCCTTTCTTATTAATAGAAAATTCAGAATATGTAATGCTTACTGAAACATTCTGTCCATGTTCCACTAATATCCACCATCCCCATTAAAACGACAGTGATGCAGTAAAGAGTGTACAGGCAGAGAATGGGATTAATGACATGTTGTACAATGTCATCTCTGTGACGCGCTCTTGCTGCCATTGACCAGTGAAGATGACAAATTAAAATAAATTGATATAATTTGAAGAATATTGTTGCAAAATGAAGTTGTGGATAGCGAATTCCAAACATAAAACTTGCCCCACTGTAATACAAATTAAGCAAGTATTATACCAAATATTTTTAAATTATCTTTTATAAGCAGGTAATTAATTTAATTTACCTGATAATGCATTGAATGGCAGATATGTAAAATATGGCATAGTGATGCATTTGAGAGTGTTTGTAACAATGATATTTTATGATTTTTAAAACGACAAATAATAGTGTTATTATGCTTAAAAAAACTAATATGCTTATTCGACCACAGGCCACACTGTCGTAAAGATCGAAACATCCTTTATTTAATACGTCTAGCGTATTATTGTCAAATTTCTGACCTCCTACCATAGTTGATTTATTATTGTGTTCCAGATGCCGTATAATACTTTAATTTCCTGCAACATAATCATTTAACATATTAATGATAAATTTTAAAGACAATATTTCTTTAGATAAAGAAACAATTAATAAAATGCTTTCTTAATTACAGGTTTGTCACAACTTTACACTGTTAATTAAGGCTCTGATAAAAACTAATTACTCCTAATGTTACTTCAATTATATAATTGTTTTCCTTCTAAATCAGTGTCAAGTATCATAAAAAAAAAAATAAATGAAAACACTGTTCCAATAACATCGTTTTGTAACGGCTAATCGTTATATTATGAAAAATGTAATTACGAAAGTATTATTAGGATGTAAGCATACCGTCGCTAAAAGCTATTCACAATACAAGAGAATGGCGGGTCTACGATAATTTTCGGAACAATGCGCGATCCCAAGTGCGTTAGTGCACGCCAGAAGCAAAGCCACAGCCCGTTTCTCCGATGCACTCTAAACGGTTTAACTCGTTCCAAGGCTGCGACGGGCGATTATCCGCGATCGAGTACAACCAATTAGGCCTCCTCCTCCTCCGCCAGCGACCCTCGGTCCCTCTCACCTCCGCGGCGCATTGCACCGTCGCAACAAAGGGCGCACCTGCAAGTGCAACGGTGCACTTATCGGGCCGCCTCGGCCGGGCGGGTGCCTACCGTGTACACCCACCTCTCCGCATTCCGCACTATCCGCGTGAGACGCGCGTCCGTCGGCGTAGGAACGCGTCGAGCAAAACAAAAGGCGGCGGCGCACCGTCCCCCGCGAGCGGATGCACGCACGCATGCAGCAACGCCTCGGCGGCCTAGGGCCAACAACCCAACGCTGTTTATAACGCCTCGTGCACGCGAGGGACAGAGACGGAGCGAGGTCGAAGGAGCGCAGCGAGCGAGCCTTTCCGATGAATCAACCTCGCGGGGCCAATTCCCCCGGCCGCTGCTCCGGACTCCCTTCGACGTCTCTACGCGTGTATTATATATACAAGTACCTCGGCCGTGTGTTCCTTGCGAAATGCGCGGTGCACCGCACGGGCCTCCTCTCACTTCTCGTGGATAAGGCGGCGCGCGTATATCAGCGGCCATACGTCGGGCGGAGGTATGCGCCCCTCTTATCGCGGGCCTCACGGAATTTCGGCGGCTTGTCTCCTCACCTGCTGCTGGAGGTGGCTCCTTAGGTGGTCGCGCGGGCTCGCGACCCCGGGCCCATGGCTCCGTCCGTGCGACGAGGGTAATGGGGGGGCGGCGGTGCGGACGCGCTCACTCTGCGGGCCACCCCGGCGAAGGCAGCACCTCGAGGCCCTGCCTGTCCCTGCGCGCGGCGCAACCGTCTCGCTCTCGCCCTAGCACCGTCCCGCTCGGCACTGGCCGCCGCGCGTGCACCGCCGCAGTCTGGCCGCGCCGTCTCGGCCTGCGGTGCTCTCTCGTGCGCCTCGTGACGTCAGCCGAGCTCGCCCGAACCCGCCCGAGTACCCGAGTGTGTGCGGATCCCACTATCAAGCAGCGCAGCGCGCGTGCCCCGCGGTGGACTAGCTTTTCCGAGGCGGTTTTTCGGGAAAACGCGCGCAGAGATGTGCAACGCGCGACTGTTGCGTAACGAAGTCGCGGAGTTTTCGCCGAGGAGGTCGACCTTCGGCAAGGTCGGCGCGACGCTTCCGCGAGCGGAAGGATATATATGACTCGGCGCAGGATAACAGCGCGGGAATTTCGAAGTAGCGCGCGTGCAGAGGCTTTGTCTTTTGCACGAACGGACGGGGAATGGGTTTGCGCGTGATTTTCATATTTAATTCGTTATTCATTCATCGAGGCGCGGTAATGATTGTTAATGATTTTAACGAAGGTTGAACGTGGAACGAGTCTGTATTAATTATTGGAGCTGGGGGAAGGAAGGCGGAAGTTTTTGACAGTCAAATATTTACGAAGAAATTTGTTGCCGTTTTTGTAAATTACAAACTTTTCTTTTAACTTATTCACGTTCGAGTTTCGTCGTTTCAAAATTTAACGGATGATTTAGATTAAAAAAAACATTTATTTTGGGATTTCTCAAAGTGAAAGTTCCTTCTCTTTTTCTTCGTGTTATAACATTTGATTTCGGAGCAAATAAAACAAGTTTTTTATTTTGAATCGAACTTTTTAGCTAGGCCTATTAGACGTAACAGCAGTTAGATCACACAAATTTATTATAGTAACAGAAATAGTATAATAAAATGTTATCCGTAAAATTAAATAGGTGCAAAAAGTTTGTTTAAATACAAAGATAAATTTTAAATTAAACTTTTATCAAATTCAGCCGTTTGTAAAGAAACCGATATCCTCGCAATGATACTTTACGTAACAGAATAAGAAAAGTAAAGGCTGTAACCATGAAATCAAATTGAAATTAAACCCTATACGCCCATTCACAATCGTTTCAAAATGCGACTTAGGTAATAACACTTATCACTTAGACGCGCTTGTATCAATTGTGATCCCGTCGCGCGCATCCTCAAAGCGAGTCTGACAATCAAATCGAATTACAGAGCAATCCCAACCAAGAGCTGATGATTAATCGACAAAACGGAGACGCGCGGGGTATTATCAATAAAAAAAATTGACCCAATAATCTTACCTCGGTGTCGAGATCCAGTGCGCCTGACGCGCGTCTCTGCACTGATGAAAGAGCGACAACAATGGTGCACTTACGTATGCGCAGACACTCGGCTACATAAGTTTTTTCAGAACGCATCGAGTATTTAAAAAAATGACATTTTTATTTCTTTTCTGAAAAATAAATAAAAGATATAAAGATAATTTCACTTCGATGTTTTTTATATATGTACTATGTTGCCGTTTACGGGTCTGTTTTAGAGGAAACTATTTCAGCCGAATGTACATAGAGCGTCACGAGCACGAGCAGCGGGTATACGTATACGAGTACGCGCGCGACGTGACGCAAGTCCTATACAGCGGCTTGAATATTTAATGGGTGCCGACGACGCTGGCGACTATTTTTGGAGGATATTATACCGGTTAAATCGCCGCGCGCCTAACGATTGTCGATAGGCGTCGACCCGATGGCTCTACTTTTAGTTCGGTAATCGCTACTAGCGATTTTTTTCGTTTTTGTTTGCTATCGAAGTAGGGGGTGGAGGGCACGGCGCACAGACGTCGAGCGTTATATTTGCACCGATAATCGGCGGATTCGCTATTGCGCAGAAATAGCGGAGGATTTATTCCTTTCAAGGAGAGCTTGATCCATATATTGACGGAATATTTGCGGAGGTAGGTTATTAGACGTCGGTGGGGGTACAACGTGCACCGTTTTAGATGGTAATTTGATGGACTGCTCGGTAGCTAATTGATGGTATGATACAAAAACGTTCGCTACGAGGAAGCCATTTAGTTCGAATAAAAAGTAACACGAAATAATTGATATAATTGAAAGTTTTATTTTAAGAGTATAGGGGACTCGAACAGTCAGAGCTCTGTGAGTAATGTTCCCATCAATTAAAAAAAAAAAAGATATTTAATTGATTAAAAAAGATGTAAAAGTTCCGTAAATAAGAAATTTTGAAATAAGCATCTGCATCTGTTATTACGTTGCATTGCAAAGAGTGTTTGAAATTGCATACCTTTTAAATATCTTAAAATACATTTACGTGTAAAAATAATTAACATATAATCTTGAATAAAAACAAGTGGCTTTTGATTAGCTTGAAGCATTTTTTACTGCACATCTGCATTGAATTTGCTGCATTCTGTAAGGTAAAAATAAATAATTCAATATTTTTATGCAAAGTATGCATTTATTTAATAAAATGGAACTTAAATTAAGAACACCTTATTAACTACTACAAAATTATAATAGTAGCTTACACATACACTCGGAGGGTACTTCAGACTAAAGTACAAAACCTTTACGTACTCCAGTTAATTGAATTTCAATATCAACATCGTTACTTCGCTCGGAGAAAATAATTCACGCACGTTATTTTTTCCGAGCAAATATCACTTTTTTTTATGTCTCGTCGTCGGACGGATCATTATATGCATGATTTATTAAGCATTTTTTGCTTTTTAAAATTTGTTTTTACAAGATAAAGTTGTATCGGTGGAAGTCTTCAAGGCTTGGATTTGAAAGTCCTTATTGGCATTCGGGACGATCGACATTTTGCGGCCAGTCGCAGATGAATGTCTCAGGATTGTAAATAAGCCCGTCGCGGCACTGGAACTTCAATGGTTTGCCGTAGACGCATCGGTAGTACTGTAATAGTAAAAATACAGTTACATCGTTAAAACATCGTGAAAATAGTACGGCGATATGAAATGTTTATGAAAATACAATTTTTTAGAATTATACAATTAAATTATACAATTATACAAATTTTCAAATAAATTATTCGAGTTCATTTTTTTTTCATTTTTTGTGAGTCATACTGTTGGAACTTCTGAAATTTAAATGATTATTATATCTCATTTGATTCAATGGAATATTTTGTAAAAAAAAACTACACTTTTAAGTATGCAATGACTTGTTAGTAAAAAAAAGTAATGGAATAGTACGAAGTATTTTTATCTGCTTGATAAATGATCAAATTTAAATATCTGTAACCTTAATTTGAATAATTTAATGAAAACGAAATTAATTATTCCCAGCAAAAAGTCTCAGTTAAGTTGTCTTTCAAATTGACTCCCAAATTTATGGCGAATACAAAAATAATCCACGAATTACACTATCCGCCTTTTTTCTTCTTGAAAGGTCATTGACCTTACGGATGAACGTACCTCGCTGCAATCCTTGGACGGCATGAAGTCCCGCTCTCCGCACTTAATTTCGTTGTCGCTCTCATCGATCTCGGTGGAGGGTGTCGTGGGCGGCCTGGTGGGCTTGGGCTGGGGAGCGGGAGTCGGGCGGGTGGGTCTCGACGGCCGTGTCGTCTCCTCGGTCTCTCGCGACGGAGTCGTGCCCAAACTCTGACCCTCCGCCGGATCGGGCGTTGTGCTCTTGGGTCGCGACCATTCGGGCTGTAAATTTCAAAGTCAATTAATCGGGATATTGATAAAGAAAAAAAAATTAAAATAAATTTGTTCGGTTTGTATAAGTCGCAGATTCATTTTCTTGGCCGAGGAGTCGCTAAATAACGGTGCTTTATGTTTAGAAGATGCAAATTTGACAAGTTTAATTAATTTACCAATGTAACAAAATGGTGTTCTGAGTGAATTTAAGCAATTCTTTACTTAAGCGACATTATTTACAAGTAATTGAAAAATATATTTATGAGCAAGATCTGTTAATAAAGAAATTTTATAAAAAAATTATAGTATTAGGAATTGCTTTTCGATGTAAAAAAAACTAGCTAAAGGCGCAGTAAACGTTACAATACTACGTAGAAAAATTACAATATTTTCAATCTAGAAATTATTATTCAGTATAAAAATGATTTTTAATATATTTCTATTTTTTTCACGTTCATCATTTAAAAAATCGATATTAGAATTGTAGTAATTATTGTTGCCAGTGATAAATTATTCACATCCAGTCAATTGTACTATTCATATATTAAACGAAAAATCAATAGTAGTATTTCTTAAAAATGACTTTAATGGATTCGCGTACAAATATTCTACGTAAATGCCGCGCATTAGTTACAAATGTCAAGGCCTGTCGTTAGTTTATAGTCTCATTTCATTTTTATAGTTTTTGTCACAGTTTCAAAAGAATACTGAACCCATTAAATTAATGCAGCAGTAAAACGTCAAAATAAATTCTAAAATTCTGAAAATAAACGTCCCGACACACTTTGAATGTGAATACGTTATAGTACGCGAAGAGTGACTTACTCTTTGAGTGGAGGATTGTTTTGGCTCAGGGACTACGTAGTTAGCCATATTCTCGTGGAGGATGAGAGTGAGGTCGTTCTTCCTGCCGCAGATGCCGTGGAAGTCGTCCATGTCGATGGCCCAGGACATTGCCCCGGCGTATCCCTTAGACTTGATCCAGTCCATCTTGATCTGCACGCTCTCGGAGTCCTCGTAACCCACCCACTGCGTGCCTGCGTAGCGATAAAAATAAATGAGCGAACAAAAGAATGAGCCTCCTTTCACCCGTTCGCTCTCGTTCATCAACCGACCGCTGACATTTCATCTCGGCTCCGCGAACATTATTTATCGCTCCTTTCGAAAAAAAAAGGCGCGACAGTCGTTTAATTCTCGGCGAAGAGATCGCTAAACATTGCAGAACCAAATTCGCCGAGTTTCTTTTTATTGCATTGTACCCCTCCTCGATAAGAAAAATACATTAAGCTTGCAATCAAGATTCTCGCCGCGTGAATCATTTCCGACCCCCGCAAAAAGTTGCTTTCAACCTTACCATCGTATTCTTTTTCTTTTCGAGAGAAAAAAAGGGCAAGACTCACCGAGTGCGACTGAATCTAAACAATTGTTTTAAGAGGCCCGGACAATAAAAGCGGACTTTTTCTTCCTTCCCCGGCGCGGCCCGCTCCTTTCTCGCGCTTTTCTTCGGGGGCTCATTTAAATTTTACGCGCGGCGCGCTCCGGGAGTCCGCGTTTTGCATTCGGAGGTGGTTCCCGGCGGAGTGGCTGCAGCGGGCCCTCCCCCTTCGGCCGCGGATCTATTGACACCCGCATTGTATGCAGATCGCGCGGCTCGATTCGCGGTATCCGCGGGGACCGCTATGGGTTACGCGCGTGCCATTCGCCCCTTCTTTCCCCGCGGGGAACGCGATTCAGCTCACGCAGTTTTTATGCTCCGCGAGAAAGTCCCTCTGGGACGTCGACGCTTTTCCGAAATCGTACGCGCGTTTGGGTAATGATGCTTTGATCACCTCCTTTTTCGCGATCTACTACTTCTATACTATTTCGTTAATTCACACCGTTAAGAAAGACGTAGATGTATAAGTGTCTTTTTCAGCAGCGCGAGTTCAATGAATGAAATTAGAGATAAAGTGGTCGAACCAAAAATAGAATGATCAAAGAATTTTATTTTGAAACGATCCGAGTTTTACTGCCACGCGTCGTGAAAGCTCAATAAAAGTCGGTGTTTTTACATAAAGTATTCAATGTCAATAATAATCGACGATGATATCACGTATATCTTATATGGTTTTTAAAAGATCATATAATTTAAGAAAAAATCGTGGTACCTTTGTTAATTATTTAGTAGTAAAGATTTTCAAAATCATGTAAAATTTTTTATTTTACAAACAATTGCGTATTATCCTAACCATTTATAAAAAAACTCCCTTAATAACGTATCTTGCTTTATGGACTAAATCAATTAAATTGATTATTTAAAGTTTTACTGCGTGATACGCGTGTCAAGTGAAAATGTAAAATGTGAGTAATTACCCTTGTAAGCATAGGGTACTTTTCCCTGCTCGTCCCACTTCTTCGTCCAGCCCGAGTCGGGGTTGTTTACTTCGGGGCAAATCTAAAAACGTAAAAAAATAAAAAAATAAAATTTGTCGGATCAATTTGAATGAAAGCACCCAATTATCTTAATACACCATCGCTAAGGCTACGCTGCAATTGAAAACGACGAGTTTCCAATCGAATTACCAGCGCATCCATCATCCGGGCGTGAATCAGCGTATTACATCAATGCGAAGAACTGAATTACCTCGTAGTAGGCGAGGAAGCCCTTGGCGCCGGTGTACTTGCCGGGGTCGCCGCCGCCGGCCTCCTTGTTGATGTAGGTGCCGGGATTGTAGTTGTTGTTGCTCTGGCTCAGGGTGAAGGTGCGCCCGTAGAATGGCACACCGACGACGAGCTTGTTGGCCGGGCAGCCCATGTCCTCCCAGAGTTGAAGGCCGTCGTTCTACGGACACGCGCGCGTCAATGATCGTGAAAGAAAAAAAACAGGCGGAGAGAGAGAGAGGAGAAAGAAAGAAAGAAAGAAAGAAAGAAAGGAAGAAAGGAGAGGATCCTCGAGATGCAGTCTGTTTGACATGCACTCGGGGCCTTTCTCGACTGCCTACGTGTTCGCTTTCCAAGCGAATCGTCGCGAGGGTATTTGGATTTTTTTCTTTAACGGGGGAGAGGGAGTTTTGTTTACGTACCACGTTGAGCTTTTCGTAGGCCCACTGGTCGTGCGGACGCTTGTACAGGGGACTGTGGACGTCGGCGAAGCCTGCCCAGTTACCGCGCAGATCGTACGACATGACGTGAATGGCATCTACGTTTCTGAAAGCGCGGAATTTTAAATGACAGATTATGCTAAATTCAAATATTTTTCTTTTTTTTGGAATGCCTTAAAGGAGTTTTAACTTCAAAAATAAATGTAGGTTTATAAACAAGTGATAAAAAATAAACTTAAAAGTTGGATTATAGCAAATATAGAAATTGTTTTTCTAATTATTTGATTATATGAATGTTAAAGGTCTCGTTAATTACTATTTTTGTTATATGACAAGAAT
>JAXIUT010000024.1:2629237-2649095 GCA_035586675.1 Eurytoma californica
GCTTCGCCTCGGTCGACAATTACATGTGATCTGAGACATTTCTTATTATACAGGGCTAGGTGCGTAATATACTATTTTTTTTCGTTGATACGTATTTTTTCTTTTTTCAAACCAACGTTAATTAACCAAGATATTGCGTGTTGTAAATTACGCGTGACATCATGATAGTGTACACGATATTATGTACGATAATTATTTTTGCGAGGAAACTCACTGGAAGTAGCTTGGGGCCTTATCTGCTGGACGAGGCTGTGTGACTTTTCGGTGAGCTGGCGCACCTGAATGCTGAGCTCCTGGCGCTGGCGCTGCAGGTCGCCGACGAGCTGCTGAACGCGGCGGAGCTCCTTCTCGAGGGCGGCGGTCGTGCCGCCGGAGTCGCGCGGCTGCACGTTGCCCGCGTACCTGCGCGAGGCCTGCAGCTTCTGGCGCAGCACCACCAGGTCTTGCTCCAGGCGCGCGTTCTCCGCTACCGTCTCCTCCAATTTCTGCAAATCGCTCGGCAGCGCGGAGTTGCAATAAAATTTCGTCGACCCTCGAGTATACTTTTTTTGCAGATCGAAATTTTTTGCTCGTTTCTTTGCGGAATCGTAAGAAAATTTTAATAGCTCTTTTTTTATGGGAGTGACGATGTTATACAGGAAAATTAAACGAGTGATTGGATTAAAACAAGAAATTTCGATTTGCAGCTTAGTGAAAAGCGAACATGTTGCCACCAGAACTATCGTGCTTCTTTAAAGTGAATAAAGTTTTAATAAATAAAATTCAAGTAGAAAGATGGGGAGTGACTTAACAAAAAATTGTGCTCTGCAGTCGTATATGAAATGACAAAAAGAAAAAAAAAACGCTTAAAGCTCACAGTTTCTTCTTCGATTGTTTTTAAAATCAACTAGTAAAATGAAACACATTCCCATATAATAGTTAATAACGCAACGAAAATAAAAATTTCATTTTTCTAAAACTATTCCATTGTTATTCTTTCGTGTGAGTTTTGCGCAAATACTAATCGTTGCACGAACTTATTAAAAACAATTATTTATGCATAAAATGATATCGTATTTTAATAAAACATTGCATTGGCCTTAGTTTTAAAAGACTAATTCCTCCCTAATTATTTTCAAGATCCGTACTGTGAAACTTTGTCCTACCATGCAATGCTGTATATGAAAAAATAAAAAAAAAGTAAGTAAGAAAAATTATGCAAAAAAAATCATTATTAAATAGAGACATCTACATTTCTGCAAGAGCATTTTCTTTACCTTGAAGAAAACGGGCTTCACCTGCAAAACAACGAAGCCAGAATTACAAATCGCGCTCCTCGCCGCACGCATTCTCCGACATCATCATCAGCCCTCAATCCCTCATTCAAGCCAACACAACCATCCACAGTCGACAAACATCAATTCGACACAAAATAGCTATTCGAGGCACGCGTGAAGTAAACGCGATACCTCCTAATTCCGTCATAAATCCATAGCAGTCTTAAACCGCGTTAGCGTGCGCTCGCTACACGAGTCTGCGTAATCCCCCCCTCGAGCCCAGGATCAAAGTAAATCCCGCTCTCGCCCTCGAGACGACGTCCCTTAACAAAGGCGAGTACAAAAAAAAAGAGGAAAAAAAAACGCAAGGGGAAGAAAGAGGCGGTATAGCCTACCTTGGAGTTGTGGGCGAGCAGCAGACGCACGCGGCTGAGCTCGCGCTCGAGGAGCAGCTGCTGCTCCCGGTACCTCTCGGCCTCGGCGGGGTTGCTGCGGCTGCAGCCCTGCATCTTGTGCCTGAGGCCGCCCAGCGCCTTCTCCAGCAGCTCCTGCAACACGCCGAGCCGTTTAAACATCCCGCGCGATTTACGAGCGAGCGAATCTTTCGCGGAGACGCAATTCATTTTTTGTTTTTCCCGAAGATCGCCTTGTTTACGGATACTTCGGAGCGGCGTCTTTTCTTTCGCGAGGCGTTACGACCGATAAAAGTGTTTTCCTCGGGAGGTGGGAGTGTGTGGATTTTTTTAAACGAGGGGGGGCTTACCGTTAGAGGCTCGCGGGGTAAAAAGCGGAGAGACGGAGAAACGAGGAGGACGCTGTGGACAAACGGAACTGCTGGCGCGCGAGTGCGAGGGGGTAGAGAAAAAAACACGGTGGACGAGATTTTACACGCGGAGGGTCGGACGAGTCGTTGTTACGTACCTTGTTCTGCTGGAGGCTGTGCAGAGTGCCGGACTCTTCTTGGAGCAATTGATCCAGCTTGTAGAGCTGTTGCACCTTCGCCTGTAACGATTGTTGAGAAGAGTCGGTGAATAACGCCACGGTTCATGTTGTTACGGTACACTAGATGGTGTTCTATTATTTGCTTTTTTTCTCGGATTTAAGAGTTTGTTTATTACGTGTGATTTTACACTTTACGGACAAAAACTTTGAATATAATGTTTTTAGTGTTATTTTAGAAGTGCGATACCATGTACTTATTTCTTTAGAGGATAATTATTTTCTTCGGTCGGATATTTTATACTCGTTTCATGATAAAATTGTGAAAACATTGTATCAGAAACTTTTAATGTTACAATAACGTACTTAATAATTGTTTTAATAATATTGCTGCGTAGCTGGTTTTATTTTAAAATTAAACATTTAAATGAACCAGGCACTTCAATAGCTAATTTTATTTAAATAGTCAACAAAGACTTTTAGCAATTCAAATTAATTTATCATAATTTATTAAATAAAGCAGATGTTAATTGTACCAATCTTTCAACGTTTATCACTACTGCACAATAAACTCAACTCCCACTTTAAATCTCTACTTATCAAAGTGAAAGTTAAAGCAGCCAATTATTCAAAGTTACCACTCCGGGAACGGAAAAGCGTACCGTTACAATCCTTTTTTTACTATCTCCGAGAAAAAGTTAGTATTCTCTTTTTATAGAAATGCGCGCGCGCGCATCCCGAGCCTTACAAGTAAACAGAGTGAAGCCGGGGCGCGGAGAAGAAAGGACGAAAAGTCGTGAGCGCGCGGGGCAATTCTATATCTGTATATTACGTTACGACCGCGACGGGGATCCGGTTGAGGTGCAGCGAATCGGCCCGGCGATTACGCCGGCGACAGCCAACTAGAACCGCTCTATCCTCGCCGGCTCTCTGCGGCGCGCGTCACTCGATACCCGCGCGCAGCAAATATGGATGGTGGCGCCTCGGAGTTATCGACTGAATAACCCACAGCCAATATAAAAAGAAGAAGAAGAAGAAGATACCCGCGCGCCCGGCTGCCCGGCTCCGGCCGTACACTACTTGCGGCGGACCCCTCCCCCCCCGGGACAACTGCGTACACGGATTAGTCATTTACGTATCTACGTCTCCGGGATTATTTTTTGAACGTGCGCGGGAAGGTGTTTTTTTTGTCATTTATTGATGGATACGTAAATTATTACTAAAAGTAATAGTGAGGTTAATGAGTTTAAAGGAGGGCTGAATAATTGATATATGTAGCTGCATTTGTTTGCTAATGAAATATTAAATTTAGATATGTGGCTTCCCGGTAAAAAGGCATAAATATATAAATGAAATTTTCATGTTTTTAAAAAGATATTACAAATGCAAATTATGAAATGGATTTTTTACAATGTGCTTATTATGATTTTTATTAATTATATTTTAATAACATTTTTATTATCAAAGAGACGGATAAAGGTCGCAATAAAAGATTTTAATGATTATGCATCTATATGTCCTTCTGTCGGCAAAAATTACATGCATATCCTTTTGGTAAATTTTAACCATTCTGATAGCGCGAAATGAAAAATGACCTTTGAAAGGTGCGCCTATATTTATCCCACATTTATCTCATTTTCGATAAAAATGTTATACCCTTCAGCCGTCAAGCCGCAAACATTATTTATGTGAATACATAATTCATATTTTAAATATTCAAAACATTTGATTGCAATCGATAATTTCGCAGAAAAAAATTCAATGAAAA
Organism: Eurytoma californica; assembly: GCA_035586675.1. Taxonomy (NCBI): domain Eukaryota; kingdom Metazoa; phylum Arthropoda; class Insecta; order Hymenoptera; family Eurytomidae; genus Eurytoma; species Eurytoma californica. The sequence goes on from JAXIUT010000024.1 coordinate 2,633,201, forward strand.
AATTAAAGTCTTACTCGAAAATAAGAAATGTAATGAATATTCAAATTTAAACTCGATCGGCAAAACGCACAATTTACATGAGAAAAATCCCCTCGCATAATTTCTAGGTGACCGCATAATCTCGGCAATTTTTCCGAGGGAGCCCCGCGACGAATCCCGTAAAGTTAACGATCGTTCAATTTATTCGCGCAAAATTCGAGGCGCGAAGAAATCCGGCGAGCGAGAAAAACCGCGGCGCGATTAACGGCGCGCGCGGCACAATCGAGCCTCTGTTTTCTTTTTCGACTTTTTTTTTCCGCGGACGCGGTGCGCGCCTTTCTTATCGCCGGGGGGCGAGCTCGAGAAAACCGCGTAAAATAGAACAGGTGAATTTAGATCTCGAGAAGAGGCGGAGCGGTTCTTCATCGCGAGACGAGGGGCCCACGGGGATGTGTACGTAAGTCGGATGTGCAGTGGGCTTTTTCGGTTTTGTTTATGGAGCCGACCGTCCGCCGGCGCTTTGTTCTTCGCGAAATCGTCGCGCTTTCTTCGCCGGGACACGGTTGATTTAGAATTCTACTCGTGCCCGGGAGATAATTTTACTGGAAATGTATTGCTTCTGAATAATATTAAGAAGTCTAGACGCAGTTAATAAAGACTAAAATAATTATTAAATGATATTAAATTTGTTAAACTACGTAATTATTTATTAATTAAATTGAGTCTTTCATTTTTAAATTTTATATTATCAGTTTTTATTTTAAAAATCGTTAATAAAACAATCATTTTTACGATCTTTCCGCAGAATTGAGAAACAATGTAATTGAATTTCGTAAAAAATACATCAAAATCAGAGAGTTTGAAGTTTGCCAGAGAAAAAAAATGTGTGTGTACCTGAAGCTGTCCGTGATCGGGACTAAGTCGGTCCCAGTCACGTCGCTCCTCAGCGAGTAGCCGCTGCTCCTGGACGCGCTGGTTGAACTCGAGTCTGTCTCGGTAGTCTCGGCTAGAATCCGGTAGCAGATCGTAGCGCGAGCCCGACAGACTGTTGCTGCTCACTCCGTTCGCCCTGTTGCAGTTGTACAGCGAACCCAGCTTCACCATGTTGTCCACTAGGTTCACCAGCGGCTTGCCCTTCTCGTACTGCAATTACAAATTTTCACATTAATTTAAAAAAGAAAACTCACAATTATGTATCTCAATTTAAACAGAGATGCGAAATTTATAGGAGTTTCGATTAATTTTTTATTTATAGAAATTTGTTTTCATTAAACGTTTTCTGATTGCCGCAGTTCCGCAGATTATTTTCAAGTCAATTAAATAGACTAAAGTAATTTCAAAACTTGTCGTGAAATTATATCATCAAACTTTTCTAATTATTCCTTTTAATGTCGAGAAAATTATATAACTTCGAGTTGATAATTTCGCATCTAAGTATATATGCCGTTTAAAACCGCAATTTCTCTTTGGAATAAAGTTGCCATTCAAAAAGTATTAATTAATTTAATTTTACATTGCATTACACATCCAGCACGTACTAATTTCTCCGAAAGTTCGCGCAAAGTACCGTTAGCGAAACTTTCGAAATAAATCGCGTCGACCAGTTAATTGCAAAAAAAAAGCAAGACCCTTGCGCGAGCACAAAAAAAAATAAATAGCAAACTGTATCCCGTTGCCAATCCTTTCATGAATTCGATTCCCGTGCAATTCCATTTGCATTCGAATAAGTTTCAAATAGAAATTCAACAAAATATCGATTTCGGGTAGTCTTCCGTGCGTGAACTTTTAATTCACCCCCGGCCTTGCCAAGTAGCTTATAAAGTATGCGCGTAAAGGCTAAAAAGTTTTCGCGATATTGGAAAACTATAAGTTTTTTCTACGGTTCAAATGGTCCTGCTCAAATACCGCGCTGCAATTAATTCCAATAAAGGACGGGTCTTGGGTAATTACGATGTGTAGTTGAAGCATTGATTAATGTAGTGCCACTAACGGGTAATCCTCGGGAGATTAATTTAAGAACTGCGCAAATTCATTTATCTTTGATGATAAGTAACATGAGAGATAGTTCATCTACCAGTTTTAAAATGTTATATATTTCTTAGAAAATGAAATGTTAGTACAATGAATAAATTATCGAATGCCAAAAGATGATCTGAATTTATATTTACATTTTTTCTTCTATAGATGATTGAAACTTACTACAAATAATTATTATATGATTTTGAAAAAAATTTCTGGTTTCTAAGTATTTAAAGTTGATCCTATTTTTAAAGCTGTAATTTGTCCAGATATTTTTTGTAATAAAGCTCCCGATAATTAATTGTCCTTATCGATTGCCGATTTCAGTTAATACCCTTTAAAGCGGATTTGCGTTTAGTGCGCTCACGCAGATGTGCTTTTGTTGACCCTTAATGGATATATAGCTGGTGTACATAAGCTTCTTTCAAGTTCGCCCGCAACACTTAGTACCTATTAATTTATTGATTACGTAAATTGACAGATTAACTAAAGCAGCGGCTTTAAAAAAAATTCACTGTGTCACGTTTATGAGTCTTTTCATCGTCGGAAATAAACAGACAAGTATAATCAGTCGATTAGCTGACCTTAATTGCAACAATTAACCTCTGCACGTGAATCCGACAAATCAATTTGATGCTACTAAAAGGCCGCAATTAGCAGTTTCAATCTAAAAACTAATAATCAGTCGCGAACGTACGTACATGACACTACAAACTTAAGTAAGTTACGATATATATATATATATGTATATTGCCCAAGGAAAGTAAATTATTTTGGCGGCGCTACATCTTCAAAATCACTGACAAAAATAAATTTGATAACTGGGAATTGTTAAGAACTATGAATAACGGGACTGGGAGAATGAGAATGAATGGTTTACCTGCTTCTCGAGGTCCATAAGGTGTTTCTTGAGTTCCTCCAATTTCTGCAAGTTTTCCAATCGCCTCGGCGTGTCCAGCTCGACCAGCCTAGCCTGCGAAGCCAAAGAAAACCAATTCACGATGTGGCTCGGCACTCGAGACCGCGAAAAGCTTTAAGCTCCACCCCCACCAAAACTTTGAGCACTTGAACGGAACGGCTTAAGTACGATTTCGAAAGCGCGCGTGTGCCACTGCGAACGTTTGAATTTACGGGACTGCCCGTGCGCGGTATATCCGCCACTTTACAAATCCGCATGCGCAGTTTATAATTAACTTTCAAAATCAGTCCTTCCGTCGCGATAAGTTTAATAAAATCAAACGAAAGCGCGCCGCGCCGACGCGAATGTATTAATCAACATTCGCGATTTTCCAAACGACAGGTACTCGGCGAAATCGAAAGGAGAACTAATCCAACTCATCGAAAGCAGCGTTGAAACTCGTCGTCCTCGAGGAAAAAATGCTCGGGAGTATAGGTGCGCGCGCGCGTTTGCCGGCGAGCTTTGACGTTAATGCAGGCGCGCGGGCACGAAACTGCCTACTCGGCGCGCTGCGAGATAGGTGCAGAAGTGGAAGATGGACACTGGAGTGCACTCGGCGCGGCGAGGCGAGAGCGCCGCGGCGACTGGCTCGCTCTCGCCTCCCGCGGCTCGCGTTGTCCCGGCGGTGCGGCCGCTGATATTCCACATCGGCGCCCGCCTCGCTCTCCGCGCCGCTATCTATGACTTTTACGACCGCAAACAAAGACGAGTGTGAAAAACTTCGGGGCGCGCAGTTCTTTTTTTTTTCCTTTCGTTTCTTTTTGAGGCGAGCGAGACGGAAACGGTGAGATCGCGCGATGATTTAGAGGCGGCGAGTAAACAAGGAGAGGCTTGATACGGGTGGACTTTTTTCGCGAGTGCGTTTGTCGGGGGGATTAGCTTTGTGCGTTGTTCGGACGGGACCCCGCGAATGCTGTAACGCTTATATCTTGAGTTTACTCGTTAATGTTTGTTGGAGAGATTATTTCGGTTTTATTACGTTAGTTTAATTCCTGCTTAAAATTTTACTATAAAAATTCTTCAAAAGTTCAAACTAAATTTTACTATAAAAAGGAAAACCTGAACGAAATTTTCAAATGATATAAACAATTTAGTAGAAAAAAGCTCGATAATAAAAAGAGCTGTAATGTGTTTTAAATTTTATCTAGAAATAGTATCGACTGATACAGATAGCAGACAAAATTAATTTTTATTTGATCAATAATTTTGATGGAACCGAAATGTTGTCCTCTATATTTTTAAATCATTTATCTACCGATAGATTCTTTATAAAAATTTAAAATTATATATCAAAGCGATCAGCATTGTGTAAAAAGTGATCTGTAAACTTTTCGCCGCGATTCACAATTTACGGAAAAAAATATTAATACCAAAAATTAACGATGTATAAGTCTAATTAAAACTAAACCGAAATGACCCTTTCGACGCGGCTGACAATGAGAGCCGAGGTGTCGCGCGAATCCGACGCTCCGGTGTCGCGCGGAGTAAAAGAAAGCAGCGGCGCGGGACGCCCTTTCGCCGTATCCCGTCGGAGGAGGGTCCGTCTCGCTAGCCACCCGCGAATCCGATACGTTTTTGCGGAGTCACCAAGCGACTCGCTTGCGTCGCCGCTTCTTAATCACCTCGTTCACCCGCTATTCCCTGGACTTTCCGCGAACAATCGTTTCGTCCTTTCAGCAAAAATTACACGGTGCATTATAATAAGAGATTATTTAAACAAAAATAAAACGACTCGTGATTCTCGCGATGGGGCTTCTTTTTATCAAATCCGGAATTGAATTACAACGGTAATATTTCGCGTCGTAGAGGTTTTTTTTTATTTACTCGATATTTTTAATTGCGAGTAGTTAAATGACACTCGAGGATACAGGGGCGGGAAAATGGTACCGAGGGGATCTGTAGAATTAATCGTTCGCTTCCGCGACGGCGTTAAAAATTCTCGAGCGACTTATTACGAGTAATTACACGACATGTGGTGTGCGCACTGCTCTCGCGAGTGGATTATTATTTTTTCGCGCAGTAAAGAGCCTTAGTATTTCCGTTCGCGGTGGCGCAACGTCACTTTTTTTTGCATGTTAGTGGAGTGAGAGTGTACTTCTAGCTTTCTGAGTGGTGGGTGTGTTTGCAGTTGCATCGATCGAGCGAATTAACTGATGATGACTGTGAAATGTTATTTGATATTAATGTGTGGCTTCAATTCAGACTTAGATACTATGTTTAATTAGTGCGTGATTTTTTTAATAGATTGTACCTATAATTTAAAGTATTTATGAAACGATAGTGTGTTAATATGAAATTGTCTGCACTGCACCAGTATCGTTAGTACCAAAATGAAACCGTTAAATGTAAAAAGTTTGGCATGATATATCTAATTATTATAATAAAATTAGCGCAGTATATATACGTAAGTAACAATAGTAATTTTTATGTAAAGAAAAAATTACTGCTTGCAAAATAACTACATTAATTAACGATTCGTGATAAATTTCTTGGCAATCAAATGCGCTATAACAAGCAATATCGGTAAATATATAAATGTCTCATATTTTGCATGCAATAATCTTTTTGTATTACACAAGCCGCTAGAGAATGTAAACTTATATAATCGTACTATTAAGAACCTGTTAAAAAATAAAATAATTTTAATATTAATGACAAGCAGCAGAAAACCAGTCTAAGAGTAGTAACATGAGGCGCGCACCAAGCTCTCTGGAACCATCACCAAAGCATTTTTTTCCCTTCTTCGACAAATACCTGTTAAATGCAAAACTACGCAGATCGAGCATAAGATGTATAAAAAGTTTGATAAAAAAAAGCAGATGATTAAACATGATTTTCAAAGTAAACAATAATCGAACAAAGTCCAGCGCGAACTTCATCGAGCGCTCCGTCAGAAGGCAATATTTTCAAATTTATATTCAAGCCTCGATGAATCTCGCGCCAAAAGCGAGCAAAGCGATCTATGCCCGGGGGCCAAAGAGTGATCAGTATGTGGTACAACGATGCAAGCGATTTAGAGGGGCGCTCGAGTGGGAGGAGATTTTTGCGATCTAAGGACCTGAGCCTCGATCTCCATGTGGCAGGTCTCCATCGCCTTGCAGAGGGTGGCGCTCTGCCTGCGCAGCTGTATGAGCAGCAGGACGAGCTCCTCGTGGGTGCGGCCCAGCAGCTCGCCCGCCGAGACCTGCAGGCTGGCGGTGCTCCCGCTGCAGCTGGCCGGCCGGCCGCTCGATCGCCGGCTACTTGACTGCTGCTGGGGGCCGTGCAAGTTCGTCGCTTTAGTCGCCGCTCGAAGGTGCGAGGCGCACGCCACCCGAGATGCTTCGCCGCGAGAGCTTGACGCTCTCCCGCGTCGAGAGGGCTATCGAGGCGCGAATTCCGCGCTGATGGGTTCGCGCGAGGGTCGAGGATCGCTATCTTTTCAAATGCTAATTGCCTTAATGCATTGGATGTCTGCTTTTTCTTTCTAGTTTTCTATTTTTATTTTCGGAGCTTTAATGCTATTTATACCTGTTTTTAAATCGTCTTTACTTCCCTGAGCTTTTTATGCATTTAAAACGATTTTATTCGTCGTGAACATTTTAGCGAGAAACTTACGATTAACGTAAAAGAACGAAAGATGGACGACTCACATTTTTATAGCTGTTTCCTCGAAACAGTATTTTTCTAGTAGGTCTCTGGGGCAGAGATAACTTGCGAAGAATAAAATATACCAACTAATTCGGAACTCGCAGTGCTACCGGTTTTTTCTTTTTTCATTCAGCAAGTAAAAACAGCGCGCATCTATAAATCTCGCAGGGCGAAATCTCTCCGCTTTCCTAATCCACTTTGCCGCATGAAATTCGAGAAGTAGAAAAGAGAGCGGATCGGGAGCCGGGAAAGCTCCGGCGGCGGTCAGCGCGCTAAAGGGAGCGATATAAATCCCGCGCGCGGGACACAGGAAAACTCGGACCGGACGCAATGGGGAGAAGCGCGACACTTTTTCTAAGCGCGCGCGCGTCGATGACAAAACCGCGGGAAAGTGGGCCGGCTCGCGGCGCGATTTCCCCCTAATGAGTCTATCTTCGCGTGGATCTAGCGGTGCCGCACGGTCGTTAGGATTTTTTTGACGTTTTGTGGTATAACTCTCATTGTGCGGAGAGAGTTCAGAATTTTTTGGAATTTGCAGAAATGAGCTTTCTTGTTGGCTAAATTGTAGTGGAGAAGAATTTATGCCTTGCACGTGAGTAGTGCGACAACAGCAACTAATTCATTTCAATTATGTAATTAAAAAATTGAAGACACTTTTTGAAAATATAATATAAATTATTATATTTTAATATATTAACAAACCGGAATTACAAAAACAAATTTAATAAGCTCCTACTTAACCTACATCTTGATGTTTAAAGCTCGCTCTTTATCTCAATGGATAGCAGTCTGAAATAAATCCATTATGCTGCTCAATCAAGTACGCACTTACGTGCCCGAGATATTTATCCGAGACAGCTTCAGTTCAGCTTCGCCTTTAACGAATTACGCATCAATAAAAATAAAAATCTCCCCCGACTCGCGAAAAGGCTCTTTTAAAACCATCGTACAATTAACCGCGCTTTCTAAAACCGCGGCTCGAGCAATTTTCCCCCCGGCGGCGTTCGATCAATTAAAATGAAATCCGCGAGCGCGCCGGAACGTTGGCTCGAGCTTACGGTCCCTTTACGGGTTCACGTCGCGTCTCGCGCGGAAGCACGTCGCATCCGCAGCGCGAGCTGCCCCCGCGCGCCGACCAGACAAGAGCGAGTCGGTAGTTCCGCCGGGGCGTCTAGCGTGACCGCATCGATTCCGCTCTATACCCAACCCGCGGAGCCCGAGATTTTACGATCTCCCGAGGCTCCCGATTCTTCGCGGTCCGTTGGGCGCCCCTGCGCTACCCGCTTAATCTTCCCGTTTTTGCTGGCGTTTCAGCTGCTTTTTTTTTCCTTATTCTGCAATGCTTTAGCGGTTTTTGTTTAACCGGGGCTTTGTTTCGGCTTGTAAATTACGTTGCAAAAGGATTGCTTTGCGACGAGAGCTTCGGCGTATTTTTTATTTAAGGAATTACTTCATTTGGATGATGCACTGCTTATGAAATTTTACTCTGTTGCGAGTTAACATTTTTTGAAATTTACGTGAAAAATATCTAGAAAAATTTCTGAGCATTGCTAAACGTAACTCAATATGTCTATACAAATTTTACCGAGCTAGGTCAGCTGAATAGTAAATCTTTGCATCTGCTCGTATTGTAAATTTTTCACGCATACGTAGGTTCATTTTTCTCTGAATTTTTTCCCTTGAGTATAGAATGAAATTTTCTCAAAAATCTAAACAATTTGAAATTGTAAGAAAGTTTTTTTTTAAGTATAGGATAATTGAGTTTATTACGCAACTTGCTGTACTCGTTAATAGTCATCTTTAAAAGATTAAATTTAATAAAACTTTAAATTCAACCAGATGTAGACAAAATTACATAACTTCCTAATCTTTACATTACATAAGTTCCTTAATCTTTACCCGCAAATTCATAACATCTTAGATTCAACTTTACAATGCTGCAACTGTAATAAAAGAACTATCCAAAAGGAATCGATCAGCCCGCAGCATCCGCATACCGAAACAAGCCCCAACAAACCGCCTCTTGGCAGCGACGTGCCATTAAGCTCGGCCATCATCCCCAGCGCAACGATCGAGCCCGGCGAAGTCAAAGCGCTTCCAGCCGCGGGGGCAACGACTTCGCGAAGCTCCCGAAATTCGCGCGACCGCGACGCCGGCACGAAGTCCCGCGGGGCGTGTTTACGCGGACCGAGTTTTCCCGCGACTCCGTCGCAGATGCGCGGCCCAATTATTCGGGCGTGATTTACACACGCCGGGCGGCCCGCGGGCAATTAGGGATTTATCGCCGCGGCGTTCGACGGGTCGCGCGCGGATTAAAGTTTGCTTCAAGGAGTCCGGCGCACCTGACGCTCGTTCCTCGCGATCGGCTCCCGAAGATACGCCGGGAAAAGCTCGCGCGGGGGCTTAAGTTTCTCGAGCTCCGCGAGCGGTGAATAAACTCGGCTCACTTTGGCTGCGGGAGACGCATTACCCGCCGGAGCTGTGCTTTATAAGCGCGCGACTTTCGGTGGACGGCTATTTTTCGTTGCCGGCGTGACTTGCAGTAAAAGATTCGGGCACTGGAGCGATCGGATGAAGACGTTAAAAGCCTTTTGTGCGCAGTGCTTGACAGGTTCAAATTAGGCAAGACTTTTGTATCGTTTCCGTTTGCTATACTTAAAAATTGTCGTCAGGGTTCAAGAAAGGTTTGATTTTGCGATTAGAGGTACACGTGGTATAAATTTTTTTTAACAAATTATAAATTTATTGTGATTATGAAAATTTACTCCAGTCTTGGAAAATCTCACAAGCTCCCACAGTTACAAACTTAAAAAAAAAGCTAAAACAAAAATATAAAAAAATCTTCTCACACGTGTCAAACAATAAAAACAAACCTAATGGAAGCAGGATGCAAATCTAGCATAAGCCTCTACCCAGCTTTCGTAAATCCCGTCTCGTCTGCACTCTCGCGAAGCCGAAAAATCGTTAAACGCGCACAGTAGCAGCCGGTGACTGCAAAGCCGCAAGCGATACTGCATCCCGAGCGAGACGGGGCGAAATAAAAAGGAAAAAAAATGAGAGCGGGAGGGTCCCCCCCGCGCGCGTGTACTCACGCGAGCCGTCACCAGCGTCCTGAGGTCTGCTCGGCCTCCGAATGGGTGTTATACTTTGCGCGCGCGCGCGCGCAAGGCACGTACGAGCGCGGGCGTCACTGGCAAAACACTGCGGAGGTTACGGGCTGCGGCGCGCGGCCCGAGGCACGCCGGCCTCATAGACTCGCGCCTCTTACTCCTTCCCTCGCGGACGCGGCCGCGCGTGTGAGTGCGCAGGACCGGCCCTACGCCGAACTGGCCCCTCGCCATCTTGGCCGCCCCCGCACTTTCGCCGGTCCGCGCGTCGAATTCGCGCGCGAGAGAAAAAGGGGGACGCGGGAGATGGGACTTTTCGTTTTTGGTGTCTTTTGTGCTTTGACTCCGGCGGTGGAAGGCGAAATTCAATTGGCCGGAGGGATTTTAAGTGGCGCCGTGCCGAGCTTCCTTCCTCGCTCGGCTTTCTCCTTTTGTTCGCCGAATCTCCTTTGTGCCCCCCTCGCCTCGTGGCATCGTTTGACCGGACCGAGGTATTGTTTTATATGTTTTCGCCCCGGGGAGATATCGACTTAGTCCGCCGAGCGCGCCCCTCCTTCCTTTTTCATCTCGTGCTGCAGCGAATTTCGCGTCCCGGCGCCGGTTATTCCCTCTATTTCTTCAGCTTTGCCCGCCGCCCGGCCAAAGATGACGTTGGATTTCGCGCTCTGATGAATTTCCGCGGCGAGCTGCTTACTCTCCTTCGAGCCTCCCTAATAGTCCTTTATTTTCCGGACCATCGAATCGCGCCTCCCGCCTCTCCTTCGTTCGCGAAACGTCCAGTTAGGAACGCGCTTGGGAATGGTCGAACCCCCATTGTCGTGAAAAAGAAATGAACCGCTAAAAAACGTTTAGTGTAACAAACGAAGTTACGCTGCGCGATGAAAGAGCGTTTAAGCGAGCGTAATTAGCTAAATTGGGGTCGGCTCGTACAAACACGAATTATCGGTAATCGGCGATTTGAGCTGTGGAAGGACAAACAATGCCATTTCGCTCGTTCGCCCTAATGAGGGTAATGAAAATCCACGTAACGGTCCACGACGGGGGGAAAACCGGTAATTCTATATCGGAGAAATGCTCGATATGATTTTTCCAGCCTGGCGAAAGAAGCTTGGATTACGTAAGGTAAACTACCGTTATGTTATGTAAAATGTGGAGCAAAGGGCGCGAAGCCGGTCGCGAGAGCTAGCGGTCCACGATCACATTGGTGGCGATCGATTACAAGATCGAGTGTCGTTCGTGCAAATATTTTTTTTTATGACGAGTTCAGTGATCGGTAGTCATGTCTTTTAAGTAACAATCCTAAGTAGAGCAAATTTTCTGTTCTAAATACTCTAAATTACATTTACCGTCAAAACAGCCCGTAACGGTGTACAACGGTAATCTTATTACTTAGTTCATTTCATAATCGCACGAACCGTTGACATTTCCATTTGACGCTCGGGTCGTACGAGCGAAACTTGGTGAACTTAACGAGGAGAAGGCGGACTCGAAGAGAATGCATTTACGAAAAAAACAGCAAGCGTAGCGAATGCGCCAGTGAACGGCGCACGCGTAAAAAATCAATTTGCAGTGAGAAATGCGCCGGAGCACGTTCGAAGCAGTCTCGGGGTTCTTAAAATGCATCCCGAAGAAAGCCCAATAATCGTTACTTTCTTCTTCTCTTTCTTTTTAAGAATAACGAGCGTAAGGAGGATCAAACCTTTTCGAAATGTTCACGAAGAGAAAGAGAAGCATTGCGAATTAAAGTAAAAATTCAAAGCGGAATTTATCATCGAACTAACGAACGAAACAATTAAATCTAAAGTTTGAATTGAAAATAATTGAAAAACGTAAACCGAGCCTTTTAAAAATACCTTATGGAGCTGAAATTACAAGGATGCGCATCGTCGGGGGTCCAACGCGAGGAGACGATCGGGGCGCGAAAATTCGCCAATACGCGAATGGCCGCGGCGGCGGCACACATACGTAAAACCAGTCTCAGGGTCGGAGCCCTTTGGGCTGGCAGGATCAAGGCTGCGCGCTTGCCAATTGGCTCCGGGTCCTCTCCCGCGCTCGCACACGTAACGTCCTTTCTCGCTCGGCCATCCGCCGCCGCCGCCGCCAAAGAGTCTCCCGTCCTCTTTCCGCCTTCCGCGGCCCCATTAATTTTCGCTCGACCGGCTAAACCTCCAAATGCGGATTTTTAGGAGGCGCTCATAGGTACTTTGGTTTAGTGTCGAGGCGATCGGTTCTGCGACGCGGTCGTGCAACTAACAGAATCCGCGTTGTGAAGAAATCTTAGTGAGTTTATTTTCTGATCATTGAAAAAGTGATTATTATTTCAATAAATGAGGTAAAAATTGCCGGTTTTTCTTGTACATTGAAAGAACAATAAAGTAATGTAAACAAAAATCCACGGTCAATAAAATTCAATAATTTGTAAATCCCGAAACAAACTTGCAAGCTCTACAAAAGGTATGAATTCGATGAAAAAGCACGCAAAGCCCAAAAAAAAGCATCGCGAAATAAGTATCGGCGCAAGTTCGATATTTCCAGTGTTCCCAAAAAAAAGGTCAAATCTCTCGCCGAGTCGAGATTTTTTCCGTTTACTCTCCTCCGTCCCCGCTGACCGGCGGCATCGACCCTGGGCCCACCTCATTGTCCTTTTCTCCCCCCCGCTCTTATATTCGTCTCTGTCTCGTGGCTTCTTGTTCCGCCTCGAGCTTTCCTTCGCCCCCTCTCCCCAACTCTCCGTTTCATTATTCTCGAGGAGATGCACGAGAGAGAAACGGATCTCGCGGAACGAAAATTCAAAGCTGCAAACCGGTTGAAGAGCTAGCAGTGTATATATAGCCCCGTCGATAAGGTCGAGCGTGCACTCGCGGGGCTTCTTTTTCGTCGCGGCTTGCGGCAATTCGACTCGCCGTCCTTTTTGGCCGACTTTCTGGAGTTATCCTCGCGCGAGTATACTGTTTCATGCGCCCCGGCAAAATTTAAATGATTATTTATATCTTCGTTATTTCGCGTAATGATATTTGTGCAGCGCAGTTTTTTCAAAATGAATTCATACTGTGCGCTAAGATTGTACAGCAGAAATATCCGAAATATCGGTTCATCTTCATCATTGGTAGATTTCATTTACTAAAGTTTAAAAAAGATACTGTTAAATAGTTTAACCCATTAGCACGACGGTTATCGGATTCGTTTCATTTTTAGTTATTCTAAATAAAAAAACTTCACGCAGTGAAGGTAAAAAATAACATATAATAAATAGAGCAATCAAGACTCATTTAACCATTCTGTTACTTACAATGAGTTCTATCTAAACCATATATATACCTAATAAAAATAAATCAAATCCTCGACTCACGAAGCATCTCGGGTATTACAAAAATCCAATTCACACATGACGCAGAAAAAAGTTTAAATAAACATATCCATAAACATGTAACGCAGACTCATTGAGGATTAATTAATGCTAGCCGCAGGCCGGAGCTTGCGGACAGGCTCGACCGCCTCTCGGACGCGATACTCACCCTCTTGTTGAGGAGCTCGGTGGACTGTCGGCCGTTGGGGGCGCGCTGCAGCTGCTGACGCAGCGCCGGGAGGCTGCCGCGCTCCGAACCGTCCCGGCCGATGGGACTGGACAGGCCCCTGTCGCCTGCAACACGAACGACGTCTCCGTGAGGCCGAAGTCGCTCGACAAGTTTCGCGCCTTCCCTCCCCCGGGCGAACTTCGCCCGCGAGTGCTTGCAAGCTCGTCACTGGCGCGCGCAAGGTAATTTTCGAACTTTTTGCTTTCAAGCGACGACGAAGCTCGCGGGCACTCAGCGCTCAAGTTTTAAGAGCGCGTTAGATATATTTAATTTTAGCGGTGCGTACCTTGATTGTTCTTTGCTTTCAAATATTGACACAGTTCGCGCGGCGGACATTAAAAATCAACATTTAGTTTCGTCGTATGGTTTTTTGATGAATTCGTACTTCTATTGCATTTTCTACTTGATTATTTTTAAACACCGGTAATATGTCCGTTTAAAAATAATCATTACGCATGGGTCGATTTATAATAAAAGTTCATATTAAGAATGACGAGTAAAGCAACCAGTTTAAATTGACTATCGAAAAGCTGTTAAAGCTAACCGACGAAAGCCCCAACTACGCGAAGTAGTATAAGTCCGCCGAATTGAAAGCTCGAGTTCGCGAGCTTGCACAAGTCGCGGCCTGGCAAACGGTGAATAATTCATCGTCGTCCCTAAGCGTCGCCGCGAGACCGCGACCGCCTCCTATTTCCCCCGTCTAACCTCGGCGAGGAGGACTTTTTGGCCACTTTCGTCCCCCGCTCGCGACTCCATTCCCGTAAGGAATCGAGTGGGTTTCTTTTCTTTTTAAACCCGTGCAGATGCTCGTCGTTTCTCAAGAGAGAAAAGCTTTTACCCGCTTTCTCCCAGGCGGGGCCATTCGAGTTCGCGCGAATTGCGAATGCGGGTAATCCGCGGTAATTGCCCGTGAAAAGGGGACTCCGCTCGTAAAAAATTGTCCGGGAGATTTCTCAAGCGACGAGGATTTGTTTATAAATTTTTATCGGATTTGCTTTTTAATTGCCTTCGGGCGTCTTGCTTTAGTTTTTAATAGAAAAGAATTTTTCCGATGCAGATTCGGATGAAATTAAAAGAAAAGAAAATGGTGAAATTGTACACTGACTTAATATAATTTAGTACAATCTTGACAATTTAAAGCTTCGTTTTTGATTAAGTATCAATGAATTGATAATATTTCAAAATTGTTTCTTGCGAAAAGAGTGAAAAATTATTTAAAAAAAAAGTTTTTCATACTGTCATATCACGGGAATTTATATGAATCTTGAATTAGCCACTTTAAAATTTTTATATTTTGATAGATAATTTAATAATTAGTAGATCAGTCGTAGTTCGATGATCACGATCTACGATTTTTTTCTCGACGTATAAAAATTTGCAAGCGGTTATTTTAAAGCAGTACACAAGAAAAAAATCATCCTCCCGCTGTCTGCATCTCCGAAGGAAAGCCTCGCGGAGAAGCGCAAATAAATCGCGAATTTCGCGAGCAGCGCGGCGCGGGTGTAACTGCGCGTCGTGGCGTGAATACCCGAGCGCGCGCGCGAAACACGCCCACCGTCGGAAGTCGCGCGGGGGAGTTCGGCTCCTCGCGCGGCAGTCCTGACGTTTCGACGCTCCCCTAATTGTTTCAAAGTGGCTGCGCCCGACACTCGGATAAATAGTTGCCAGCCGCGGCGCGCGCTCGAAATTAGCCCGGCGCCGAGCTCCTCGCGGAATTTATAACTCCCGCTTGTTTAAAGCCAAACGGGGAGTTTGAAATTTGTCCCGTTCGTACAGCGGTTGGCGGTTAAAAGGTGGCCCGTTGAATTATGCACGCTGCGTTTGCGAATTCGGCGGAGTTTAATTGAGTGCTCGCTGCATTCACGCGCGCGCGCGCGCCCCCTCTGTCTATCGGTCGTGTTTAATTTGTACTAATTTCCTCGGCGGAGTGTTTTAATAAGTAGCGGCTAATTTATTCATAAAGATTGCATTTGTTGATGGGAATTATAGAATTTTAAGTGTCGCGTTCATTATAGAATTTTAAGTGTCGCTTTCATTATATGAATGAACAGTCTAAATAGTATTCTAAAAAAATATATTATGTATTTAAAAGTAGTGAAATGGTTCGATATTAACATTTTCTTCATTCTCGACAAAAAAATTAATTTCAATCACGAATATTTTTGTATACTTGTGGACATAGTACGTCCAAGTAGAAACAGACTTGTACTGCAAGCCATGCCATCTTTTTCTGTTTATACCACTCATTACAACTAATTAACAAATAGATTAATTTTAGTCCAGTAGTCAATTATTAAATTATGATTTTACAAATTTTAGTGATTAAATATGCAAAAGCCGCTTACTGCGATTACGAAATTATGAACGGATTAAAAAGTCATTTACACAAAGTGACTTCAGATTACACAGAACGAATAACGCCTCGGAAGTAATTATTTCTCGTAAAGCAAGGGACATACTACTCGAGTTCGGGCACATCAAGCTGCCGCGCGGCATGCCATAACGAGCAAGGACACAGCGCCGAGGCGTAAAAATCGCGGCAAACACTCGGCGCGTACGCTCGGTTGCGCGATTTGCGGGGCTCGATAATGAGTTTATTAATGGAGCTTTCGCGGAGCGCGCATTCC